>JAXIVH010000016.1:6053166-6275666 GCA_036785325.1 Urophycis tenuis | reverse complement strand
CTCAGGATGTGACTCTCAGGGTTTGACTCTCAGGACGTGACTTTCAGGACGTGACCCTCAGGACGTGACTCTCAGGACGTGTATCTCATGGTGTGACTCTCAGGATGTGACTCAGGATGTGACTCTCAGGACATGACTCAGGATGTGTCTCTCAGGATGTGACTCTCAGGACGTGTCTCTCAGGACGTGTCTCTCAGGACGTGACTCTCAGGGTGTGACTCTCAGGACGTGTCTCTCAGGACGTGTCTTTCAGGATGTGACTCTCAGGACGTGACTCTCAGGATGTGTATCTCATGGCGTGACTCAGGATGTGACTCAGGGTGTGACTCAGGATGTGACTCAGGATGTGTCTCTCAGGACGTGACTCTCAGGGCGTGACTCTCAGGACGTGTCTCTCAGGACGTGTCTCTCAGGATGTGTCTCTCAGGACGTGTCTCTCAGGACGTGTCTCTCAGGACGTGACTCTCAGGGCGTGACTCTCAGGATGTGTCTCTCAGGAGGTGACTCACAGGGAACTCATCAGCTGCCGCAGTCACCCCATCCATCCATCCCCCTGAGGTGTTGTGGACAGTCACTTCCAGAGAGGCCAAAATAAACACTCTCAGAGTGCACAATCACTTTGCGCCCACAGTACTGGGCAGAGCTTGGCTGTTTTCTCCCGCCCCCCTCCTCCTTAGTGTTATAACCCTTCTTAGATCTCAACTCAGGACATTTGGATGCGAGGGGAAGAAGTGAAACTGTGTTTGACTCTGGCTATCTCCATGTTGGAGGAAGCAGGAAGTCATCACACCCCGACTTCCTCCGCTGCCACATCCTTATCTCCTCACCTCCATCATCTCTGTCAGACCCGATCTGCCTCCCTCCTGCAGCCATGTGTCACAGACAGTGAATGCCAAAGATAGCCTTTTGCTGATGGAATCTGGTGTTTTTCAAATGCATAAGCTGTGCAACTTCACAACAGTCCTATTGTGTCCTTTTTTAATGAGATTAAAGGGCCGAAGCGAGACTCAAAACATGAAAAAATGCCGTGCTTGGCTCGCTTCCACTCACCGACTCCATCCACTGCCCAGGGTGATGGCGCTGTCTCTTAAAGGCCACCATGTTCACTGGAGCTCACGCTACCTCAGACTCTTCATCGTCTACCCTGCAGACAGCCACTATTGTTATAGTCATTGTATTATCCTCATCCTTCATCGTCCACAAGGCAGGGGGACCAAAAGACAAGAGTGACGCCTCTAGGGACGCTACAAACCCTGGTACGAGCAGACATCACATGGGGTCGAAATCACAAATTAGAATTGCTCAAGCAACGGAAACAAACCCCAGATCCCCACGCACTATGAAGGCAAGGTAAGATACTCACACCTCCCCTTATAGTACGGCTAGATGTTCCAGACCTGCTCACGTTACTGAGCTGCACCAGTGTTTCCCAATACATGCCCATATATACCGCGGCTGATGTGGTTACAGGGGCAACAGTCGTCAGGATATTCCTAATCTCAGACAGAGAGGCGGGTGTATATATAGAGGCGAGCGGTGAGTTCAGAGGAAGTGGATGGGTCAGGCGAGGGGAACACCGCGCGAGTCTTGTGGCCCTGGGTATCACGTGGGCACGTCTCCCAGACTCTGCTCCTTCTGGTTGGGTGGACACCCGTTCAATTCTTCTCCCCTTCGGACAGAACTCCGGAGAAAAAGAGGCAAAGAAATTAAACGTGAGCGTCTGAGGGACACGCAGCAAGTAGGTCAGTGCTGAGAGGAAGCCAGCAACGCGACGGGGTGGGGTTCTGTTTGGCTCACTCTCTCACTCTTTCACTCTCTTTCACTCTCTCACTCGTTCACTCTCTCTTTCACTCTGTCACTCTTTCACTGTCACTCGTTCACTCTCTCACTCTTTCACTATCTTTCACTCTCTCACTCTTTCACTCTCTCACCCTTTCACACTCTCCCTCGTTCACTCTCACTCTCTCACTCTTTCCCTCTTTCACTCTATATATTGTTTCATATTATTTAAAGGCCTACCAATAATTCTGAATCCTAGAGTTGCCGCTAAATAACTCGCCTTCCCATGTAATAAGTAGTGACTTGTGAGTGCCACTTCCCCCTCTCCCTGACATGGTATGTTCCACAGAGATACGGGGTGGGCTCTCTGGTCCTGAGGAGACAGAGGCAGCCGGCAGGGTAGTGCTGCACACGGCTCTGTGATGGAGTCGTAAGATGGAGCGCAATTAGATGAGAGAGGGTGGAGCAGGCAGCCTCCACCTGCGCAGTGGAGCACTCCAGGCCAGCCACCTGCGTGCTGCAGGAGGGACACGCAGTGAGAAAATAAACACAATGTGTGTCCTTGAGCAATGAGGAATGTTCACACGTGCAAACGCACACACACACACACACACACACACTCTGACGTAGGGCACCGTCGCGTTGACCTGCATTCAGCCACCTGACTGTGCTGGAAGTTCAATTGAAGTTATCGTTGAACATTTGTAAATAGCCAAACCTGTGATCAGCGTCCGCGACCCTCGTAGAGGATACGCGGTTACGATAATGGATGGATGGATGTGATCAGCGTGTTTAAAGTGGTTTTATGAACCATGTCATTTAAATGCGACTCACATCATAGTGACTTGATGCTTGTGGTTTGATTCCCTTCGCAACATGGAGCATGTTATGTACTTTTTACAACCAAATTCATCCACTTGCTTTTGTGATCTGGTTGGTTGACCTGAACTATGGTACGTCATGACTCATGTAGGAGGAATATCCTTAAAGAGAATTCTTACCCATGAGAAGAAGAAAAAAAGATGTGTTTTCATTGCATGGGTAAAAGTAACACACAACAGAATGAAATATCTGCGTTGGACCATCACTAGCAGTACTAGCAGCATCTAACCATCACTGTTCAGCCTATCGTGCCTCTAAATCACACACAGCAGTTGAATAACTGAGCGCATGGCCGAGCTGCTACTAACTACAACCCTCATAGTAGTAACTCTCACTAACTACGACCCTCATAGCAGTAACTCTCAGTAACTACAACCCTCATAGCAGTAACTCTAACTAACTACAACCCTCATAGCAGTAACTCTAACTAACTACAACCCTCATAGCAGTAACTATCACTAACTACAACCCTCATAGCAGTAACTCTCACTAACTACAATCCTCATAGCAGTAACTCTAACTAACTACAACCCTCATAGCAGTAACTCTAACTAACTACAACCCTCATAGCAGTAACTCTCACTAACTACAACCCTCATAGCAGTAACTCTCACTAACTACAACCTTCATAGCAGTAACTCTAACTAACTACAACCCTCATAGCAGTAACTCTCACTAACTACAACCCTCATAGCAGTAACTCTCACTAACTACAACCCTCATAGCAGTAACTCTCACTAACTACAAACCCTCATAGTAGTAACTCTCACTAACTACAACCCTCACAGCAGTAACTCTCAATACAACCCTCATAGCAGTAACTCTAACTAACTACAATCCTCACAGCAGTAACTTTCAGTACAACCCTCACAGCAGTAACTCTAAGTACAACCCTCACAGCAGTAACTCTCAGTACAACCCTCATAGCAGTAACTCTAACTAACTACAACCCTCGCAGCAGTAACTCTCAGTACAACCCTCATAGCAGTAACTCTAACTTACTCTAAACCTCACAGCAGTAACTCAGTACAACCCTCACAGCAGTAACTCAGTACAACCCTCACAGCAGTAACTCTCAGTACAACCCTGACAGCAGTAACTCTCACTAACTACAACCCTCACAGCAGTAACTCTCAGTACAACCCTCACAGCAGTAACTCTCAGTACAACCCTCACAGCAGTAACTCTCAGTACAACCCTCACAGCAGTAACTCTCAGTACAACCCTCACAGCAGTAACTCTTAGTACAACCCTCACAGCAGTAACTCTCAGTACAACCCTCCTGTATTAACGGCGCTGCGTCTTCCTTCCCCACCAGACGGTGACGGGGGAGAGGTGTCCCCCCCCATGGGAGCCGGGGTGGACAGCAACAGCTGGCACTTCCGCTACGGCCCCGGCGGCCCCGGGGGTCCCGGGGGCCCCCCGCAGCACCTGAAGCCCGGCGAGGTGCCCCCCGAGGCCTTCATCATCCCCGGCTCGCCCGCCATCATCTCCATCCGGCAGAACCAGGCCGGGGACGACGACAAGGGAGACTTCATCACGTTCGGCAAGAAGGAGGAGGCCAAGAAGAAGAAGAAGAAGAAGAAGGACAAGAAGGACAAGAAGGACAAGGGGAAGGACGACGGCGAGGACTAGAGGGGCGGGCGGGGGGGCCACGCCCCCCCCCCCTCCCCAGGGGGGTCGGGCTGTTGCTAAGACAGAGGTACCAACTCATGAGCCGCTGGCGAGAGAGAGAGAGAGAGATACGAGAAAAAACAAAACAAATCAGTCCTACTGGGTTCCCCTCCCCCCCCACCCCCCAGTCCTACTGTGTCGCGTAGACACATCCCATAATATCTGTACGACCTCCACCTCTATTATCTACCGCTGGCATAGCCAACCTAATGAGATCGTTAGCTAGCCGCTCCTTTCTTGAGGAAAAATGAATAATCGCGCATGGCTTGAAATTCAACTGATTTAACCAGGGCCGACGGCCGTCCACCTTGATGTAAGCGACTTGCTGTGCCCTCAACTTGCTGGGAGTTTTGCCTTTTCACTCAGTGGGCATGTTGGCACCTCTGTATTACCTCCGCCCCCCCCATGACGTATAAACACTGCTCTGAGAAAAAAGCGTATACCTTGTATCTACAGCAACGACCACCACATGCTTCGTGCTAGCCGTGAAGAATGACCCAAACGAGAAAAAAAAAAGAGGAAGAAGAAGGGCAGGCCGATGACACGCACTGACGAATGATGCATTGTGATCTCAGAGCTGGACACACATACACACACACGACTTGTAAATAGCACAGGAGAGAGAGAGAGAGAGAGAGAGAGAGAGAGAGAGAGAGAGAGAGAGTCACTGAAGCAAAGGCTTGTTCCTGACACCGCCACCACAACAGTGTACTCTGGGATGGCAAGGAAGACACACACACACACACACACACACAGAAGTGCACACGTGGTCCAACATACACACACACTAACACATGTATGTGTAGACACACACTAAGCACCTGATAGGATGTCCGGCTGAAGGCGAAAGCTCTGTTGACCTATGAAGAGAGATGTAAAAAAAAAAAAAAGAAAATGAAAAAAAAAAAAAAGGAGACAAAATCCACTTCCAACTAACACCCACTTACAAGATACGCTTCACAGTAAGACACTGCAAGTCCCGCGCCCTGGCCCTCCCAGGCCGCGTGCGCTCGCCCTCCCAGCAGGGCGCCGGTCCTCAGGGGCGCCCGGCCGCTTCGGAGGAGGGGACGTAGAGGAGACCGCCACGCCCGCGCGCTCCACGCTCCATCAGGATGGGTGGGCCTCCCGCAGCCCCCCGGGGCACGGCGGGGGCCGGCCGCGCCGACCGCCTGATTCAAGGGCTCTCTGCGGAAGACCTGAGAACCCTTTTGGTATCCCTCCCCCCCCCCCCCTCCCTCGCCTCCCCCACGCTGCCACTCAGCAAAAAACCCTGATGCTCTGAATGTTTGGCAGCGAACCCGCCCTCGCCTTGCTACCTTGACATCACCGGTGATCCTTACTCCCCCCCCCCTCCTGTAGCCACCGTAAGACCCTCCACCCACTCCTCCTGAGCCCGCACCCCACCCACCCTCCCCTCCGCCCACCAACGGCCTACTTTATGTGATGGTGAAATGTGTGAACATGATCTCGAAGTAACTTGTTTTTTTCAGAGAACTGCCACAGTTTCCTACTTTCTCTCTTTTCTAAAGCTTTAAATACAGCGCTTCTGCTTGTTGCTCTCCCCCC
This sequence comes from Urophycis tenuis, assembly GCA_036785325.1. Lineage (NCBI taxonomy): Eukaryota > Metazoa > Chordata > Actinopteri > Gadiformes > Phycidae > Urophycis > Urophycis tenuis. Next base: position 6,269,765 of record JAXIVH010000016.1, on the reverse strand, counting down.
CCCCCCCCCCTGTTAATGACGTGGGTCATTGCATACTGACGGGCTGGTTATATGGTCATAATCCCTGTCCACCCGACCCTAACCCCGCCCCGCCATTACCCCGCTCCAACCCCCTGCCCCGGGCCGGGGTCTGGAGAGAAGGGCCTTCTGAGAACATTGTGGTGTGCTGGGAACACAGCATGGAGTAATGTGAACGGGGCTCCGGGGCCGCCATTGTGATTCGCTTCGTTTTCGTCATCCCCCCCCCCCCCCCCCCCCCCCCCCCAAGGTCAAAGGTCATGGCTCAGTGAACCTCGTCGACGCTAACGCCAGCCGCTCGCTGGCTGGGTAGGGCTTGTTAAGACCAGGGTGGAGATCAGGGGTGTAGGAGGGTGGGTGCTTTGGGCCGGCCCTTAGTTTTGGACGATAGTTTTGGACGCCAAATTTGATTCTTCTGGATTGTTGCTGCAGACCAAGTCAAAGCGAAGCGGTCGCGTCTCGGCTTTTACAAGCGCACCGCGTTGGCAGCGTATTCCGTTCACAGAATGTCTCGATCACTCGATTACTCGATCCCGCGTAGAATACCAAGCATCCGTCCTGGGATCTCCACCCCAAAGCTCTGTCCTGTCAATCCCCACAGGAGGCTTTGAAACAGGGTCTGTGTGTTACAGACCTGTGTGTTACCCTCTGCTGCGTTCACTTCCTGCCCCCCCCCCCCCTGTAAGTTCTGTAAGCCACGCCCCCTCCCCACCCACAATGTTTCATGGCTCAGTATGACGTCACTCCACTAAGTGGCTGCTGCATGTACTGCTCTCAAAACGTAAAAAAAACCACAAAACTATATAGAGAAATATATATATAAATAGATAGATGGGCTATGATTTTATGATTCTTTTTGTATGATCATTTGACTTCATGACTCTCACAGGAGACCTGTACGTATAACTTCTGCCTCTGCCGAACGTCTCCTGCCTACTGCTCTACACTCTGGACAGTGGCGTTGTTTGTTCACTAAACCTCGGTAGATATTTGTAAATGCTGTAGTGTGAAACCTTTGCTCCCTTTATTCTTTTACCCCACCCTGTTTATTCCCCCCCTCCCAATATGAGTTATGTTGTTTTTTTTTGCAAATGACAAGAAAAAAAAAAAAAAAAAAAAAAACGATCACTTTTTCAGTGTCTGCCTTTGACATGACGATCTTACTAACACTGTTATATTGTACCTGAAATGTGTATGATCCTACGATGAGCCACCTCCCCTCCCCCTTACAGCCTACCAAAAACAGACAAAATGACAACAAAAAAATGACAAAAACGAAAAAACAATGTACAAAAAAAAAAATCTACATAATACGTAGTGTATGCTTGTATTTAGTACGCGTTGGGCTGACATGCTTTCCTAATGTATGGTGGTGACAAACTGGTGGTGAAGTGCTGGTCCCGGATGGATCAGCACAGCTCTGTTGTAAAACCTTTTTCACCCTCTCATCAACTGTGACGGTGAAGTAGTGAATCTATTTTTATTTTTGGCATTTTTTGTTTTTATTTGGTCTTAAATGGATACCGTGGTAATGTGTTTTGTTTCTAAAATCACTAATAAAGTTTTCTTTCTAAAAATGAGTATTGGATTGGTTTTATTTGAGTCTTATCATTATGGGCTGGCCATGGTTATTATATAGTGTCTTCAACCAAGCCCTGCTCACATTGGCCCACCTAACTCCTAATAGATGTGGGTTTCTAATCTCAGTAGGGCTTGGGGTTGTTTTGAGTGACTAAATCCCACATGTCTCTAAAATATATTCCTGCATGTGCTGAACATCATTACTATGTCAATGGGATTATGAGAGGACATGTTTTGTCGAATCTTTGGGCCGGGGGAGAGTGTGAGATGTGTTCCGGTCCGGAGACGGGCGAGCCAAGCGTTGACGTTGAAGAGGAGAGCGAGTGCGTCTCAGTCACATCAGTGAGAGCAGACCAGTCAGGCCGGCTCCCTGCTTCAGGGTCTGTGCTGTCTCACATGCCAACACCCCACAGTCCCTCGCCCCCACGCCCCGCACAGGCTCGCAGAACTGACAAGTAGTCAGAAAAGCTCCAGCCTCCAGACAGAGAGAGAGAGAGAGAGAGAGAGAGAGAGAGAGAGAGAGAGAGAGAGAGAGAGAGAGAGAGAGAGAGAGAGAGAGAGAGAGAGAGAGAGAAAGAGAGAGAGAGGAGAGTGGGCGAGAGACCTGCGTATCCTATTGATCCTGTTGTGTCTGCGTTGCCACAGTCACGGTCACATATTGCCCAGAGTGTCCCCAGGGAGCAGAAGATTTCCAGCACCACATTTATTTGATGGAATGAAGCGGCGCTGACCGCAGAGATTGATTCCAACCCCAGGTTGTTCTCCAGAACGGAACGCCCAAAATGAAGGAGGCATCAATCACGCTGGCCTAGTTACCAACCACCGCTCAGCAGTAGTTCAACCTGTCAGCATTTCAGATGTCGGCATCACAGTGGATCGCCAGCTACGGGTGCACGCCAGACTTTCTGTAGGAATGTAGGAATCAAAGCTTTCACAGCATGTTGTTCTAAATGGGTCTTTCAAATTAAAAGCCCAAAAGGACATGTCAATCCCTGAATGAACATCATGAAAGGAGAGAGAGAGAGAGAGACATCTTAAACATCATGGAGCATTCGCCTCACCAATCATTAGCAAAAACAAAAAAGACATGATGTATGTATGGATGTTATGTATGATGTGGCTGTCGAATGGGATTTGCGTGTAAAATGTCAGTCACGTTCATCGTATATTTAAATACCAACACTATGACCGAGAGAAAGAGTCTGGTTCAACAGTCCCCTCCTCTCCCTCTGCGTCATGCTCCTAGGCAGACACTAGAGTTCAAGGGTTCACGTGGTTACTTCACCCATCAACATGCCCCCTCACCAGGGACAGACCCTGGTTTCCATGGTTACAATTGGTAGAGGATGGGTCTCTATGGCAACAGCCCTACACTCTTTAAACAGAGGTGGTGAGTGGAAATGTGTTGGTGTGAATTTAATTACACGTATTTATTTCAACAAATAACTCTTTCATATCATGGCATTAATAATCCAGGTATGTTTGATCATTAGCAAATCAAAGAGGAACAACACCGTCTGAATTAATAAATTACCCTTAAAATGTACCATTGTGAGTTCAGGCCATATCTGACAGATAACCGACAAGCAAGCACACCAGACAAGCAATGCTTACTTGAAAATCGCTATTTATTTCTGCACCTTTGAAAACAATCTTTTCAAAGTGCTTGGATAACTAGAATGGAACAAACTAAATACACAGTGAACATACAGTAAGGCCAGATGAGCACTGCCTCTGTGCAGTGTTTTCCAGATGGGGTCCAGTAACACATACAGTTGAGTGTCTCCGTGGACCAGGCCTCCATGTGGGGCTGCAGGGACTAGAAGAGAAGGGTCTACCCCCTGACATGTGACTCCACGGTGACTCAGTGCTACCAATCTGCTGAGCAAGCAAATATGGCCACTTGGAGAACTGACAGATGAAGGACAGATTAATACGTGTAATAAATCACACGTTTGCCAATAGAAGTGCCAAGACTTAATTTCTTGATTTTTTTTTTTTTCAAGAGAGCCATGGGTTCAAGGCAGTTAATGAAAATATGAGAAAGACTCTCTCTCTCTCTCTCTCTCTCTCTCTCTCTCTCTCTCTCTCTCTCTCTCTCTCTCTCTCTCTCTCTCTCTCACTCACACTCACACTCACACTCACACTCTCACTCTCACTCTCACTCACTCACACACACACACACACACACACACACACACATTTAACATCTTAAGTCGTAAATGTTGCAGTTAGCCATAAAAGCAGCACTCGTGGAGATGTAGCTATTGAAGAGAGCGTCACTGTCTCCTAAAGTAGAGGCTGCAGTCCAGGACTGTGATGGAGAGACATGCCAATGGTTTGGGATGTAGTGGGTTTGTGATGGAGAAACAATGTCTCGCTGCATTTCCCTGTCCTTTAAGGAGACACGTTTACACACTTGTTACTTGGAAAGCTGGTAGCCCATTGAAAACACGCACACAATATGTCAGTCTATTTCATCAGAATAGGTGCACTTTGCTGTAGAATTCAGCACGTCTGCTTGATATGCATTTCATTATGCAACACACTTCTGTATGTGACATGGGCTGCCTGGCTGTGGCAGCAGCAACATCTGACACAGACTCATGACAACTGAAGGTCACTGCTCTGTAAGCAGTCCATGCTGAGGGACATCATGGCTGCCTTATTTTTATCAGAACATGCAGAGGAGGAGATGCCTTCTGGTAGGTCTGTACCCTGCATGACCATCTCACTGGACTCAGCCGACCTCATAGGTCCAGGATCCTTGTCTCCAGAAACAAGTGTTGGGGAAGAGTGATCCTGCAGTGCCCCTGCTCCTGAACATTAATGTCACTGTGATTTTGTGATTCAAAAGCTGGTGCTATTTTGTTATCATTTCCCATGCGCCACGATCCTGACCTTCTGCATGACCGGATCAGAAGCAAGTTCAAGACGTGATACGGTTCCTTTGCTTTCATTTTTGCATGCTCTCCTACCGTGACTCTGTCCTCTTGTTTCAGTAAGCAGCTGCCTAAACCAGGATATGCACATCAAATGCATGTTAATGGCTCAGCCTTTGTGTTTAGCATGACTGAGTGTTTATCACATAACCGTTAGACACACAGTTACACAGTTGATATTGTAATGCAATCTAATTGTATATGAAACAATTCAACCCCTCAAACAATACTTAAACACAGAGATCGATCGTGTGTCCTGTCTATGTATACCTCATGTTGCTGTCGCTGTAGTGAAAGGTCAAAGTCAATGCGATTAGTGTTTCAGCTCCATAAATAGAAGATCCTGAAGAGGCCTTATGTTGCTGCAGGGGAGGAGGATCAGGCTGGCCCCGCCCGGCCACGAGGAGCCAGAGCATGAGGCGGCTCAGGCCACCACGGCTCTGATCTCGGGCAGGTAACACAACTGATGAGCAGTTAATGTGAGCTGATAAGCCAGTGTTTCAGGCCACAGTAACTGTTCTGAATATTTAAACATTGTTAATAACTTCGACATGGCGAAGTTATTATCGCAGGTGACACGCGGCTTTTACAGTTAATGTCTGCTGTCTGCTCTATCAAAACGCGATTCCAAAAACAGTTGTTTCCTGGAGAGCAGATTGCCCGCCGTGACAGGGCAGGTAATGAGTTACACGAGCCATGATGACAATGGTTGGGGGGGGGGGGGGGGGGGGGAGTGCACGCTATTTAAAAAGACAAACAAATCAAAGCCGGAGAGCTTTTGCGGCGACCCATCGCAGAATGCTCCGGCGAGTATCATAGCAGTGCTGAGACTCCCCTCTGTAACGCCCCATTCTGTCAGGAGGGACCGCGAGCGCCCGAGCATATATACGTGCTCCACTGCCATGGGTGACAACGTCTGCAGCATGTCGACGGACTCAGCCAAAGGCAAATGTCCACCTTGGTCATCGTCTTCAAACCTGTAGAGGACAGACAGTCACCAGTGAATTCTAGACGGTGCCCTTTGAATAGGCCCCTCACTGTCTGTCTAGAGCATTTAATATTCACTTCACCAGATGGCTATTAGGTTATTACGTTATTATTATTACATAGCGTGGTGTGTTGACAGCTGCAGTGCCTGCTGGGAGTGGACGATTGTTTTAACTGATTTGAGATTTATTTTTCATGTTAATTATTTGTATGATTTATATGGTTTAGTTAAACATCACTGGTGTTGTGGGCATAGAGGGATTCTATTTGTAGGTGCACATGTAGGCCTGCCTTCTGTATGTTTACCCATGCTCTATGTATGTTCCCCAAACTAGTCATTTTAAAAGTGGATGATCCCTTTTTGGATTTCAACAGAACACAGAACGGAGTGTCTCCAAATGGCTATCCCTGTTCTTTTGGATAACAGCAATGTTAGATTTAAATGGTGGAGCGGAGTCCTCCTGGAGACCCCTAGCGCCCACTCTGACAAACACTAAAGACGCCGCCCAGCTACGTAGACGAGCCAAACCGCAGGGGACACGTTGTTCTGTGCAGAAGGGGTTGGTGTTTGTCATAGTGAGAAAAAAGGAGACGCTCGTGTCCGACTCATCATTCTTGGCACGAGGAGAACTGAATAGCTGAAAGAACGACATGTAGAACGATACGTGTGGCATTTTGTCATGTATTCTTATTTCATAACATGTTAGGATTCACAACGCAATTAGCAGATGTGTGTCTGCCTATGATATCTATGGATATCGTTCAGATAAAGAGGTATAATTTAACAATTAAAGTGTGGTTAGGTAACAGATGATAAGCGTTCTGTAAAACGAGGGAGGAAACATGAGAAAGGGTCCTATCTCGGGGAGAAAGGGCAAACATGAAAACCAAGCTTTTTTTTTTTCATTACTCTGAGCTTCTCCCACAGTGCTGCTGCTGGTGGCGCGGTGTGACGAGGCCGGGGCGCGCTCTGCTGGTGTGAGGAGAGCAATGCAATCCAAAGGACATTGAACTCATGTATCTCTCTCTCTCTCTGTCTCTCTCTCTCTCTCTCTCTCTCTCTCTCTCTCTCTCTCTCTCTCTCTCTCTCTCTCTCTCCCTCTCCCTCTCTCCTCTCTCTCTCTCTCTCCTCTCTCTCTCTCTCTCTCTCTCCCTCTCTCTCTCTCTCTCTCTCTCTCTCTCTCTCTCTCTCTCTCTCTCTCCTCTCTCTCTCTCTCTCTCCTCTCTCTCTCTCTCTCTCTCTCTCTCTCTCTCTCTCTCTCTCTCTCTCTCTCTCTCTCTCTCTCTCTCTCTCTCTCTCCCTCGTTGCGGAGAATGTCAGCTCCTTCTGGTCAAAGAAAAGAAAGACACGCACCACGGGCGCTCTCCGTGGTGCTGGAGAATCGCATTACAACACATGGATCACATGGACCACGCTGTTTGAGTCAATAGCACGAAATGACGCCCGGCGTTACGTGTTTGGCTTCGAGGCGCAGCGCTCCAATAACACATCAGCAGTATAGTGAGAATAGTTAAGTATTATACTGTAATACCAAATGACACCGCTCCGTGTCGCTGTTCACTACGCTAGGACGTGAGCGGATCGTATTCCTCCCTTCTTATATCTCCACCCACTGCAGGGTGGACTAATATACGAACCTCGACGCCAAAGCTCCACTGAAGTATGTGTTTGTTGTTGTGGTCTGCCGATTTTTGATTTTTTTTGTATTAAATCCTGGCGGGCTTTCTTCACAATGCGCAACGTGTCTCCGTGGATAGCGATGCTGTTGAGCTGCGGTCTGATTCTTCCGACCTTGCATTCAGCTTTGGGGGGATTGATGTATTCCTTTCCCGAGGAAATGAAACGAGGAAGCGTGCTTGGAAATATCGCCGAAGACCTCGGCCTGGATAGAAGCAGTTTGGCTGCTCGAAAGGCACATTTTGACACCGAGGAGGACAGAAATCAATACTGTGACATCAACGTGAACAACGGGGATCTGGTCGTTGCTGACAGGATTGATAGAGAATCGCTTTGCGGAAAGAAACCCTCCTGCGTTTTACAATTGGAGCTTGTTTTGGAAAACCCATTGGAGCCCCATCGCATTCACCTGAACGTACAAGATGTTAATGACCACTCGCCGCTGTTTCAGAAGGAGGTTATACAACTGGAGATACGGGAATCTACACGCAAAGGAGCTCGCTTTTCTTTAGACGAAGCCCACGATGCCGACATCGGTGAGAATGCCGTTAAGAGCTACTCTCTACAGAGCAACGATCATTTTACTTTGAACATTGAAACGCAACCGGGCGGGCGAAAGCATTGCGAGTTAGTGTTGGAAACCGAATTAGACCGTGAAGCCCAACAAGAGATAAACCTGCTTGTGATCGCGGTGGACGGTGGCTTCCTCAGAGATCAGCCACCGTCAGCATCCATGTCACGGTGCTGGATGCCAACGATAACGCGCCGGTGTTCAGTCAGGCCGTGTACAGAGCCAGCCTGCCAGAGAACTCTCCTCTTGACATGATCGTCACAACGGTGAGTGCTTCTGATGTCGATGAAGGGGTTAACGGTGAAGTAATGTATGAACTGAATCACGTCTCAGAAAACAGTAACGTATTCTCCCTCAACTCCAAAACTGGCGAAGTGCGAGTTAGCTCACCAATCGACTATGAGCAAGAGACCTCGTATGAAATTCACATCAGTGCAAAGGATGGGCTTGGGCTTGCGTCATACTGCACGTTGTTCATCGACGTAATGGATGTGAATGACAACCCCCCGGTCATCTCTCTTAAGTCCCTGGTCAACTCCATCCAGGAGAATGTCGTCCCTGGTACGGAGGTAGGCTTCATTACCGTTCAGGACCGAGACTCTGGTATCAACGGCCAAGTGAAACTGTCTATTCAGCCTCACGCCCCTTTCGCGCTGATTCCTTCCATCCAGAATTACTATGCGATTGTGACCGCCGGCGAGTTGGATCGGGAGTCGCAGGCCGAATATGACATCACAATCAGGGCCACAGATAACGGCTCTCCGCCTCTGTCTTCCTCCAAAACAATTCAACTGTCCGTCGCCGACGTCAACGACAACCCCCCAGTGTTTGAGGAGCAGTCCTACAGCGTGTACTTGGAGGAAAATAACAGCCCGGGTTCCATGGTATGGTCCGTCACCGCCAGAGATCCAGACTGGAGACAAAACGGCACCGTCATGTATTCCTTCTTACCGAGTAAATTGAGTGGTTACCCTGTGTCCTCATACCTGTCCATCAATAGAGAGACAGGACGCATTCACGCCCTGAAGTCGTTTGACTATGAACTATTCAGGAGTTTTGAAGTGTGCATTATGGCGCAAGACCATGGCTCTCCTCCACTCAGCAGCAACGTGACTGTGAGTGTCTTCATAACGGATGTCAATGACAACACTCCTCAGATACTTTACCCCGCCCCAGAGGGAAACTCCTTCATGACTGAACTGGTACCCAAAGCTGCACAAGGAGGTGCTCTGGTTTCCAAGGTGATAGCAGTTGATGGGGACTCTGGACAGAACGCCTGGCTGTCCTATCACATCATTAAGTCCACTGATCCGGGACTTTTTAAAATCGACCTGCACAGCGGGGAGGTCAGGACCCAGCGAGACATTTCTGACTCTGACAACATGAAGCAGAACATTCTAGTAGCTGTGAAGGATAACGGACAGCCCTCCCTCTCTGCCACCTGTGCCGTGCACCTCTTGATTTCAGACGACTTGGCCGACGTCCCAGAGCTGAAGCACACGCAGCCTTACGGGGACGACCACTCCGGACTGACTTCTTATCTCATCATCGCTTTGGTGTCCGTCTCCACCCTCTTCCTCACCGCCATCATCATCACTCTCGGCGTCAGGTTTTGCCGCAGAAGAAAACCGAGGCTGCTGTTTGACCGGGTGGCCGTGCCCGGCGCCTACCTCCCCGCCAACTACCCAGATGTGTACGCCACCGGCACGCTACGCAGCACCTACAACTACCAGGCCCACCTGACCACGGGCTCCACGACCAGTGACTTCAGGTTTGTGAGGTCTTACAACGACGGCACGCTGCCCGCTGGCCAGGGCCCAGGGAAGACGCTGGAGGATTTAGTGGATGTTTTTGGAGAGCCAGAGGGACTCAGTGCTGAACGATATGCGAGGAGATGTTAAGTCCTACTGAGTGTCAATGTCTTGCAATGCTCTACATGCCCACTTCCTTCATCTGTAGTGTGTACGCCCTACTCGATCTTGTCATCCAAGCCGTGGTGCTGAAATGTTGATGGTGAATGCGGATTAATCCATTCATATAATATGATTGCAACAAGTGTTTTATTACTGTTAAGTAATAATTATAATACTTTAGTTATTTGAGTATATTTTAGGGGTGTATTATATTGATGATGTTGGAGGTAGAAGTTTTGCAAACTAAAATGCCCTGGCTTGTGTTAGTGAGTTTTCGGAACTAAAACTGATATTTTCTCATTCGTCTGGCTTTGGGTGATACTTCAACCCTTTCTCATGGCAGTTCGTGAAATAGTCACAAAATAGTCCTAATCTATTGATTCGTGTACATGGACACAAATGTCCCTTTTTTGTGACACTCATCATGACTTTCATTATAACCCTAACCCTAACTCTAACCCCTAACAATGACATCATAGGGTTACAATGACATCATATCATTAAAAGAGAACTGGCTGCGGGTCCTCGGGCAGCTTTAGCTGGCGTCTTCACCAAGAGGCTCATGGGTACTGTAGTATTTACTGTACAAAGGTGGTGCAGGCACGAAATATACGTCCATCGAAATACATTAGTTTGAAAGTCGTTTCACAAAAGAAAGGACATTCGTGTCCATGTACACAAATCAATAGACTACATTTTGTGACTATGTTACAAACTGCCGTGAGACTATGTTGAATACTTATAGTTTGACAGCTTATGTAATAAAATAGTTGAGAAGAAAGATACATTCTGAACTGTATTCATTGCGTTGGTTTTTTAGTCACGCTGCCTCTGTGCTGCTGAAACAAAACAACTCCATGGGGTTTCATTGCTCATAACCATTTTGTTGATCTCGACACTAATCACCTGCTTATTTTCATAACTGATGATTGATAATTGTTCAGGCCTGCAGAACAGCTCAAATATTCTCAGGGGCTGTATTTTCCTCTGGACACTGTGAACCCAACACAATTAAGACAAGACAACAGCTGAATCAAATCAAGAGGAAACAACATGAGATTTGGACGACCGTTGAACTTTGAATGGTTCATGTCATTTTTACCAATTAGCACTATTAGATATTTGTTTGTTCTGTCCCAGGTTTTAGGTTTAGCCCTTTATATGTATAGGCCTACCTACCTTAGTGCAATATCTTCGAAATGCTCCTCGTGTCGCTGTCGACCAACGTAGAAGAGGATGAGGGAACACCGAGCGCTTATCCTCTCCACCCGCACCAACAAAGATAGGAGGCTGCAGTAAACTGTACATAGGCCTATATGCTGCGTTATTAGCGTTTTATACAGTAACGGTATATAGCGTTCTCCTTCTGTTTGTATGATGGGATATAAAGTACAATTATCGGGAGGCGTTGTCCTCAATTTTGCCTTAATTCTTCTTCATTCTGCACACGGGGAGCTACACGATCACTGAGGAAATTAAACGGGGGACTGTTATTGGGAATATCGGAAAAGACCTTGGTTTGGACGTGCAAGAATTGACCGCTCGAAAGGCTCGTGTCGACACGAAGGGAACCAGCAAGCCATACTGCGAGATAAACGGGAATAAAGGGGAGTTGATCGTAGCAGAACGGATTGACAGGGAGTCACTTTGTGGAAAGAAGCCCTCGTGCATTTTAAAAATGGAGCTTGTATTGGAAGCGCCTCTAGAGCTGCATCGCGTCAGTCTTCATGTCCAAGATACAAAAATGACAATCCTCCTCTGTTCAAAAACGAAATCATTAAAATGGAAATACAAGAATCTACTGTCAAAGGAGCTCGTTTTTCTATAGACGGACCAAACGATGCGGATATAGGAGTCAATGCGGTTCATGGTTACGTTTTACAAACAAATGAAAATTTTATTTTAATCTTTGAAACCAAGCCAGGCGCACGAAAGCACTGCGAACTCGTCTTGGAGAAAGAGTTAGATCGTGAAAACCAACACGACGTGGATTTGCTTCTCACGGCGGTGGACGGTGGTTCCCCCCAGAGATCAGGTTCTGTAGTCATACTCGTCACGGTGCTGGACGCTAACGATAACTGGTGTTTAGCCAGGCTGTGTACAGAGCCAGCATCCCTGAAAACGCTCCTTTAGACACTGTAGTCGTTGTAGTTAGGGCTTCTGATGCAGATGAAGGGGTGAATGGCCAGGTGACCTATACGGCCTGGACCATATTTCAGATAGCAGTAATGTTTTTTCCCTTGATCCAACAAGTGGCGAAGTGAGAGTTATCAGGTCTATAGATTATGAAGAAGAGTCATCATATGAAATCCAAATCAGCGCAAAAGATGGCCTGGGATTGGCGTCGTACTCCACGTTGATGATCGACGTGACTGACGTCAACGACAACGCTCCTGAGTTTTACCTGAAGTCTCTGACCAACCCCGAGGACGTCCGCGCCGGCACCGAGGTGGGGATAATAAACGTCCACGACGAAGACTCTAACAGCAACCGGAAAGTGCGCTGCTCGATTGAGCAAAACACACCGTTCAAACTGGTGCCATCCACGTAAAAAACTACTATTCTCTCGTGACTACCGACAAACTGGACCGTGAGCTTGTCACCAACTAGGCCTACACCGTTACAATCCTTGCCACTGACGAGGGCTCGCCACCGATGACGTCCACCAAACCTTCCAGCTCTCTGTAGCGGACGTCAACGACAACCCGCCGGTGTTCACCGAGCAGGCTTACGAGGCCCACGTTCCCGAAAACAACAAACGCGGCTCCACGGTGTGTTCGGTCACAGCTCACGACCCAGACTGGAGACAAAATGGGACGGTGTTTTTTTCCCTGTTGCCTGGTGCAATCAACGGCGCTCCGGTGTCTTCGTTTGTGTCGATTACCGGGGACACCGGCGTGATACAAGTTGTTAAATCGTTTGATTATGAACAGTTCAGCGGCTTCACGTTCGGCGTAAATGCCAGAGACAACGGCTCCCCTCCCCTCAGCAGCAACGTGACTGTCAGCGTTTTCATAACGGATCTGAATGACAACCCACCCCGGATACTGTATCCCGCTTCGGAGGGGAACTCTTACATGACTGAGCTGGTTCCCGAATCAACGCATGGAGGTGCGTTGGTCTCGAAAGTAATAGCAGTGGACGCCGACTCTGGACAGAACGCTTGGCTTTCCTATCACCTCATTAAATCCTCTGACCCGGGACTTTTTACTATCGGTCTCCACAGTGGAGAGATCAGGACCCAGAGAGACATTTCCGAGACTGATAACATGAAAAACACTCTTATTGTAGCAGTGAAAGATAACGGACAACCCTCCCTGTCTGCCAAGTGCACCATATATTTACTGATTTCTGATAATCTGTCTGAGGTCCAGGAAGGGAGAGAGTTTTCCTATGACGACAACAACTCTCAGCTGACATTACATCTGATAATCGCGCTGGTGCTGGTCTCCATGCTTTTACTGACCTTCATTCTTATTATCCTTGCTGTTCGTTTCTGTCAGAAGACGAAACCAAGGATCCTCTTTGACGGCGCAGTCGCAATTTCCGGCGCGTATCTCCCTAATTACGCAGAGGTGGACGGAACCGAGACGCTGCGCAGCGTCTCAACAACTACAACTACGACGGGTATCTAACCACGGGGTCTCGAAGCAGTGATTTTAGGTTCGTCACGTCCTACAACGACGTCACGCTGCCTGCTGATCTGACGCTGAGGAAGAATGAGTTCGGCGACATGTTTGGAGAATCAGAGGGGTCACCAGAGGTAGGACAACAACACGCACATAATGTGTCTAATGGTTACTATCATATCGTTTTGTGAATGTGTATGTAATAATTGTGCAAGCCTATTTCTGTTGCTAATACTTTGAGGGAACACATTTGTGTTCTCTAATTAATTACAGTGTAATGCAAATTATCGTGTCGATTATCTTGCACCCTACACAGTCCTGGAATGTGTAGGGACAGTGTCGTTCAATTAACTATTATTTTGTGTATAGTCCTATTGTCAACATTCGTTTGAGCTCCATTCATAACTCGATAAATTGTCTCGTGAGATTGGACTGGGATTTATAACATAAAGAAATAAACCGTCTGAACACGTGAACTGACATCGATGACTCCGGGTGTCTTAATGTCACTGTCCGTGGTGCTGAAGTGTCAGCACATTGTAAGACAATATCGTCTTCAGTATTCTCCACATTACTCTACATGAATACATGACAGTGTACCTGACAAAAATACGTCCCAATATTACTTAAGGGAACAACATCATCGGTAATGACGTAGTAGGCACATCTTATTTAGTTTTGTATTTATTTTGTTATTATTATTGTTATTAGACAATTATTAGAATAGTTTAGCAGACTAATTCAGACGACAGTATAATAATAGTAATACTACTACTACTACTACTACCACTACTACTACAACTAATAATAATAATAATAATAATAATAATAATAATAATAATAATAATAATAATAATAAGCTAAGATAAGACATTCCTTTATTAATCCCCCTAAGGAGAAATTCACGTTGACCAGCAGTACAGTGGGATAAAGGAGTGTAATAAACAATAAACAATAAATGGATTTACCGAAATTGAGATACAATTATATGAGAGCTCTTAAAATAAGATAAAATAAAACCTACTATATACATACATAGTAATCATCCTATTGAAGGTGAACAGTGCATTGGTAGATGAGTCTGACTAAAGTGTAAATATACATATAAATGTGCAAAGTAAATGTGCAAATGTGCAGGACTTCGCAGGTAATATAAGAAGAATAATTTGTAATAATAATAATAATGATAATAATAATAATAATAATAATAATAATAATAATAATAATAATAATAATAATAATAATAATACTGATAGCAATGATAATAATACTAATAAGTAGTTGTTGTTGTTGTTGTTATTAATACTACTACTATAATATAGTTAATATTTCCATCGCTTCTGCAAGAACTAAAATGTGCTCTTCGTGTCGCTGTTGGCCAGCAAGAGGAGGACTAATATCTCCCCCTTGTTCATCTTGTTCATCCTGTTCTGCTTTCCTCCAAAAGAAACGCTGTGACTAAAACGCAACAGACGACCTGAGTGGTTGACACACATCTCAGTACGTGCAATAATTCGAGGAAAGCACTGTTTATTGATCAAACTATCGGCGACTTGGTTGTTTAACGAAATGGAAGACAAAGGATTTTCTTCGCTGTGGATGATCTACGGCCTTGCTCTCTTTATTCAGACGGACATCGTTCATGGCGACCTGAGCTACTCTATTCAAGAAGAGCTTAAACGTGGGTCTGTTATTGGAAACATAGCCACGGACCTCGGGCTCGGGTTGGGCAGACAGTCGTCTCGAAATGTCCGCGTTGATGCTGAAGGGAATCGGAAAATGTACTGTGATATAAATCTAGCGACCGGGGATTTGATTGCGGCGGAGAGAATTGACAGAGATGTCCTTTGTGGGAAGAAGGCGTCTTGCGTTATAAAGGTGGATCTGGTGTTGGAAAATCCCCTGGAGCTTCAACGTGTCGCGTTGCACATTCACGATGTCAACGACAATTCGCCACAATTTAAAGCGGATTCGATTGAAATGGAAATACATGAGTTAGCAGACAAAGGCACCCGTTTCTCGATAGAGGAGGCCCATGATTCGGATATAGGCCAAAATTCCGTTCAAAAGTACGATCTCCAAAAGAATGACAATTTTGTTTTAGTGGTTGATAACAGCAAGGTTGAGCTCGTCCTAGAGAAAAAACTAGACCGAGAGAAACAGCAAGAAATGAACTTGCTTCTCACGGCATATGACGGGGGCTCTCCTCAGAGATCAGGTACTGTGGTCATTCACGTCACTGTGCTGGACGCTAACGATAACGACCCCGTGTTTAGCCAGGCCTTGTATCAAACGAATTTGCCCGAGAACTCCCCCATAGACACAGTAATAGTTACGGTGAGTGCTACTGATGCTGACGAAGGGGTCCACGGAGAAGTGAGCTATGATTTTGGCCATGTTTCAAATGACGATGAGAAAATATTTTCAATTGATCACAAAAGTGGAGAAATAAGGCTGATTGGTGTGATTGATTACGAAGAAACAAATAATTATGAACTACGAGTTAAAGCAAAAGATAGCTTAGGCCTAACTTCCTATTGCAAAGTCACCATTGACATCACTGATGTAAATGACAATAGTCCGAGAATATTTCTTAAATCTCTGAATAATCCGCTCCCCGAAGACGTGTCCCCTGGCACAGAGGTGGGGATTATAAATGTCCAGGACAGAGACTCTGAAGACAACGGCAGGGTCCAATGCTCCATTCAACAAGATGTCCCCTTTAAGCTGGTTCCCTCCATCAAAAACTACTATTCTTTGGTGACAACGAATCAACTGGACCGCGAAACCACGTCTAACTACAGCATCACGATCACTGCCACAGATGAAGGCTATCCACCTCTGAGCACCTCGAGAGTCATCCAGTTGTCCATTGCTGACGTGAATGACAATGCACCTGTGTTTGAGGAACATGACTACAAGGCCTATGTTACTGAAAACAACAAGCCCAGATCCACGCTGTGTTCTGTTAAGGCCCATGACCCAGACTGGAGACAAAACGGTACAGTGATCTATTCTCTTTTACCTGGTGAAGTCCACGGTGCTCCAGTGTCCTCTTATCTCTCTGTTAATGGAGACACCGGAGTGATCCAAAGTGACAGGTCCTTTGATTATGAACAGTTTAGGAGCTTTAAAGTCTATGTGATGGCACGAGACAACGGCTCTCCTCCACTCAGCAGCAACGTGACTGTGAGTGTCTTCATAACGGATGTCAATGACAACACTCCTCAGATACTTTACCCCGCCCCAGAGGGAAACTCCTTCATGACTGAACTGGTACCCAAAGCTGCACAAGGAGGTGCTCTGGTTTCCAAGGTGATAGCAGTTGATGGGGACTCTGGACAGAACGCCTGGCTGTCCTATCATATCATTAAGTCCACTGATCCGGGACTTTTTAAAATCGACCTGCACAGCGGGGAGGTCAGGACCCAGCGAGACATTTCTGACTCTGACAACATGAAGCAGAACATTCTAGTATCTGTGAAGGATAACGGACAGCCCTCCCTCTCTGCTACATGCTCCATGTTTTTACTTCTTTCTGATAACTTGGCTGAAGTACCAGAACTGAAGGACATGGCTTATGAAGACAGCAGTTCTAAATTAACATCTTATCTGATCATCGCGCTGGTATCCGTCTCCACCTTTTTCCTGACTTTCATTATCATCATTCTGGGATTGAGGTTTTGTCGGAGGAGAAAGCCCAGACTGTTATTTGATGGAGCGGTTGCTATTCCCAGCTCTTATCTCCCTCCAAACTACGCAGATGTGGACGGCACTGGAACTTTACGCAGCGCATATAATTATGATGCGTATTTAACCACTGGATCTAGAACAAGTGACTTTAAATTTGTCACGTCTTACAATGACAACACACTGCCTGCCGACCAGACCCTGAGAAAAATGTCATTGGATTTCATTGAGGGGTTTGAAGATTCTGATGTGTCTCCCAAGGTAGGACACTCACTTAACAAACAGTCATAACTGATTTGGTGCACATTTTGCCTACTCTAAATTGCCAATTGCCCTTTAACATGCTTCATAATTAACACAAGGTTTAATCATGACAATGAATCATAAAAGTTTTGTATAGTGGCCTGGTTATTTATATATATATATATATATATATATATATATATATATATATATATATATATATATATATATAAATTAGGGATGTCCGATATTGACTTTTTGCCGATATCCGATAGCCGATATTGTCCAAATTCTTAATTTCCGATTCCAATATCAACCGATATGGTATACCGATATATATACAGGCGTTTTTATTTTCGCCCAGACTAATTTTAGGTCCCATATCTCCTGTTGTGGAATTAACACATCATCTACTTTTATTGTGATGCCTCACTAGATTGCATTTCACAAATTAACACTGTCTATAAAAAATAAGGACACTATTTCAACTTATGGAAAAGTGTCATATTTATGCACAAGCACATTATCGGTGGTAAAACCGATAACGATATGAACCGATATTACAAAAATAGGCTAATATCGGCCGATATTATCGGTTGGCCGATATTATCGGACATCCCTAATATATATATATATATGTGTGTGTGTGTGTGTTAGATAGTAGTAACGTGTCAACTGACATACGTCATCGGTCCAATAATAAATAATGCCCTTTTTTTTTTCTTTTTTTTTTAAGTCTACAGCTTCTACTTGGTCATGACTCTCGTTTATAATCTTGTGCATTTGCTTGAGCTTAAACCCACTTTTCTAGCATTAGTAAGCTGTTGTTATAACAGTTGTTTAATTACTGTACCTGCCTGGTTGTTCGTTTACTGCGGGAGTTGAGCGATCAGCGGTTCAGCGGTGTGTTCCGCGATGCGTAACGCTTGTTTTCTGGATATCTCATGGATGCAAACGGATGCTTGATGACCGATGAAGACGGCTCGGCGTTAACCTTTTACCTGATCGTAGCCCTCGTGTCTGTCTCGACCTTTTTCTTTACTTTTCTCATTATTATTCTCGGTGTGAGGTATTGTCATAGGAGAAAGCCTATGCCGTTGTTTGACAGCGCAGTGGCCATACCCAGCGCGTACTTCCCTCCTAGTTATGGGTAGGTGGACGTCACGGGGACTTTACGCAGCGCGTGCAATTATGACGGCTATTTGACGACAGGATCAAGAACGAGTGACTTCAAGTTTTTGAGTTCTTAGAACCAAAGCACGCTTCCTGCCGACCACACTCTGGTGAAATCTCCAACCGACTTCGATGAAGCTTTCAGTGACTCAGACGCGTCAACCCAGGACGCAACTATTAGGCCTACTAAAATTGTATTGGGTTTTATTAACATCTGCATTTGTTGCCAGATTTGTGTGTGTGTCAATAATGTGTTTTTTTTTTTATCATTGTTTTCTTCAAATGGCAATGATACTTTTATTGAATTCCTATTGTTGTAGCCAATTTGGATCTCTGTGTGTATGAATGAATGTGGGTGTGTCAGTGGTGAGGCACTATGGTTGCTATGGGTTACCTGCGCACCTGTGGGCATGGGTGATTGATTAGTCACACAAAGGGTAGATGAGGGAGACACAGTTCAGGAGTTGCAGGGAATCAGGATCAGGGAAGCCACACAGTTTTTCAACCGTGTTTGTGTGTGTGTGAGGGCTGAATGAATTTTGTACCACAGTTTTAATATTTGTGTATGAGCTCAATCTAAGTCTGTTGGCACCCGGCTTGTGTAGGTGAATTTTAAAGATTTAGAGCTAATAAAGTGTCAAACTCATTCAAATGGAGGACCTCATTTTTGATACACCATCATGAGTTGGAAACGACTTCAGATTCCCTTCAGTGGCCTTTTTGTAGTTAGATTGCCACTACATCTATATTATTATTACTACGATCATTATTTTCGTATTCAATGTTCTATTGTTTGCCATAATTGAGGCCCGTATTGTGGCGTCACATGCAGTTCTGGCATTACCCAGAGTGTCGAGTGTCAGTTGCAAATCACTTACTGAATCCTCGCTGTGTTGTGGGCTACTTCGTTGATCTTGTGTAACGACCGAAACGCGTCTCAACGTGTCGCTGTTCACCAGCGGAATAATGTTACGTGGCCCAGCGACGAACCACGTTGACTTCCCCCTACATTTTCTTTCGATGTCTGTTCTTTAGAGAGACAGCAGTCGTAGTTCGGTTTACCAGCATTATCGGGACTGGATTTACCAATGGACAATGTCACTGTTGTTTATTTGAGACGTATTTAGATCCCAGTTGTAATATATTTACCTGCGGGCCACAGCCGCATATCATCATGGCGAACAAAGGATTTGGATTCCTTGGTCTTCTACGCAGCGTCCTTCTCTTTATCCTGGCGTTGGACTACATTTATGGAGACGTGAATTATTCCATTGTAGAGGAGCACAAACCTGGATTTGTTATTGGAAATATTGGCAAGGATCTCGGTTTAGATGTGAAACGACTCTCGTCTCGAAAGGCACGGGTTGATAGCGAGGGGAGCCGTAAACGCTACTGTGAGATGAATAGTAAAGGTGATCTGATCGTGGCGGAACGGATAGACAGGGAAGAGCTGTGTGGCGATAAGACTCTGTGTATCGTCCGTTTCGAATTAGTTCTGGAAGGACCGTTGGAGATGCACCACGTGTCTCTTGAAATCAAAGACATCAATGATAACGCACCAACATTCCCAAAGGACTTGGTTAAGTTAGAGATAAGCGAATCTGCAGCGAAAGGAGCTCGTTTTCCCATCATTGCGGCTAATGACGCAGACATAACGGAGAACGGCGTGCAATCCTACGCCCTGCAAAGAAATGATCACTTCGATTTAAAAATCAGTACAAATCAGGATGGCGGTAAATATGGAGAATTAGTCTTGTTCAGAGAATTGGACCGCGAGGAACTACAGGAGATGACTTTCGTGCTGACGGCGCTGGACGGCGGTGCCCCGCAGAGATCAGGCAGCGTTGCTATTCAGGTGATCGTATTGGATGCAAATGACAACGCCCCATTGTTCAGCCAGGCAGTCTATAGAGCTAGTCTACTTGAAAACTCTGCTCTGGGTGCGGTAGTCGCCGAGGTGCTAGCTACTGACGCAGATGAAGGATTAAATGGAGAGGTGTCTTATGAATTTGGTCGTATATCCAATTCGGCCGCAAAGTTATTTAACCTGAATCAGAAAACAGGTGTGATAAAAGTGCAGGGGTCTATCGACTTTGAAGAAGAAACAACATATGAAATGCGAATCGACGCGAAGGATGGTTATGGCCTCACCTCAAATGCAAAAGTTATTATAGATATCATAGATGCTAATGATAATGCACCTCTAATATATCTTAAATCCCTGACCAATCCAGTACCAGAAAACGTGTCCCCAGGTACTGAGGTTGGCATCATAAATGTGCAGGACAGAGATTCTGGAGTTAACAGACAAGTCCAGTGTTCAATTCAGCAAAGCGTTCCCTTTAAACTGATCCCCTCGATCAAAAACTACTATACACTGGTGACCACGGAACAGCTGGACCGTGAACGAGTCCCTGAATACAACATCACTGTCCATGTTGTGGACCAGGGCTCTCCTCCTCTGTCCTCCTCCAAACATATTCCCCTCACTGTGGGCGACGTCAACGACAACCCTCCTGTGTTTGAGGAGCAGGCGTATAGCAGCTATGTCTCTGAGAACAACAAACCTGGACACAGCCTGTGTTCTGTTAAGGCCCATGACCCAGACTGGAGACAAAACGGTACAGTGATCTATTCTCTTTTACCTGGTGAAGTCCACGGTGCTCCAGTGTCCTCTTATCTCTCTGTTAATGGAGACACCGGAGTGATCCAAAGTGACAGGTCCTTTGATTATGAACAGTTTAGGAGCTTTAAAGTCTATGTGATGGCACGAGACAACGGCTCTCCTCCACTCAGCAGCAACGTGACTGTGAGTGTCTTCATAACGGATGTCAATGACAACACTCCTCAGATACTTTACCCCGCCCCAGAGGGAAACTCCTTCATGACTGAACTGGTACCCAAAGCTGCACAAGGAGGTGCTCTGGTTTCCAAGGTGATAGCAGTTGATGGGGACTCTGGACAGAACGCCTGGCTGTCCTATCATATCATTAAGTCCACTGATCCGGGACTTTTTAAAATCGACCTGCACAGCGGGGAGGTCAGGACCCAGCGAGACATTTCTGACTCTGACAACATAAAGCAGAACATTCTAGTAGCTGTGAAGGATAACGGACAGCCCTCCCTCTCTGCTACATGCTCCATGTTTTTACTTCTTTCTGATAACTTGGCTGACGTACCAGAACTGAAGGACATGGCTTATGAAGACAGCAGTTCTAAATTAACATCTTATCTGATCATCGCGCTGGTATCCGTCTCCACCTTTTTCCTGACTTTCATTATCATCATTCTGGGATTGAGGTTTTGTCGGAGGAGAAAGCCCAGACTGTTATTTGATGGAGCGGTTGCTATTCCCAGTTCTTATCTCCCTCCAAACTACGCAGATGTGGACGGCACTGGAACTTTACGCAGCACATATAATTATGATGCGTATTTAACCACTGGATCTAGAACAAGTGACTTTAAATTTGTCACATCTTACAATGACAACACACTGCCTGCAGACCAGACCCTGAGGAAGTCTTCAGCTGACTTTGACGACGCCTTTCAAACCACAGACGAGCCTTTCGAGGTAGGGCAGCTTGTACGTTTATTACCTTTCTTTTTATGAACTTGTCTTCATTGTGGAGTCAGTGTTTGAAGCTGAGGTGTCATGCTGCTCATACTAAAGCTCACAACAGAGACCACTCTGCCAACACTGCTGTTTGCCCCAGAGTAACCTGTATATCCTTACTGGACCAGGGTTTGGTTAGTTTGTCATCATATTTGATTTGAGTAATATACTGTAATAAAGCCTAAGGGTGACATGTAGGCTTACTGAGGCTAAAAGGGTTATTGGTACGACATATAAATGAGTAGAAGTGAGTAATGTGACCGTTGTGGGGCAAAATTAATGTATCAAATTGTGTGACCCGCTTTGAAAAATAGATATGCTGTCTATGTTAATCTAGTCTAGGTTAATACAATTGGACTGGGCCTGGGCTCGGAAAATATAACTTTTATTATAAGTTACTTTAAGAATGTGTACCCTTAATAATGTCTGCTATTGTATTAATGACCACCACAACTGTACTTTAAATTCAGAAATCCCTTCACAGGTATTTATTCACACAAAATGAAATTAGAGTTGAATGTATTTTAGCATAATATAAAATAAAATGCATATTCAAGGTATGAATACAGAGATTTTCAAAATAAACTCCTTCCTTTTTGGTTTCATACCTGTCCTTTAACTTAAAAGAAAACCCTTTTAGTTAGATACTCTTAAAATAAGATACCTTCAGTACCTTGTTGATACTTTTGTTACAAGCAAAAACACTTTACTCTCCAAAAGAATACCTTTAGTTTTTTATACTTGAAAATAAATAATTTGTAATCCCTTTCAGAATCTTTAAGTTAGATTCAAAACAGTATTCTTTAATTTACAACAACTCAATACTCAATAGTTTACCTGTGGGCCCACACATATTCATATGAAACACATTTAAATTAGATTTTTCACAAGATTGCTTGTGTGCGGTGGGGCCTGAAAACTAATGGCCGCATCACTCAGAGCTAAGCACAAAATAAAAGCAAGTGCACGTGTATGTTAGTACTCACGAATCCAAGGTTTGATTTGTATGGGTAGAAGGGAAATGGGGGTTTAGAGTCTCACGATGATAATGGCAATGGCGGTGGCAGTCACAATCTTCAACCTTCAGGACCTTCTACGGCTTCCTAGAAGGTCCAGAAGAAAATTATGGACAAAAAATATTACAATATTAAACAAAAACTAATTATTATATATATATTCTAATTTCTATCTTATTTCATTACAATTCATTTAATACATTTTCTCTCATCTATGTTCTAAAGTTAAGTTTACTGTCAAGTTCACATCAGCAATGAAATGGTTACTATCCTGAAAACATGTTATCCAATCAGAATCGTCCGTCTCTGTCAAGGCCCAGTTAGCTGTGTCATTAATTGGTTAAGACTTCACGAATCCCGCAGAAGGCCAAGCTATGGTTTTGGTTTTGGAAAGTGAGGGGCAAATTGACCAATCACGGTTTGATTTCAAGTGGGCGGGACAAAAACAAAAGATTGTAGGCCTTCGCGAAGTCCTAACAGAGTGGTTGAGTCTCAACCGCTCTCACCATTTGCGCCATGCGTAATTGCGCATGAATTGTTGCGCATTGCATCTTTAAAAAAAATAGTCTTTGTATTATTAGCTTTGTGTAACGATTAGCGTATTGTGCATTGGAAATCGTATTGTAGTTTGATGATGCTCATGAATTTATTTGTCAATGTGTGAATGATTTGTAATGCGCCGTGATTTCATAGCGCTGTCCATGGTGTCAGTTCCCTCGTCAGATCTCTGTCCTTGGTGCTGAAACGAAACTCGAACTTAACTCCTCGAAATAATACACACGTAGCCTAACGTTAAACAATCACAGCACATAGAAGGACGTGAAGCTACGGTGTCAGTGATTTGTATTTAGTTCCTCTTTCTTAAATTAATAAATCTATCTCGTCGTGGTGAGCCCAGCTCTTCTGTAGTGTCTAAGATATACTCATAGTGTCGCTGTCTGCCTGTACTGTCTAAACGCAGTCTGCCAGACTCTACCGTAGCGCATCACAAAACTCCACCTCCTCTTTATGTTAGGTCTGTGGATTTCCTACAGCCACACATCCGTGGAAAAATCGAATTCGAATACGAACTAGCTTGTGGTGTAACACTATTGAGGCTTGTACGTTGCATGGGGAGCTTTAAGATCATTCGTTTTGCAATTTGAAAAATTGGGACGTCTATACAGATGAAGCCGAAAGGATTATCAACCGCGTTTTTTCTGACGCTGCAAGTAGGCCTGGTCTTCGGAGACACATCCTATTCATTTCCAGAAGAGATGGAACGCGGGTCTGTGATTGGAAATATAGCCAAGGATTTAGGGCTTGATGTCAGCAATTTGTCTGCTCGAAAGGCCCGTATCGATGCTCCGGGGAATAACAGGCGCTATTGTGACGTGAACCTGGCAGACGGAGATGTCATTGTTGCAGACCGGATTGACAGAGAAGCGCTTTGTGGTAAAAGGGCATCGTGCGTATTACGGCAAGAACTTGTGTTGGAGAGCCCTTTGGAATTGCATCGCATTAGCCTGAATATTATCGATATCAATGACAACGCCCCGCAGTTTAAAAAAGACACAATAAGCATTGAAATCAGCGAGTCTGCAGGTAAAGGAAATCGTTTTCGCTTGGACGAGGCGCACGACGCCGATATAGGAAAGAACACGATCCAGAGCTACATGATCCAAGACAATGCACATTTTACCATTCATGTAAATACAAAGAGTGGAGGGGGAAAATACTGTGAATTGGTTTTAGAAAAAGAGTTGGATAGAGAGGAAAGGAGGGAGATGTCTATTCTCCTTATTGCTACGGACGGCGGTTCACCGCAAAAATCAGGCTCAGTGGTCATACACGTCACTGTGCTGGATGCTAACGATAACGCCCCAGTGTTTAGCCAGGCCGTGTATAGAGCCAGCATCCCCGAGAACTCTCCTCTAGATACCGTAGTTATCACTGTTCAAGCTACGGACGCAGACGAGGGGTTAAACGGAGAAGTGAGGTATGAGTTTGATCACATCTCGGAGGAAAATAATGTGTTTTCCCTTGATGAGACCACTGGCGAGGTGACGGTGTCTGGGTCGATAGATTATGAGGAGTTGTCCACGTATGACATCCAAATTACTGCCAAAGACGGACTGGGATTAGCCTCCTCCTGCACATTACTCATTGACATAAAAGACGTGAACGACAATGCCCCCGTCACGTTCATAAAATCCCTCACGAATCCAATACCAGAGAACTTGGCAGCCGGTACTGAGGTGGGCATCATTAACGTGCAGGATAAAGACTCTGAGAATAACCGACAGGTTCGTTGTTTCATTCAGCAAGACGTCCCTTTTAAATTGGTTTCTTCCATCAATAGCTACTATTCACTGGTGACTACGAGCGAGCTGGACCGTGAGCTGGTTTCTGTCTACAACATTACAATAACGGCTACCGATGAGGGGCAGCCCCCTCTGTCCTCCTCCAAAAGTCTCACGTTGTCTGTCGCTGACGTAAACGACAACCCACCTGTGTTCGACGCAGAATCGTACAGCGCGCATGTGCCAGAGAATAACAAAGCTGGACACTCGTTGTGTTCTGTCACCGCTCGGGACCCAGACTGGAGACAAAACGGCACAGTGCTGTATTCTCTTTTACCAGGTGGAGAGATGAACAGTCTACCGGTGGCCGCCTATCTGTCAGTTAATGGAGAAACGGGTGTGATCCAGGCTCAGAGGTCTTACGATTACGAACAGATGCGGTCCTTCAAAGTCCTCGTGATGGCGAGAGACAGCGGCTCTCCTCCGTTAAGCAGCAACGTAACGCTCACCGTGTTTATAACGGACGTTAATGATAACCCTCCTCATATACTCTACCCCGCGCAGGAGGGAAGCTCCTTAATGACCGAACTGGTCCCTAGGACGGCGCACGGGGGCTCCCTGGTCTCCAAGGTGATAGCAGTGGATGCGGACTCCGGACAGAACGCATGGCTATCATATCATATTATTAAATCCACTGCTCCCGAACTATTCGCTATCGGTCTTCACAGCGGAGAGCTGAAGACACAGCGAGACTTCTCAGAGTCTGACAGCATGAGACAAAATCTCGTCGTGGCAGTGAGAGATAATGGAAACCCCCTTCTCTCGGCTACCTGCACTGTGATTTTACTTGTTTCTGATAACTTGGCGGATGTCCCTGAACTCAAAGATACGTCGTTTGATGAAAACGACTCCAAACTGACGTCGTATCTGATCGCCGCGCTCGTGTCAATTTCTACCTTCTTCCTGACTTTCATCATTATCTTATTGGGCGTTAAGTTTTGCCGTAGGCGAAAGCCAAGGATGTTATTTGACGGAGCGGTCGCTATACCCAGCGCATATCTGCCCCCTAATTACGCAGACGTGGACGGCTCGGGGACTTTACGCAGCACATACAATTACGACGCCTATTTGACCACTGGATCTAGAACCAGCGACTTCAAGTTTGCTCGATCATACAATGACAGCACGCTCCTCGCAGACCAGACCCTGGTGAAAAGACCCATAGACTTTGATGAGGCGTTCGGAGACGCAGAGGAAATCCCCCAGGTAGGGTACTTAAAATCTAATTTCGATTCCATTATTGTGGTACACACACACACACACACACACACACACACACACACACACACACACACACACACACACACACACACACACACACACACACACAGACACACACACACACACACATGCACACATTATATCATGTAGTTTAATTCGTCATTTGACCTTTGACATGGTGGCAAATTTTAACTTAATGTATGACACTGGTCCGTAGATTGTGATGTGATCGTCATGATGTCAGGACTACAACTGATGACCTGCTTTGTTTAGTACATCTAAATGTAACATGTCTCCCTTAAAAAAACTTAAATCCAAAACCTAAAAAGTGTATTTTTGTTACCATGGTTCAGTAAAAGTTAACAACGGAAACCATGAAGAGACTTGGGAATACGGTCTTCCACGTGTAATATCCAATGTTGACCCACGGCGTCGCTGTTTACCAGCTCATGTGAGAACGGGGCCACTCTTCCACACAAGGTATTAAAACCCTGCCCGCAGAGCAGGTCCGTGTACTGCGTGTATGGCAGGGAAGACTGCTACAGGCGTTTACGTTATATACTGAAGCAATTCGGTAAATAATTCTGTGATACCAACACTGATTAGACAATTGTGCTTCAACTATGGAGTACCAAGGACTAGCACTGCTTGTTCTAACGTGGGGATTTGCGCTCTTTGTCAGATTCACTTCAGGAGATTTGAGCTATTCTATTCCTGAGGAGATGAAACGTGGATCTATAATTGGTAATCTGGCAAAAGATCTTGGAGTGGACGTAGGGAAATTGATGACACGAAAGGCTCGATTGGATGCCGGGGAAGATTACCAGCGCTTTTTCGATGTGGATCTAACAACGGGGAATGTGGTCGTCCGCGACAGAGTAGACAGAGAGGAACTGTGTGGAGACAAAGCGTCGTGTACGATGACATGTGAACTGGTCTTGGAGAGTCCATTGGAGCTGCATCGCATGTCGCTGTTGATTCAGGATGTGAATGATAACTCGCCCACGTTCCCCAAAGACACAATCAAATTAGAAATCAGGGAATCGGCAGTAAAAGGAGCTCGCTATAGGGTCGCAGAGGCCCACGATGCGGACATAGGACAAAACGCCGTCCAGCTTTATAATTTACAAAGGAACGAAAACTTCGTGTTGTCTGTTCGCAGCGATTCAGATGGGTTCAAGAACGTCGAGCTCGTTTTAGATAAAGAGTTAGATCGCGAAGTGCAACACGATTTGGATTTGGTACTCGTTGCCGTTGACGGAGGTACTCCCCCACGATCTGGAACGGCCATTATTCACGTCACTGTTCTCGATGCGAATGATAACGCACCGGTCTTTAGCCAAGCTGTCTATGAAGCCAGTCTCCCTGAAAACGCTCCTTTAGATACAGTAGTGCTTACAGTGAGTGCTAGTGATGCAGACGAGGGAGTCAATGGAGAGGTCTCATATGAATTCAGTCGAATATCAGAGAGGGCGAAGGGTCTGTTTTCTTTAAACGCTAAAACGGGAACGATAAAGGTTAAGGGTCCAGTAGATTTTGAGTCTTTCTCTAAATATGAGATGCGAGTTGAAGCCAAAGACGGCTACGGGCTATCGTCTCATTGTAAAGTCATGATCGGTATCACCGATATGAACGACAACGCCCCGGTGATTTATTTAAAATCCATGAGTAACCCTGTAGCAGAGAGTGTGTCCGCCGGTACAGAGGTAGGCATCATTAACGTGCAGGACAGAGATTCAGAGAACAACGGACAGGTCCGCTGCGCCATCCAACAAAACGTCCCTTTTAAACTAGTTCCCTCTGTTAAGAATTACTATTCTCTGGTGACCACTGAGCCTCTCGACCGTGAACTCGTGTCTGACTATAACATCACGATCACTGCCACAGATGAGGGCTCTCCGCGCCTGTCTGCCTCGAAGAGTCTCCAACTGTCCGTGGCTGACGTCAACGACAACCCTCCGGTGTTCGAGAAAGACTCCTACAGCGTGTACGTGCGTGAAAACGTCCACGCCGGATCAACGCTATGTTCGGTAGCCGCTAAAGACCCCGACTGGAGACAAAACGGAACTGTGATTTACTCTCTTTCAGCCGGAGTGGTGAACGGGTCCCCCGTGTCCTCTTTAGTAAATGTCAACGGAGACACGGGAGCTATCCAGACGTTGAGGTCGTTTGATTATGAGCAGTTTAGGAGCTTCAGCTTTCAAGTGACAGGAAGAGATAATGGCTCTCCTCCTCTCAGCAGTAATGTGACGGTCAACGTCTTCATAACGGACGTGAACGACAACCTTCCTCAGATTCTGTACCCCGCCGCGGAGCGCAACTCCTACATGACGGAGCTCGTCCCCAAGTCAGCGCACGCGGGGTCCTTGGTGTCCAAAGTGATAGCAGTGGACGCTGATTCTGGACAGAACGCTTGGCTGTCCTATCACATCATTAGATCCACTGATCCAGGACTGTTTACGGTCGGTCTCCACAGTGGAGAGATCAGGACCCTGAGAGACGTTTCCGAGTCTGACCACATGAAACAGGACATCATCGTGACAGTGAAGGACAACGGAGAGCCAACTCTCTCCGCCACTTGTACTCTGCATTTACTTATTTCGGACAACTTGGCCGAAGTGCCAGAACTGTCAGACATGCCCTATGACGAGGCTGATTCAAAAATGACGTCTTATCTCATTATTGCGCTAGTCTCCGTGTCCACGTTGTTCCTGACATTCCTCATCGTCGCCCTGGGTGTGCGGTTTTGTCGCAGCAGAAAGCCTAAGCTCTTGTTCGAAGGAGCGGTGGCAATCCCGGGTGCCTATCTGCCTCCTAGCTACGCAGACGTGGACGGCACTGGAACTTTACGCAGCGCCTATAACTACGACACGTACCTTACCACGGGATCTAGAACCAGTGATTTTAAGTTCGTCAGCTCTTACAACGACAACACCCTGCCAGCCGAGCAGACCCTCAGAAAGAGCTCGACTGATTTTGAAGAGGCGTTCGGCGTGTCCGACGAATTCTCCGAGGTAAAGTAGCGCCTTCATAATCACGCTAAATGTAACGAGATGTTACAATGGTCCGTGACACTCAGATGCAACGTCGACGTGTGTGTGTGTTACGTCATGTTGGGATCCGAGTTCGGCAAGATAAATATATCGTTAGTTTGAATTCCTTCATAACAAATTTATAGCAAGTAGTTCAAAGTTATAAGACATGTATTAAAACTAGTTAATGTAATTAAACGCACAGTAACTATTCACGTAGACGAGTGGGAGTATCAGAGCCCGACACATCCACAGGGTTGAGAACTGTTTTGGCGGTGTAGTGGAATCAAACGGCCATCTTACTTGTTCTCCAGTTGTGTGCGTTGCATAAGCTGTTGTAAACATGATTGTAAAAATGATGTTATTGTAGCCTGCAGTAGGCGCTGATAGCTGACTTGGGGAGGGGCGTTTTTACATTGACAATCACATGACCATTAAAGCTTCGTGCCCGAGGCGAAGTATGGTTTGTTCTCCTCGGCGTTATAACTCAGGGCAAGACCTGTGCTGGTTGAGTAGAGCTGCCGCTGGTAGCGTCCGTGGGCTGAGAAGTCAAGTATCGCGTTTAGGCAGACTAACCTGGGGTTCTGGAGTTTTCATGTGTTGCATGATCGAGCAGACAGAAATGTATTGTAGCTGCCATAGTTGAGTGTTCTTAACGTAACTGATTTTGTAGACTGGCGGCATAGTAACGCGGATGACTGAGTGATATGCAACCGCAGACTGGTGTTCTCTGTATTCCTTGCATTGTCAGGAACTCTCATTTGGTTCTAACCATCGCTATCACTATCGCTACAGTAGTTCAGTTGGGACAACTGTTTCTAAACTGTTACAGCGCAAGCTATGGAGGACTAAACATGATTTAAGTATAAATAAATAAATGCATAAATAAATGTATAAATAAATGCTTAAATAAATAAATACGTAAATAAAAGCTGAAATAAATGAATGAGTAAATAAAAGCATAAATAAATGTATAAATAAATAAATAAAAGAATGATTAAAAGAATAAATGCTTTATATTTGTATTTCTACATTTATTTATTTCCACATTTCTAAATAAATGTAGAATGTAGAAATGTAGAAATAAATATAAAGCATTTATTATTTTATTCATTCTTTTATTTATTTATTTATACATTTGTTTATAATTTCATATTCATTTCATTTATTCATTTATGCATTGATTTATTTATTTATTTATACTTAAGTCATGTTTAGTCCTCCATACAAGCTGCATCCAAACGGAGGTTGGGCTGGGACCTGGGAGGTTCGGGGTTCTGGAGTACACGGTTATCCCGTTGCCATGATAACGCAGGTGCAAACTCTTTAAAAAGTTTATACATACTTCAGTCACAGCGTATGGCCGTATTTTACTAATCATGGTTGCATCTGTTTTAGGAACGACTGTGCTGGTAGTGATAATAGCCACTGTTTTGTTTTGGTTTATTTCTATTTGTTTTCTTTATGGTGAGTGCCATCTTGCTACCCTTTACTTTTTTATTTACATTTCATTTACATTTTTTGTGAACATTCAGACTCTTCATAGTCTAGTCTACTCTGCTGTGGCCCCAGGCCTAACTAACTCCTTAAGTTTCAAGCAGGGCACCTCTCTCTCAGTGGTGTGTTTGTTTTGATTTTATTTGCGTGTCTTTGTATTACTTTGGGTTATGCCATCTTTGCATTGTTGTGGATCACTAGTTCATTTCCTTTTTTCCTTTTGTGTGTTAATTTGTTTTTGTGAGGTAGCCTAACCGTCCGGATTTACCTTTCATGGATCCTCTTAGATTGTAGGCCTGTGAAAATAGTCTAGTGGTTTTAGCATTTGTACCTTTTGAAGTTTTAAAATTGGAATTAATAAACTGTGGTTTTACTGATCTTTATGCTATGCTACCTGGATTGAAAAATAAATTATATATTTTTTGTATTAGTGTCAACCTGTTTCCTGCATGCTTGATGCTCTTCTGAGTTGTAGGTCACACATAGCACCGTCATCAGAATCATTTAACATAAGAAAATTAAGAAACATAAGAAACATTGTTTCAATCAAAATGGTGAAAAAGGAAAATTAAAATCATCAAGGACCAGACAGGCCGAGACCAGGCGCAGTGCGTCGTTCTACGTGGAGATCACGTGACAGAAAGCTGACGTTTGAGTGGCGGTTCTACCTTCGCTGTCTGAATATTGTTGTTAAAAGGTAGAAATCCGTCTTTGCTTGCATGTGCAGAAGTCTGACTGCAGGGTTTAATACATATAGAATGCTGTGCGCTGGGGTAGCAGGCTGGCTCTGGTACCTTGAAAGTGCGATATAAATGCAATAAATAAATAAACGAATTGATTTCAATCGATTTAATTAATACTTAAATTGTCAGCGTTTAAACACGATTTAAAGGCTCTAGAAATGTGGTTGCAGGTTACTATTATTACATTGGTTAAAACGTTTTGGGCAATGAGATGTTGTTCACATGTTGCTTTTTCCAATCAAAAAGATGAACGGTATTGACAGAACCTTTTCATTAGCCTACTATCATTGAACATAATGATACTTTTACGTGTTGTGAAATTAACGTGATGTAGGCCTACCGTTTGTCATTATAAGATATCATGTATATATCTTGATTTAAATGCATGCGGGGACATGAACGAAGATCTCCAGTGGAAAGACCCACGTTCTCCTGCTGTGTTATTTCTGCACTCACGGTGTCACTCTACACCAAGGCAACGATCCCGGACACCAACCAGCGGTGCTAAACGTGTAATCAGCACAGCACGGAGTACAACGGATCATTTTCATGACGCAAGCGCTTCGTGTCTGTTGTTTGGCGTTTCTCAAATCTAACTGATGTGTTTTGAAGATCACGTATTTAAAGGAAAGGGGACATTTTACGATGGGAAGTAATGCATTCGTGAGAATGGTCTTCAAGGGGTTCGTTGTTCGCCGCTTTGTTCTTTTCTGCGCGTTGCTGCAATACACAAATGGCGACTTGGTTTACTCCATTCAAGAGGAGATGAAACTGGGCTCTGTTATTGGGAATATAGCGAAGGATCTGGGTCTTGGTGTCGGCAGGCTGTCGACTCGCAAAGCTCGCATCGAAACGGAAGGAAACGACAGAAGATGCTGCGACGTAAATCTGCGGAGCGGAGATTTAGTTGTGGCAGAGAGAATGGACAGAGAGAAAATATGCGCCTCGAAGCCTTTGTGTGTGGTTAAATTTGAGCTTCTTTTGGAATCTCCGTTGGAACTGCATCGCGTAACGCTGCAGATCCAAGACGTGAACGACAACGGACCCGTTTTTCCAAAAGACAAGATCAAACTGGATATTAGCGAATCAGCTGATAAAGGAGCACGGTATCGTGTAAATGCTGCCCACGATGCAGACATAGGCCAGAACGCTGTGCAAAGCTATGTTCTTCAACCAAACAACAATTTTGTTTTAAATATTCAAACTACAAGTGCAGGGATTAAATATGGTGAATTGGTTTTGGACAAGGAGTTAGACAGAGAGGAACAGAAGGAAATGCAATTATTGTTAACGGCTGTGGACGGTGGTTCTCCTCAGAGATCAGGTACTTTAACCATAGACGTCACTGTGTTGGACGCTAATGATAACGCCCCAGTGTTTAGTCAGGCCGTGTATGAAGCCAGTCTGCCTGAGAACTCTCCGTTAAAAACCCACGTGATTACTGTTAGCGCTACTGACGCAGACGATGGCGTTAATGGAGAAGTAACATATGAATTTAGTCAAATATCTGACGATTCACGGAAATTATTCTCACTTGATCAGTCAACTGGGGAGATTACTGTAATAGGGGACGTTGACTTTGAGGAGGAAAGCAAATATGAAATGTTTGTCGAGGCAAAAGATGGATACGGCCTGTCTTCAGATTCAAAAGTGATCATCAGTATAACCGATGAGAATGACAACGCCCCATTTATCACCCTTAAGTCGCTAACCAGTCCCGTACCGGAGAACGTGGCTCCTGGTACAGAAGTAGGCATTATCAACGTACAAGATAGAGACGCTGAACAAAACCGACAGGTCCGCTGTCTTATTCAGCAAAATGTCCCATTTAAACTTGTCCCTTCCATCAAAAATTATTATTCTTTGGTGACCACAGAAAAACTCGATCGTGAATTGATTCCTGGTTACAACATCACAGTCACTGCAACAGACGAGGGCTCTCCGCCTCTCTCTTCCTTAAAAAATATTCAAGTCACGATAGCAGACGTCAATGACAACCCGCCTGTGTTCGACGAGCCGTCATACAGCACATATGTGCCTGAGAACGTCAAATCCGGTCACATTTTATGCTCAGTTTCTGCACGAGACCCAGACTGGAGACAAAACGGCACAGTTATCTATTCTATTTTACCTGGTGATTCTGATGGGGCTCAGGTGTCGTCTTATCTGTCTATTAATGGAGACACTGGGGTAATCCAAACTCTACGCTCTTTTGATTATGAACAGTATAGGAGCTTTAAAGTCTATGTGATGGCACGAGACAACGGCTCTCCTCCACTCAGCAGCAACGTGACTGTGAGTGTCTTCATAACGGATGTCAATGACAACACTCCTCAGATACTTTACCCCGCCCCAGAGGGAAACTCCTTCATGACTGAACTGGTACCCAAAGCTGCACAAGGAGGTGCTCTGGTTTCCAAGGTGATAGCAGTTGATGGGGACTCTGGACAGAACGCCTGGCTGTCCTATCATATCATTAAGTCCACTGATCCGGGACTTTTCAAAATCGACCTGCACAGCGGGGAGGTCAGGACCCAGCGAGACATTTCTGACTCTGACAACATGAAGCAGAACATTCTAGTAGCTGTGAAGGATAACGGACAGCCCTCCCTCTCTGCTACATGCTCCATGTTTTTACTTCTTTCTGATAACTTGGCTGAAGTACCAGAACTGAAGGACATGGCTTATGAAGACAGCAGTTCTAAATTAACATCTTATCTGATCATCGCGCTGGTATCCGTCTCCACCTTTTTCCTGACTTTCATTATCATCATTCTGGGATTGAGGTTTTGTCGGAGGAGAAAGCCCAGACTGTTATTTGATGGAGCGGTTGCTATTCCCAGCTCTTATCTCCCTCCAAACTACGCAGATGTGGACGGCACTGGAACTTTACGCAGCGCATATAATTATGATGCCTATTTAACCACTGGATCTAGAACAAGTGACTTTAAATTTGTCACCTCTTACAATGACAACACACTGCCTGCAGACCAGACCCTGAGAAAGAATCCTACAGACTTTGAAGAAGTGTTTGGAGACCTGGATTCTTCCCCTGAGGTAGGCTGACTGCAGAGGTTCTCCTTGGTATTTATATTGATCCAACTCAAGTGAAGCACACAGATTTATACTTTGCTATCATGAAGTGTGTTGTTATTAACCTGTGTACATTGTAATGAATACAGGTTAACCTCCCCTTTTCAATACTTTGATATCAAATAATAATGCTGTCAAATTATACTCAGTGCATTATTTAGTTACCACATCAGCATTATGCTCATTATTTGTCCTACAATGTTTCACAGCAATACATCTGTAAGTCAACTTTGAGGAATTCAAAAAACACACACAAACCTGTCTCTCACGCTGAAGGTGACAAATTTTTTCTATGCCTCTGTCCGAGGTGCTGAAATTATATTATGAGCCTGAATCTTTCTACGTGCACACGGCTGTGTCTTTGTATTATAATGAAGTGTTTTTGTTCCTGAAATATCAAATGTCTTCACATGATAGTATGTTTAGTTAATTGATTGCATGTACATGCTTGCTGTGTCATATCTCTGGTATACTCACGGTGTCACTATAGACCAGCATAGCACTGTGATACTGACCCTGAAGCCCATAGTGCGTAATGTTGGGCTGGGGTACAAAGCCAGGCTCGCATCCACGCACAATAACGAAAGAAAAGGAGTAGACTGGCTCGGTCTCGTTGATTAAATCGAGTGTAACTCAACTGTGACTGTTTTTTAGTGCGATCGACCAGTGGGTTGTACTGCTTTTGAACGAACATGGAATACAGACATTGGGAATTCTACAGTTTGCTGTTCGTTTTCATTGCCTTATTGAACGTCACAAATGGCGACCTGGACTATTCGATTCAGGAGGAGATGAAGCGTGGTTCTATCATCGGAAATGTTGCCAAAGATCTGGGGATTGATGTGGGAAGATTGACGGCTCGCAAAGCTCGGATTCAGACAGATCGAATAAGCAGAGGGTATTGTGATGTAAACCCCCGAACAGGAGAACTGGCCGTAGCGAAGAGAATGGACAGAGAAGAGCTTTGTGGAGAAAAGGCTTCGTGTATTCTTAAATTTGACCTTCTATTGGAATCCCCATTAGAATTGCATCGCATATCACTGAAAATCGACGACATCAACGATAATACACCACTGTTCCCGAAGGATACAATTAAACTTGAAATTAGAGAATCCGCTGACAAAGGAGCTCGCTATCGCGTCAACGCTGCGCATGATGCGGATGTAGGCCAGAACGGCGTCCAAAGCTATACCCTCCAGGAAAACAGACATTTTAATTCAAATACACAAACCACAAATGCGGGAGTAAAATACGCTGAATTGGTTTTAAACAATGAGTTGGACAGAGAGGAACAGCAGGAAATAAAGCTATTGTTAACGGCTGTTGACGGTGGTTCTCCTCAGAGATCAGGTACTTTAACCATAGACGTCACTGTGTTGGATGCTAATGATAACGCCCCAGTGTTTAGTCAGGCCGTGTATGAAGCCAGTCTGCCTGAGAACTATCCGTTAAAAACCCACGTGATTACTGTCAGCGCTACTGACCCAGACGAGGGCGTAAATGGAGAAGTAACATATGAATTTAACAAAATGTCTGATAAGTCACGAAAGCTTTTTTCACTTGATCAGAAAACAGGGGACGTTGTTGTTATAGGTGACGTTGACTTTGAAGAAGGATCGAAATATGAAATGTATGTAGAGGCCAAAGATGGTTATGGTCTCTCTGCAGATACAAAGCTTATTATATTTATTACTGACGACAATGACAACGCTCCCATCATATCGTTACAATCTTTGACCAACCCAGTGCCTGAGAATGTGTCACCTGGTACAGAAGTTGGAATAATTAACGTGGAAGATATCGATTCAGAACAAAACCAACAGGTTCGTTGTTTTATTCAACAAAACGTCCCATTTAAACTAATTCCCTCCATCAAAAACTATTATTCTCTGGTGACCACGGATGAACTAGACCGTGAATTAATGCCTCATTATAACATTACAATTACTGCTATAGACGAGGGCTCTCCTCCTCTGTCCTCGGTTAAAACCATTCAAGTCTCTATCGCTGACGTTAATGATAACCCTCCTGTGTTTGAGGAGCAGTCATACAAAGCATACGTGTCTGAGAACAACAAACCTGGACACAGCCTGTGTTCTGTTAAGGCCCATGACCCAGACTGGAGACAAAACGGTACAGTGATCTATTCTCTTTTACCTGGTAAAGTCCACGGTGCTCCAGTGTCCTCTTATCTCTCTGTTAATGGAGACACCGGAGTGATCCAAAGTGACAGGTCCTTTGATTATGAACAGTTTAGGAGCTTTAAAGTCTATGTGATGGCACGAGACAACGGCTCTCCTCCACTCAGCAGCAACGTGACTGTGAGTGTCTTCATAACGGATGTCAATGACAACACTCCTCAGATACTTTACCCCGCCCCAGAGGGAAACTCCTTCATGACTGAACTGGTACCCAAAGCTGCACAAGGAGGTGCTCTGGTTTCCAAGGTGATAGCAGTTGATGGGGACTCTGGACAGAACGCCTGGCTGTCCTATCACATCATTAAGTCCACTGATCCGGGACTTTTTAAAATCGACCTGCACAGCGGGGAGGTCAGGACCCAGCGAGACATTTCTGACTCTGACAACATGAAGCAGAACATTCTAGTAGCTGTGAAGGATAACGGACAGCCCTCCCTCTCTGCTACATGCTCCATGTTTTTACTTCTTTCTGATAACTTGGCTGAAGTACCAGAACTGAAGGACATGGCTTATGAAGACAGCAGTTCTAAATTAACATCTTATCTGATCATCGCGCTGGTATCCGTCTCCACCTTTTTCCTGACTTTCATTATCATCATTCTGGGATTGAGGTTTTGTCGGAGGAGAAAGCCCAGACTGTTATTTGATGGAGCGGTTGCTATTCCCAGCTCTTACCTCCCTCCAAACTACGCAGATGTGGACGGCACTGGAACTTTACGCAGCACATATAATTATGATGCGTATTTAACCACTGGATCTAGAACAAGTGACTTTAAATTTGTCACATCTTACAATGACAACACACTGCCTGCAGACCAGACCCTGAGAAAGAATCCTACAGACTTTGAGGAAGTGTTTGGAGACCTGGATTCTTCCCCTGAGGTAGGCTGTAGAGTTCCTCCTTGGTATTCATATTGATCCAACTCAAGTGAAGCACACCCATTTATGCTTTGCAATTATTTATTGTTTTGTTATTTCTGGTTGTAATGCCTTTACAACATGAATACACACATATTAATTTTATGGGGCAGATGGTGGTTTTGGTGTTTGACTCCCACCCAGGAGGTGCTGTGTTTGAACCCTAATGTCCTCTGCCCTACCATCGGTATCCTTGAGCAAAATGCTCCTGCTGCTCCGTCTTGGCATCTGAATCCACTGTGATTTTCACCTGATGAAGTATCTGCTAAATGTTGTTGGATGTAGAACAGCATGTTGCTGCTGGAAAACAACAACAACATTGTTATGTAGAGATACAGGTTTTAAATACATATATTTAACATTAAATAATAAGGCTGTCCAATTATACTCAATGAATTATTTAGTTAACATGTAAGCATAATGGTGATTATTTATTCTAAACATTTTAACAGCAATATGTAGCACTGCAAGTATGACTACTGGACCAGAGTCTAGTTTCTAGATTCAGGTGAGTGATTAATACTAGTGCTCAGGAACAACAGACCACATACTGGTAAATAAGTATTAACTGCCGGCTTGTTTAGAAGAAGAAGAAGAAGACGAAGAATTGCTCTTTTGATCCCGCGAGGGAAATTGGTCTCCGCATTTAACCCAATCGTGAATTAGTGAAACACTCAGAACACAGTGATGCTGAGACACACATTGAGGTGAAGCACACACTTAAACCTGATGCAGTGAGCTGCCTGCAACAGCAGTGCTCGGGGAGCAGTGTGGGGTTAAGTGCCTTGCTCAAGGGCACTTCAGCCGTTCGTACTGGTCGGGGTTCGAACTGGCATCTCTCCGGTTACAAGTCCGAAGCCCTAACCAGTAGGCCGCGGCTGCCCCATTTATATAGTATATAGAAAAAAACAATAATCATATGATGGTATCAAACACTTTTACATGCACAACCACACACACAAGGAAAGAACAGTTCAGTTTCCCTTCAACCAAAATGAACTCAAGATCTCAGGAAAAAATAAAGTTATTGACTCCTATTTATCTCTTTTGGATTCAATACAATATATTTGAGTTGAGGTATAATATTGTACCTATGTTTCTTATATGGGTTGCTTAGTCCCTGGTATCTCATTTGAGTTTACTCAGTTTAATTTCTCATTTCATCTCAGTTAGGCCTATTTATCAATTTAGTTCGATTTTTCTACTTTCTCTTTCGTTTGCTTAACCAGCTCTACTCAACTTTACCCACTTTACACAACCCATTCATGTAAAATCAATTTGGTACACAATAAGGAAAAATTGAATTCATAAAGAAAAACACAGTTTAATAAAATATCAAATACAACTCAATTATCAGATCTCATAGATCAACGCATATAAGACATTACTTAAACTTCACCAGTTGGATGTATCACCAGTCCATTAGTTAAGTTATTTCTCAGTTCCAATGAAAGTCACTGTGTGTCTCTGCAAAACCTGTTAGTTTTGTCCTCCCACGATCCACGAGTGTCAGAATAAGTGTCTTTGCCCACCGTGTGCGGTGACTTTCGCAGAGCAGGTGATCCTTCGTGTGTCTCTCCTACGGGTGGCTCGCCGTCTTCTTTCCACAGTTCCACGCGTTTTCACACCCCGGCGATTCCAACTAAAAAAACTGGCGGAATCTTCGGTCAAAACTCAAATAAAACAAAATCCAGCGCGGACAGCGGTGAACACAATACCTTCCCAAAAATGTAAGACAGGATATAAACCCCAAAACACACTTCTTTTCCTCCTATTTACTTTCTTTCCCACTCGTTTTTCAACTTTTCCGTCTACCATCTCTAACGTTTTGCTTCTTTTTTTAATAATGACCCTGCCTCCCTCCAACATGCGGCACTGGAGTTAGCTGATTGGCTGTTACCGTGGCACTTGTTGAAGGAGCAGGACACACAAAAATAATGATACATAGAACAGTCTCAATAATTTTAAGGCTTCGTGTTACCTTAAACACAATTGTTATTTCATTTGCTTATATTTAGTATTAACTTAGGCTTCTACTAGTTCTTTATCATATTCACATAGGTTAAAAATACATCTGTAAATTAACTTTGATGTGATTCTAACATAAAACCTTTCAGTCCGCTTACACTGATGGTGAGAAAATATTTCTATATCTCTGTCCGTGGTGCTGAAATTATGTAATGACCCTGAATCTTTTTAAGTGCACAACGCTGTGCCTTTCTGTCGTACTAGCGTGATTTTGTTCTCATGAGATCCAATGTCTTCAGATGATAGTATGTTGAGTTGTTGGAGGGCATTTACACGCGTTATGTGTCATATCTCTGGTATACTCACGGTGTCACTATAGACCAGCAAAGCGCTGTGAACCGACCCTGAAGCCCATAGTGCGTAATGTTGGGCTGGAGCACAAAGCCAGGCTCACTTGCACGCACACCAACGAAGCAAAGGGAGTAGACTGACTGAGTCCCGTTGCTTCAATCGGTGTCGCTCAACTGTGACTTGTTTTTTGTGCGATCGACGAGTGTCTCTTATTGCATGAACGAACATGGAATCCAGACATTGGGGATTCAACGGTTTGGTCTTCGTTTTCATTGTCTTCCTGCACGTCACAAATGGCGACCTGGACTATTCGATTCAGGAGGAGATGAAGATTGGTTCTATCATTGGAAATGTAGCAAAGGATCTGGGGATTGATGTGGGAAGATTGACTGCTCGCAAAGCTCGGATTGAGACAGAAGAAAATAGCATCGGACACTGTGGTATCAATCCTCGTACAGGAGAACTGACCGTAGCGAAGAGAATAGACAGAGAAGAGCTTTGTGGAGAAAAGGCTTCGTGTATTCTTAAATCTGAGCTTCTATTTGAATCCCCATTAGAATTACATCGCATATCACTGAAAATTGACGACATCAACGACAATACACCATTGTTCCCAAAGGATACAATTAAACTTGAAATTAGTGAATCCGCTATAAAAGGAGCTCGCTATCGCGTCATCGCGGCGCATGATGCAGATATAGGCCAGAACGGCGTCCAAAGCTACATCCTCCAGGACAATAGACATTTTAATTCAAATACACAAACCACAAATGCAGGAGTAAAATACGCTGAATTGGTTTTAAACCATGAGTTGGACAGAGAGGAACAGCAGGACATACAACTGTTGTTAACGGCTGTGGACGGTGGTTCT
The DNA here is from genome assembly GCA_036785325.1 of Urophycis tenuis. Taxonomy (NCBI): domain Eukaryota; kingdom Metazoa; phylum Chordata; class Actinopteri; order Gadiformes; family Phycidae; genus Urophycis; species Urophycis tenuis. The sequence continues at coordinate 6,228,474 of JAXIVH010000016.1, read as the reverse complement.
CCTCAGAGATCAGGTACTTTAATCATAGACGTCACTGTGTTGGACGCTAATGATAACGCCCCAGTGTTTAGTCAGGCCGTGTATGAAGCCAGTCTGCCTGAGAACTCTCCATTAAAAACCCACGTGATTACTGTTAGCGCAACTGACGCAGACGAGGGCGTTAATGGAGAAGTAACATATGAATTTAACAAAATGTCTGACAAGTCACGAAAGCTATTTGCACTTGATCAGAAAACAGGTGACGTTGTAGTAATAGGTGACGTTGACTTTGAACTTGGATCGAAATATGAAATATACATAGAGGCCAAAGATGGTTATGGTCTATCTACAGATACAAAGCTTATAATATTTATTACTGACGACAATGACAACGCTCCCATCATTTCATTAAAATCATTAACCAACCCAGTGCCTGAGAATGTGTCACCTGGTACAGAGGTTGGAATAATTAACATCCAAGATAAAGATTCTGAACAAAACCGACAGGTTCGCTGTTTCATTCAACAAAACGTCCCGCTTAAATTAATTCCTTCAATCAAAAACTATTATTCTCTGGTGACCACGGATGAACTAGACCGTGAATTAATGCCTCATTATAACATTACAATTACTGCTATAGACGAGGGCTCTCCTCCTCTGTCCTCGGTTAAAACCATTCACGTCTCTATCGCTGACATCAACGACAACCCTCCTGTGTTTGAGGAACAGTCATACAAAGCGTATCTCTCTGAGAACAACAAACCTGGACACAGCCTGTGTTCTGTTAAGGCCCATGACCCAGACTGGAGACAAAACGGTACAGTGATCTATTCTCTTTTACCTGGTGAAATCCACGGTGCTCCAGTGTCCTCTTATCTCTCTGTTAATGGAGACACCGGAGTGATCCAAAGTGACAGGTCCTTTGATTATGAACAGTTTAGGAGCTTTAAAGTCTATGTGATGGCACGAGACAACGGCTCTCCTCCACTCAGCAGCAACGTGACTGTGAGTGTCTTCATAACGGATGTCAATGACAACACTCCTCAGATACTTTACCCCGCCCCAGAGGGAAACTCCTTCATGACTGAACTGGTACCCAAAGCTGCACAAGGAGGTGCTCTGGTTTCCAAGGTGATAGCAGTTGATGGGGACTCTGGACAGAACGCCTGGCTGTCCTATCATATCATTAAGTCCACTGATCCAGGACTTTTTAAAATTGACCTGCACAGCGGGGAGGTCAGGACCCAGCGAGACATTTCTGACTCTGACAACATGAAGCAGAACATTCTAGTAGCTGTGAAGGATAACGGACAGCCCTCCCTCTCTGCTACATGCTCCATGTTTTTACTTCTTTCTGATAACTTGGCTGAAGTACCAGAACTGAAGGACATGGCTTATGAAGACAGCAGTTCTAAATTAACATCTTATCTGATCATCGCGCTGGTATCCGTCTCCACCTTTTTCCTGACTTTCATTATCATCATTCTGGGATTGAGGTTTTGTCGGAGGAGAAAGCCCAGACTGTTATTTGATGGAGCGGTTGCTATTCCCAGCTCTTATCTCCCTCCAAACTACGCAGATGTGGACGGCACTGGAACTTTACGCAGCACATATAATTATGATGCATATTTAACCACTGGATCTAGAACAAGTGACTTTAAATTTGTCACATCTTACAATGACAACACACTGCCTGCAGACCAGACCCTGAGAAAGAATCCTACAGACTTTGAGGAAGTGTTTGGAGACCTGGATATTTCCCCTGAGGTAGGCATTTTAGCCAAACAAATAATGATTCACATTTGTTTACATTAAGAAAAATATTATCAGTTTCTCACATTTCAAACATCATACTTCATGGTATTTTTTTCTGAAAGATTGTTTCATAAACAAAGTTTGACACTTCAAAAAGACTTTGGAAATGTGTTTGTCTACCCTTCATTCTCCATTGTGTCCTGTTAGTTAGCCATACTGGCACCAGGGTGAGGTTCTCATCATGAGATGTGCATAATCATTAAGGCTGAGCCCATTGGAAAGCATTGTTACACTTTGATAATGTTAAAAGGATCTTAACAAGACAGTACAGCTTGGAAATGCATTCATTGCATTCAATGGGCTGAGCCCATTGAAAATCATTGTTACACTTGCATTAGGTTATAAGCACCTTACAGAGACAGTAATGCATGGTAATGCATTCATTTAATACAGTGTTCCAATTATAATTAATCTTTAAATATAAATTCAATGTTAGTCCATTATGTGAAACGTTTCAAGGGGGTTTTGAAATCCATGATTGGCTCAGAGCAAATGGGTGATATGAAAAGTCAACATATTGACAACTGTAATGACTGACTGATAGTTAACTTTCTGTGTATGTTTTCTGTGTTTTTCATAGACCTCAAAAAGGTAGATTATCAAAAGCTCTGTTGTACAAACTGTTAACGGTTGACAGACTGTCACAGCTCTGAAACCATCACTTAATATCATGTAATCCCAGAGTGTCTGTGTATATTTCTCCCACCCACCACACCCTGCTACACTATGTGGAGGAGGGACTTGAACATATTGTTATACAGTCTGCACATGGCTGATTCTTATGGCCCCTGCTTCTGCTGAGCCACTCCTCCCTGTGTCTCTGTCCATGGTGCTGGAGTGTTTATGTAGAGCTGTACCCTGTCTTGATGCCTTCATGAAGAGCATGCCACTGAATTAGATCTTCTTTTAACATGGTCATTAGGTTTCATCAGCATTAGTAAACTATCAACTACATAAATTGTGCATATGGGTTTATGTCAAGTTTTACCTAATTCAAAGACCTTTAAAGAAGAAGAAAATGCAACTGAATAGAATAGAAGCCAATGTGATGTTTCGTGAGTTCTGAGTTGTAGACAGTCTTAATGTGTTATACACCCTGATGACTCAAGGTGTCGCTATGTACCTACAATAGAGTAGTCCTACGACATAATACAATCGTCAGCCTTTCAACCCACCACCTTATGACGAGAGCAGTACAGAGCCGAGATTCGTAGAGAAGCAGGGGGCTATTAAACGCCAATGGTCTTTCTATCTATTCGAAAGAATCAGTTTCCTTAGGGCTTTGTCAGAAAAGCCGAACCTATCGTCAATATTGTTTACTACTCTCTTTACAAGAATGGAATATAGCCGGATGGGTCTTCGTTGGCTTGTATTTTTACTATATGTGCTTCATTCCGTTCACGGCGACCTGAGCTATTCTGTTGAAGAGGAGATGAAGCGCGGATCAGTTATTGGCAATATCGCCAAGGATCTGGGACTTACATTGGACATATTATCTGCGAGGAAGGCTCGCATTGAAACCGAGGAGAACGAACGGAGGTATTGTGACGTCAGTCTAAGAAGCGGAGAGCTCATTGTTTCAGAGAGAATCGACAGAGAGGAACAATGCGGAGAAAGGCCGTCGTGTGTTCTTAAATTCGAGCTTCTTTTGGAATCTCCGTTAGAATTACACCGTGTATCACTACAGATACAAGACATAAACGATAATGCACCGAGATTCCCGACGGATATTTTCAAGCTGGAAATTAGAGAATCTGCTATTAAAGGAGCCCGATATCGAGTTGAAGCGGCCCATGATGAAGATATAGGCCAAAACGGTGTTCAGAGTTACACTCTGCAACGGAATAACCACTTTCTTCTCAACATACAAACAACTAGTGCTGGCAGTAAATATGGAGAATTGATTCTCGATAAGGAGTTAGACAGAGAGGAACAGCAGGATATAAAACTATCGCTCACTGCTGTAGACGGTGGTTCTCCTCAGAGATCAGGCACAGTTGTCATTCACGTCGTCGTGTTGGACGCTAATGATAACGCCCCAGTGTTTAGTCAGGCCGTGTATGAAGCCAGTCTGCCTGAGAACTCTCCGTTAAAAACCCATGTGATTACTGTCAGCGCTACTGACGCAGACGAGAGCGTCAATGGACGCGTAACATATGGACTCAGCCGGTTATCTGATAAAGCAAGACAATTGTTTTCACTTGATCGACAAACTGGAGATATATTTGTTGCAGGTGACATAGACTTTGAGGAGGGAGCGAAATATGAATTATTTGTACAGGCAAAAGATGGATATGGTCTTTTTTCTGATACTAAAGTAATGGTAAATATCAGAGATGTCAATGACAATGCCCCCGTCATAGCCCTGAAGTCATTAACCAATCCAGTGCCAGAAAACGTGTCACCTGGTACAGAGGTGGGCCTGATTAACGTGCAGGACAGAGATTCAGAGAAAAACCGAAAGGTTAAGTGTTCTCTTCAGCAGCATGTTCCTTTTAAACTTATTCCTTCAATTAAAAACTATTATTCTCTGGTAACAACAGAGAAACTAGACAGGGAACTAGTGTCTGAATACAACATTACAATATCTGCCACCGATGAGGGCTCTCCTCCTCTGTCGTCAGTGAAAGTTGTTCACATCTCAGTAGCTGACGTCAACGACAACCCTCCTGTGTTTGAGGAGCAGGCGTATAGCAGCTATGTCTCTGAGAACAACAAACCTGGACACAGCCTGTGTTCTGTTAAGGCCCATGACCCAGACTGGAGACAAAACGGTACAGTGATCTATTCTCTTTTACCTGGTGAAGTCCACGGTGCTCCAGTGTCCTCTTATCTCTCTGTTAATGGAGACACCGGAGTGATCCAAAGTGACAGGTCCTTTGATTATGAACAGTTTAGGAGCTTTAAAGTCTATGTGATGGCACGAGACAACGGCTCTCCTCCACTCAGCAGCAACGTGACTGTGAGTGTCTTCATAACGGATGTCAATGACAACACTCCTCAGATACTTTACCCCGCCCCAGAGGGAAACTCCTTCATGACAGAACTGGTACCCAAAGCTGCACAAGGAGGTGCTCTGGTTTCCAAGGTGATAGCAGTTGATGGGGACTCTGGACAGAACGCCTGGCTGTCCTATCATATCATTAAGTCCACTGATCCGGGACTTTTTAAAATCGACCTGCACAGCGGGGAGGTCAGGACCCAGCGAGACATTTCTGACTCTGACAACATGAAGCAGAACATTCTAGTAGCTGTGAAGGATAACGGACAGCCCTCCCTCTCTGCTACATGCTCCATGTATTTACTTCTTTCTGATAACTTGGCTGAAGTACCAGAACTGAAGGACATGGCTTATGAAGACAGCAGTTCTAAATTAACATCTTATCTGATCATCGCGCTGGTATCCGTCTCCACCTTTTTCCTGACTTTCATTATCATCATTCTGGGATTGAGGTTTTGTCGGAGGAGAAAGCCCAGACTGTTATTTGATGGAGCGGTTGCTATTCCCAGCTCTTATCTCCCTCCAAACTACGCAGATGTGGACGGCACTGGAACTTTACGCAGCGCATGTAATTATGATGCATATTTAACCACTGGATCTAGAACAAGTGACTTTAAATTTGTCACATCTTACAATGACAACACACTGCCTGCAGACCAGACCCTGAGAAAGAATCCTACAGACTTTGAGGAAGTGTTTGGAGACCTGGATTCTTCCCCTGAGGTAGGCTGACTGCAGAGGTTCTCCTTGGTATTTCTATTGATCCAAGTCAAGTGAAGCACACCCAGTTATACTTTGCTATCATGAAGTTTGTTGTTATTAACCTGTGTACATTGTAATGAATACAGGTTAACATGCCCTTTTCAATACTTTGTTATGAAATAATAATGCTGTCAAATTATATTCAGTGAAGTATTTAGTTAACACATAAGCATTATGCTCATTATTTGTACTACAGTGTTTCACAGCAATACGTCTGTAAGTTAACTTTGAGGAATTAAAAAAAAACACACACACCTGTCAATCCTCTCACGCTGATGGTGAGAAATTATTTATATGCCTCTGTCCGAGGTGCTGAAATTATCTCATGAACATGAATCTTTCTACGTGCACACGGCTGTCTTTGTATTGTAATGACGTGTTTTTGTTCCTGAAATATCAAACGTTTTCATATGATAGTACGTTGAGTTAATTGATTGCATGTACATGCTTGCTCTGTCATATCTCTGGTGTACTCATGGTGTCACTATAGACCAGCAAAGCACTGTGAAACCGACCCTCAAGCCCATAGTGCGTAATGTTGGGCTAGAGCACAAAGCCAGGCTCGCATGCACACACAATAACGAAGGAAACGAAGTAGACAGACTGAGTCTCGTTGATTAAATTGGGTGTAGATCACCTGTGACCTGTTTTTAGTGCAATCGAGGGTGCTTTGTACTGCTTTTGAACGAACATGGAATACAGACAGTGGGGATTCTACGGTTTGGTCTTCGTTTTTATGATCTTACTGCACGTCACAAATGGCGACCTGGACTATTCGATTCAGGAGGAGATGAAGCTTGGTTCTGTCATTGGAAATGTAGCAAATGATCTGGGGATTGATGTGGGAAGAATGACTGCTCGCAAAGCTCGGATTGAGACAGAACGAAATAGCAGAGGTTATTGTGATGTCAATCCTCGAACAGGAGAACTGGCCGTAGCGAAGAGAATAGACAGAGAAGAGCTCTGTGGAGAAAAGGCTTCGTGTATTCTTAAATTTGAGCTTCTATTGGAATCCCCCTTAGAATTACATCGCATATCACTGAAAGTCGACGACATCAACGATAATACACCACTGTTCCCGAAGGATACAATTAAACTTGAAATTACAGAATCCGCTGACAAAGGAGCTCGCTATCGCGTCAACGCGGCGCATGATGCAGATATAGGCCAGAACGGCGTCCAAAGCTATATCCTCAAGGAAAATAGACATTTTATTTCGAATACACAAAACACAAATGCAGGAGTCAAATACGCTGAATTGGTTTTGAACCATGAATTGGACAGAGAGGAACAGCAGGAAATTAAACTATTGTTAACGGCTGTGGACGGTGGTTCTCCTCAGAGATCAGGTACTTTAACCATAGACGTCACTGTGTTGGACGCTAATGATAACGCCCCAGTTTTTAGTCAGGCCGTGTATGAAGCCAGTCTGCCTGAGAACTCTCCGTTAAAAACCCTCGTGATTACTGTTAGCGCTACTGACGCAGACGAGGGCGTGAATGGAAGAGTAACATATGAATTTAACAAAATGTCTGATAAGTCACGAAAGCTTTTTTCACTTGATCAGAAAACCGGTGACATTGTTGTTATAGGTGACATTGACTTTGAAGACGGATCGAAATATGAAATGTATGTAGAGGCCAAAGACGGTTATGGTCTCTCTACAGATACAAAGCTCATTATATTTATTACTGACTACAATGACAACGCTCCCATCATATCAGTAAAATCCTTGACCAATCCCGTGCCTGAGAATGTGTCACCTGGTACAGAGATTGGAATAATTAACGTGGAAGATATTGATTCAGAACAAAACCGACAGGTTCGCTGTTTCATTCAACAAAACGTCCCATTTAAACTAATTCCTTCAATCAAAAACTATTATTCTCTGGTGACCACGGATGAACTAGACCGTGAATTAATGCCTCATTATAACATTACAATTACTGCCATTGACGAGGGCTCTCCTCGTCTGTCCTCGATTAAAACCATTCACGTCTCTATCGCTGACGTTAATGACAACCCTCCTGTGTTTGAGGAACAGTCATACAAAGCATACGTGTCTGAGAACAACAAACCTGGACACAGCCTGTGTTCTGTTAAGGCCCATGACCCAGACTGGAGACAAAACGGTACAGTGATCTATTCTCTTTTACCTGGTGAAGTCCACGGTGCTCCAGTGTCCTCTTATCTCTCTGTTAATGGAGACACCGGAGTGATCCAAAGTGACAGGTCCTTTGATTATGAACAGTTTAGGAGCTTTAAAGTCTATGTGATGGCACGAGACAACGGCTCTCCTCCACTCAGCAGCAACGTGACTGTGAGTGTCTTCATAACGGATGTCAATGACAACACTCCTCAGATACTTTACCCCGCCCCAGAGGGAAACTCCTTCATGACTGAACTGGTACCCAAAGCTGCACAAGGAGGTGCTCTGGTTTCCAAGGTGATAGCAGTTGATGGGGACTCTGGACAGAACGCCTGGCTGTCCTATCACATCATTAAGTCCACTGATCCGGGACTTTTTAAAATTGACCTGCACAGCGGGGAGGTCAGGACCCAGCGAGACATTTCTGACTCTGACAACATGAAGCAGAACATTCTAGTAGCTGTGAAGGATAACGGACAGCCCTCCCTCTCTGCTACATGCTCCATGTTTTTACTTCTTTCTGATAACTTGGCTGAAGTACCAGAACTGAAGGACATGGCTTATGAAGACAGCAGTTCTAAATTAACATCTTATCTGATCATCGCGCTGGTATCCGTCTCCACCTTTTTCCTGACTTTCATTATCATCATTCTGGGATTGAGGTTTTGTCGGAGGAGAAAGCCCAGACTGTTATTTGATGGAGCGGTTGCTATTCCCAGCTCTTATCTCCCTCCAAACTACGCAGATGTGGACGGCACTGGAACTTTACGCAGCGCATATAATTATGATGCCTATTTAACCACTGGATCTAGAACAAGTGACTTTAAATTTGTCACATCTTACAATGACAACACACTGCCTGCAGACCAGACCCTGAGAAAGAATCCTACAGACTTTGAGGAAGTGTTTGGAGACCTGGATGTTTCCCCTGAGGTAGGCATTTTAGCCAAACAAATAATGATTCACACATACGTTAACATGAAGAAACATACTCTCAGCCTATCATAGAGTGTCATACTTCACGTTAATTATTTCAGAAAAACGCCTTGTAAACACTGTTTGACATTTCAAAAGTACTTCTACACATGTTAGTTCACCCTTCAGTCTCCATTGTGTCCTGTTAGTCAGCCCCAGTGGCACCAGGGAGAGGCTCTCATCATGAGATGTTCAGAATCATCAAGGCTGAGCCCATTGGAAAGCATTGTTACTCTTTGATGTTAATGTTAATGTTAAAATGATCTTAACAATACACTACAGCATGGTAAAGCATTCATTAATTACTGTGTTCCAATTATAACTTGTATTTAAATGCAGCGTTAATCCATTACTTATGTAAACATTTCATGAGGGACATTGAAGTCCAGGTTCAATGTGGAATGCACTGAGCAAAAGGGTGATATAAAAGGTCAACATATTGACAACTTTTATGACTGAATGATAGACTTTAGTTATGAGTAGGTTCTCTTTGTATTTCATCTGCCTCATAGTGGCAGATTATCATAGGCACTGTTCGTGCTGTGAATGCCTAACAGTGTCACAGCTCTGAAGCCAGCGCTTAACAACTTGTTACATTTATTTCTTGCCATATTGCTCTGTGATCTCCTTTAAGATAGTCTACCTATAAGCTTACTTGACTTTCTCCCCTGGCCATCACCACTCTTTCTCATATTGTGAATGCAGACAGAAGTGTGCATCTTCTAATCCCCATCAGTTGTATGTAATCCCAGAGTGTCTGTGTATGTTGCTCCCACCCAGTACACCCTGCTACACTATGTGGAGGAGGGACTTGAACGTATTGTTGTACAGTCTGAACATGGCTGATGCTTATGGCCCCTGCTTCTGCTGAGTCACTCCTCGCTGTGTCTCTGTCCATGGTGCTGGAGTGTTTATGTAGAGCTGTACCCTGTTTTGATGCCTTCATGAAGAGCATGCCATTCAATAAGATCTTCTTTTAACATGGTCATTAGGTTTCATGAGCATTAGTCAACTCTTAACAAGGTGTGGACAATAGGTGATGTCATGTTGTCCCTAATTCGGATAACTTTAAAGAAGAGGAAAGTACGACTGAATACAATAGAGGCCAGTTTGGAGTTCCACGAGTTCTGAGTTAAACAGTCTTTATGTGTTATTCACGCGGATGACTGAAGGTGTCGCTATGTACCTACAATAGAGTAGTCCTACAACATAATACATTCGTCAGCGTTTCCATACACCACCTTTTGACGAGAGCAGTACAGAGCCGAGATTCGTAGAATAGCGGTCTATTAAAGGCCGATGGTCTTTCTATCTATTCGAAAGAATCCGTTTCATCAGGGCTTTGTTTGAAACGCCACACCTATTGCCTTTATTGTGTACTACTTTATTTACAAGGATGGAATATAACTGGATGGGTCTTCGTGGGCTTGTATTTTTATTATATGCGCTTCATTGCGTTCACGGCGACCTGAGCTATTCTGTTCAAGAGGAGATGAAGCGCGGATCCGTTATTGGGAATATCGCCAAGGACCTGGGACTTACATTGGACATATTATCTGCTAGGAAGGCTCGCATTGAAACCGAGGAGAACGAACGGAGGTATTGTGACGTCAGTCTCAGAAGCGGAGAACTCATTGTTTCAGACAGAATCGACAGAGAGGAACAATGCGGAGAAAAGCCGTCATGTGTTCTTAAATTCGATCTGCTTTTGGAATCTCCGTTAGAATTACACCGTGTATCACTACAGATACAAGACATAAACGATAATGCACCGACGTTCCCCACGGACATTATCAAGCTGGAAATTAGAGAATCTGCTTACAAAGGATCTCGGTATCGAGTTGATGCGGCTCATGATGAAGATATAGGCCAAAACGGTGTTCAGAGTTACACTCTGCAACGGAATGAACACTTTGTATTCAATATACAAACGTCAAGTGATGGGAGTAAATATGGAGAATTGTTTTTAGAAAAGGAATTAGATAGAGAGAATCAAAATGAAATAAAAGTATTACTGTCGGCCCTGGACGGCGGCTCTCCTCAGAGATCAGGTACTTTAACCATAGACGTCACTGTGTTGGACGCTAATGATAACGCCCCAGTGTTTAGTCAGGCCGTGTATGAAGCCAGTCTGCCTGAGAACTCTCCGTTAAAAACCCATGTGATTACTGTTAGCGCTACTGACGCAGACGAGGGCGTGAATGGAGAAGTTGCATACGGACTAGGACGGATAACTGATAAGTCACGAAAGCTGTTTTCACTTGATCGACGGACTGGACAAATATTCGTTGCAGGTGATATAGACTTTGAGGAGGGATCAAAGTATGAGATGATTGTTCAAGCTAAAGATGGCTTTGGTATTTCCTCAGACGCTAAGGTCATTATAAGTATTACCGATTTAAATGACAATGCCCCTATCATAGCCCTGAAATCATTAACCAATCCAGTGCCAGAAAACGCGTCACCTGGTACAGAGGTGGGCCTTATTAACGTGCAGGACAGAGATTCAGAGAAAAACCGAAAGGTTAAGTGTTCTCTTCAGCAACAAATTCCTTTTAAACTTATTCCTTCAATTAAAAACTATTATTCTCTGGTAACAACAGAGAAACTAGACAGGGAACTAGTGCCTGAATACAACATTACAATATCTGCCACCGATGAGGGCTCTCCTCCTCTGTCGTCAGTGAAAGTTGTTCACATCTCAGTAGCTGACGTCAACGACAACCCTCCTGTGTTTGAGGAGCAGGCGTATAGCAGCTATGTCTCTGAGAACAACAAACCTGGACACAGCCTGTGTTCTGTTAAGGCCCATGACCCAGACTGGAGACAAAACGGTACAGTGATCTATTCTCTTTTACCTGGTGAAGTCCACGGTGCTCCAGTGTCCTCTTATCTCTCTGTTAATGGAGACACCGGAGTGATCCAAAGTGACAGGTCCTTTGATTATGAACAGTTTAGGAGCTTTAAAGTCTATGTGATGGCACGAGACAACGGCTCTCCTCCACTCAGCAGCAACGTGACTGTGAGTGTCTTCATAACGGATGTCAATGACAACACTCCTCAGATACTTTACCCCGCCCCAGAGGGAAACTCCTTCATGACTGAACTGGTACCCAAAGCTGCACAAGGAGGTGCTCTGGTTTCCAAGGTGATAGCAGTTGATGGGGACTCTGGACAGAACGCCTGGCTGTCCTATCATATCATTAAGTCCACTGATCCGGGACTTTTTAAAATTGACCTGCACAGCGGGGAGGTCAGGACCCAGCGAGACATTTCTGACTCTGACAACATGAAGCAGAACATTCTAGTAGCTGTGAAGGATAACGGACAGCCCTCCCTCTCTGCTACATGCTCCATGTTTTTACTTCTTTCTGATAACTTGGCTGAAGTACCAGAACTGAAGGACATGGCTTATGAAGACAGCAGTTCTAAATTAACATCTTATCTGATCATCGCGCTGGTATCCGTCTCCACCTTTTTCCTGACTTTCATTATCATCATTCTGGGATTGAGGTTTTGTCGGAGGAGAAAGCCCAGACTGTTATTTGATGGAGCGGTTGCTATTCCCAGCTCTTATCTCCCTCCCAACTACGCAGACGTGGACGGCACTGGAACTTTACGCAGCACATATAATTATGATGCATATTTAACCACTGGATCTAGAACAAGTGACTTTAAATTTGTCACATCTTACAATGACAACACACTGCCTGCAGACCAGACCCTGAGAAAGAATCCTACAGACTTTGAAGAAGTGTTTGGAGACCTGGATTCTTCCCCTGAGGTAGGCTGACTGCAGAGGTTCTCCTTGGTATTTCTATTGATCCAACTCAAGTGAAGCACAACAATTTATGCTTTGCAATCATTATTTGTTTAGTTTTATATGGTTGTAATTCATTTACGACATGAACACACACACACATACATAAATAATGTGGGGTAGATGGTGGCTTTGGTGCTGTGTTTGAACCCTAATGTCCTCTGCCTTACCATTGGGATCCTTGAGCTAAATGCTCCAGCTGCTCACCTCTTGGCATGGATCTGAATCCACTGTGATTTGCATTCGTTGAAGTATCTGCTAAATGTTGTTAGATGTAGATCAGCATGTTGCTGCTGGAAAAAAAAAAAAAAAAAAAAAAACCCAAATGTAGCACATGTGAGAATTTTGCTCGTATTTTGATATGGTAGACACTATCTCTCTCTCTCTTCATGTTTGGGAGCAATTGTTGTCGGGCTTTGGGACCCAGTGGAAACGTGAGTTAAGGAGATCTCTCTGAGAGGATAAAACGTCATATCCGTAGTACCTGGCTGAAGAGATTTCCTTTGCACCCGTGTCGTGGGCAAGCCGTGGTTTGTCCTCTCCTTGGACCGTTTGGGGGTCTAGTTGCAGAGAAGGTTGCTGGTGGTGTGAGCCCACTGTGACACCGGAGGGGAGGCGAGTTGCAGGAACGCTTGGCCGTGGCATAATTAAGGGCTACGACGCTAGAGGGGGGCACCACTGTTTCTCCCATGCTAATTTTTACTTCCTTGTTGTTTTCTTCTGTGTATCGAGCCTGCAAACACTTTGGCAATACGCAGTGTATAAGACCATAGGCCTACTGTGTTCTTTGTTCAGAGGCTAATTTAGTCAGTGCAATAGCCAGTGAAATAATCTCATCTGGTGTGCAAATAACTTGTGAACTCAGGTCTGTACAATATCAACGTTCACTATTCAACCAATGGTAATATTTAATATCTGTTAGCGTCCAACCGGGTTTGTGCAATAGTCAGTGGCCATATGGGCTAATGGATTGGTATTCAGGTTATCCTAGAGTAGGCCAACCACAGTATTCTATAAACTAGAGTGTGTGTGCTGTGTACATTTACATTTTTTCATTGGGTATGTGATTTTGTCTTTGTCTTTATTTTTTTCCTTTTGTTGATGAACCATCTTTGCTGTGTAGTGTGTATTATGGTTGGTACTCCTGCCCTCACCAGCTCTCCTCAACCTACTGATTGCGTAAATATTTTTAGTGGACTTCACTTACTTCTTTGATTATTGCCATTTGCACATTACTATTGCTATTTGCACATTACTATTGCCATTTTGCACATTTTCTATCTACTCGTGTCAACCTTATTAATGGAGACTTCAGCTCATTGACTCCTTATTCCTTTTAAAAGAAAACTGAAATAAATCATCTCTGATGAATGACAGCTGTATCCTGCTTCGTTGTTCATGTTGAACTCTCTGGGGAATTGACTGAGGTGGATATATAATCACAGGGCTCTCTCACCCTTGTAATCCAGAGTGGCGTTGTCACTATTAAATCTGCTCTTACAAAGGCCACACAACATTAGAATGTACACAGGTTAACCTGTCCGTTTCAAAAATATATTTCATATGAAATAATAATGTTGTGAAATTATACTGAGTAAAGTATGTAGTTGACATATAAGCATTATGGTTATAATGTATTCTATAAAGTTGATCAACAATACATCTGTAAGTCAACTTTGACGTGCTTCTAAAAAAAAACCCTGTGAGTTCACTCACAATAGATCAATTATTGATCTCTATGCCTCTGTCCGAGGTGCTGAAATGGTACCATGACCCTGAATCTTTCTCAGTGTGCATGGCGGTGTCTTTGTTGTGTAATGAGTTTTTTTTTGTTTATATAATGTCCAGTGTCTTCATATGATAGTATATTGAGTGACATGAATCGCATGTACACGCTTGCTGTGTCATATCTCTGGTATACTCATGGTGTCACTATAGACCAACAAAGCGTTGTGATGCCGACTTAAACGTCCGTACTGCGTAATGTTGGGCTGTAGCACAAAGCCAGGCTCGCTTGCACGTACACTAACGAAGGACGTGGAGTAGACTGACTGAGTAACGTTGCTTAAATCGGGTGATGCTAAACTGTGACTTGTTTTTACTGCGATCGACGAGTGTCTTACTGCTTTCGAACGAACATGGAATACAGACATTGGGGATTCTACCGTTTGGTGTTCGTTATCATTGCCTTACTGCACGTTACAAATGGCGACCTGGACTATTCGATTCAGGAGGAGATGGAGATTGGTTCTATCATCGGAAATGTAGCTAAGGATCTGGGGATTGATGTGGTTAGAATGACTGCTCGCAAAGCTCGGATTCAGACAGATCGAAATAGCAGAGGGTATTGTGATGTCAATCCCCGAACAGGGGAACTGGCCGTAGCGAAGAGAATAGACAGAGAAGAGCTTTGTGGAGAAAAGGCTTCGTGTATTCTTAAATTTGAGCTTCTACTGGAATCCCCCTTAGAATTACATCGCATATCACTGAAAATCGACGACATCAACGATAATACACCACTGTTCCCGAAGGATACAATTAAACTTGAAATTAGAGAATCCCCTTACAAAGGAGCTCGCTATCGCGTCAACGCGGCGCATGATGCAGATATAGGCCAGAACGGCGTCCAAAGCTACATCCTCCAGGAAAATAGACATTTTATTTCAAATACACAAACCACAAGTGCTGGAGTCAAATTCGCTGAATTGATTTTAAATCAAGAATTGGACAGAGAGGAACAGCAAGACATACAACTATTGTTAACGGCTGTGGACGGTGGTTCTCCTCAGAGATCAGGTACTTTAACCATAGACGTCACCGTTTTGGACGCTAATGATAACGCCCCCGTGTTTAGTCAGGCCGTGTATGAAGCCAGTCTGCCTGAGAACTCTCCTTTAAAAACCCACGTGATTACTGTCAGCGCTACTGACGCAGACGAGGGCGTGAATGGAGAAGTAACATATGAATTTAACAAAATGTCTGATAAGTTACGAAAGCTTTTTTCACTTGATCAGAAAACAGGTGACGTTACTGTAATAGGTGACGTCGACTTTGAAGAAGGATCGAAATATGAAATGTATGTAGAAGCCAAAGATGGTTATGGTCTCTCTACAGATACAAAGCTTATTATATTTATTACTGACGACAATGACAACGCTCCCATCATATCGTTACAATCTTTGACCAACCCAGTGCCTGAGAATGTGTCACCTGGTACAGAGGTTGGAATAATTAACGTGGAGGATATCGATTCAGAACAGAACCAACATGTTCATTGTTTTATTCAACAAAACGTCCCGTTTAAGCTAATTCCCTCAATCAAAAACTTTTATTCTCTGGTTACCACGGAAGAACTAGACCGTGAATTAATGCCTCATTATAACATTACAATTACTGCTATAGACGAGGGCTCTCCTCCTCTGTCCTCAATTAAAACCTTTCAAGTCTTTATCGCTGACGTCAACGACAACCCTCCTGTGTTTGAGGAGCAGGCGTATAGCAGCTATGTCTCTGAGAACAACAAACCTGGACACAGCCTGTGTTCTGTTAAGGCCCATGACCCAGACTGGAGACAAAACGGTACAGTGATCTATTCTCTTTTACCTGGTGAAGTCCACGGTGCTCCAGTGTCCTCTTATCTCTCTGTTAATGGAGACACCGGAGTGATCCAAAGTGACAGGTCCTTTGATTATGAACAGTTTAGGAGCTTTAAAGTCTATGTGATGGCACGAGACAACGGCTCTCCTCCACTCAGCAGCAACGTGACTGTGAGTGTCTTCATAACGGATGTCAATGACAACACTCCTCAGATACTTTACCCCGCCCCAGAGGGAAACTCCTTCATGACTGAACTGGTACCCAAAGCTGCACAAGGAGGTGCTCTGGTTTCCAAGGTGATAGCAGTTGATGGGGACTCTGGACAGAACGCCTGGCTGTCCTATCACATCATTAAGTCCACTGATCCGGGACTTTTTAAAATCGACCTGCACAGCGGGGAGGTCAGGACCCAGCGAGACATTTCTGACTCTGACAACATGAAGCAGAACATTCTAGTAGCTGTGAAGGATAACGGACAGCCCTCCCTCTCTGCTACATGCTCCATGTTTTTACTTCTTTCTGATAACTTGGCTGAAGTACCAGAACTGAAGGACATGGCTTATGAAGACAGCAGTTCTAAATTAACATCTTATCTGATCATCGCGCTGGTATCCGTCTCCACCTTTTTCCTGACTTTCATTATCATCATTCTGGGATTGAGGTTTTGTCGGAGGAGAAAGCCCAGACTGTTATTTGATGGAGCGGTTGCTATTCCCAGCTCTTATCTCCCTCCAAACTACGCAGATGTGGACGGCACTGGAACTTTACGCAGCACATATAATTATGATGCGTATTTAACCACTGGATCTAGAACAAGTGACTTTAAATTTGTCACATCTTACAATGACAACACACTGCCTGCAGACCAGACCCTGAGAAAGAATCCTACAGACTTTGAAGAAGTGTTTGGAGACCTGGATTCTTCCCCTGAGGTAAAAGAAACACAAATATATTCCCAAAACAAACTATACTTTTCAGCTTCTCACCAATGCAGCTCATTTCTTCAATTTAGCTTTGTTCACCCAGCTTCCAATTTTCTATAAAACATCTGTTTGTGAAATATCTTTTGACCCTCTACATTGGTTTAGGAAAATTATTTTTGAGAACAGAATGTCTGCAGAAAGTCTGTTTTTTTTGTTCTTATATTTAATATTTTGATAATTCAATTGCGGATAAAGTTGAGGTTATGTTTGTGTTGTATTCCTAATGAATTGGCTACCATTATGGCATTTTACATATTTAATTGTGGTATAAAACAAAGTTGTGTTTAGCTGAAGAAGCAGTTAGGGATGTGCCAGCTCTGTCTTTCTGTGCCGTATCAAGTACAGCATCTTAACTTCTGTTCAGAAGCTGGTGAACAAAGTGGATTGGTCATGTGAAATGGTTGTTGTTCTCTCTACACTGCTTCACTGGACGGTGGAGTTATCAATGTTCAGGATATCCCAGAAAACACTCTCACTGTCACAGTGAACATCCTGTCTAGCTGCAGTGCGTTCTCGTTGGCTTGTTCTTCTGCCTTTAACGTTCTCTGTGCCCAGTCTGTCACCACTAGTCCCACTTTGCTGTGGAGGCTGGGAGGCTCCAGCATCTCCTCTGCATAGTTTCAGTGTAACCTGAGGACTTTATTGTACCACCATGTGTGTGTTGCTCCACCACTGTGATGCTGCTCCACTATGTGGAGGACTGACTGAGGTGTTGGACAGTCTGCATGCTGAGCTCTGTGTGATGGGATGTCTGGTAGTACTGACCTACTGCATGCTGTGTTGCTGTCCATGGTTCTGGATGGGCTTTGGGTTTCATATCACAATGTTAAACCTTCTTCAATGCTTTTTTGGCCACCCGTTCAATTGATCTGATTGAACAATAGTTTAATTAGCCAGACCTGCTGACTGTTCATTCCATATGTTGTACATCTGGCTTAATGAATTGTATCACTCAGTCTTAAGATCTTATAAAACATGCATTTAAAAATGAAATGCAAAATGAATTGCATTTCATGTTACATGAGTTACATTCACTATTATTGTGTTATACTTCTTGATGACTCAAGGTGGCGCTCGGCACCTGCAATATATTCCAACGTGATATCGTCCGCCTTTCTACCCACCTCCTCTTGGTCAGAGCATTACTAACCCGGAGATTCGTTTAAAAGCGACAGGCCGCTGAGAGCCGATGGTCTTTCCGTCTCTCGGATCAAATCAATGTATTTAGTACGTGTTCGGAATCCCGAAAATATATTTTGTATTGTTTGTTAATCGGTTTACCAGGATGGAATCTAAAGGGTTGGGTCTTTGCGTGTTGTTCTGTATAATATCTGCGCTTCATTCCATTCACGGGGACCTGAGCTATTCTGTTCAAGAGGAGATGAAGCGCGGATCTGTTATTGGGAATATCGCCAAAGACCTGGGACTTACATTGGACATATTATCTGCTAGGAAGGCTCGCATTGAAACCGAGGAGAACGAACGGAGGTATTGTGACGTCAGTCTAAGAAGCGGAGAGCTCATTGTTTCAGACAGAATCGACAGAGAGGAACAATGCGGAGAAAGGCCGTCGTGTGTTCTTAAATTCGATCTGCTTTTGGAATCTCCGTTAGAATTACACCGTGTATCACTACAGATACAAGACATAAACGATAATGCACCGACGTTCCCTAGGGATAGAATAAAGCTGGAAATTAGTGAGCTGGCTGACAAAGGAGCTCGGTATGGCATTAATGCTGCCCATGATGAAGATATAGGCCAAAACGGTGTTCAGAGTTATAGTCTGAAACGGAATGAACACTTTGTATTTAATATACAAACGTCAAGTGATGGGAGTGAATATGGTGAATTGGTTTTAGAAAAGGAATTAGACAGAGAGAATCAGAAGGAAATACAATTATTACTTTCAGCCCTGGACGGTGGTTCTCCTCAGAGATCAGGTACTTTAACCATAGACGTCACTGTGTTGGACGCTAATGATAACGCCCCAGTGTTTAGTCAGGCCGTGTATGAAGCCAGTCTGCCTGAGAACTCTCCGTTAAAAACCCACGTGATTACTGTTAGCGCTACTGACGCAGACGAGGGCGTGAATGGAGAAGTGACATATGAATTAGGCCGTATTTCTGATAAGTCACGAAAACTGTTCTCACTTGATAGACAGACTGGACAAATATTTGTAGCAGGTGACATAGACTTTGAGGAGGGATCCAAATATGAGATTATCGTTCAGGCAAAAGATGGATTTGGTATTTCTTCAAACGCTAAAGTCATTATAAGAATCACTGATGTAAATGACAATGCCCCAGTCATAGCCCTGAAATCATTAACCAATCCAGTGCCAGAGAACGTGTCACCTGGTACAGAGGTGGGCCTTATTAACGTGCAGGACAGAGATTCAGAGAAAAACCGAAAGGTTAAATGTTCTCTTCAGCAACACGTTCCTTTTAAACTTATACCCTCAATTAAAAACTATTATTCTCTGGTAACCACAGAGAAACTAGACAGGGAAGTAGTGTCTGAATACAACATTACAATATCTGCCACCGATGAGGGCTCTCCTCCTCTGTCGTCAGTGAAAGTTGTTCACATCTCAGTAGCTGACGTCAACGACAACCCTCCTGTGTTTGAGGAGCAGGCGTATAGCAGCTATGTCTCTGAGAACAACAAACCTGGACACAGCCTGTGTTCTGTTAAGGCCCATGACCCAGACTGGAGACAAAACGGTACAGTGATCTATTCTCTTTTACCTGGTGAAGTCCACGGTGCTCCAGTGTCCTCTTATCTCTCTGTTAATGGAGACACCGGAGTGATCCAAAGTGACAGGTCCTTTGATTATGAACAGTTTAGGAGCTTTAAAGTCTATGTGATGGCACGAGACAACGGCTCTCCTCCACTCAGCAGCAACGTGACTGTGAGTGTCTTCATAACGGATGTCAATGACAACACTCCTCAGATACTTTACCCCGCCCCAGAGGGAAACTCCTTCATGACTGAACTGGTACCCAAAGCTGCACAAGGAGGTGCTCTGGTTTCCAAGGTGATAGCAGTTGATGGGGACTCTGGACAGAACGCCTGGCTGTCCTATCATATCATTAAGTCCACTGATCCGGGACTTTTTAAAATTGACCTGCACAGCGGGGAGGTCAGGACCCAGCGAGACATTTCTGACTCTGACAACATGAAGCAGAACATTCTAGTAGCTGTGAAGGATAACGGACAGCCCTCCCTCTCTGCTACATGCTCCATGTTTTTACTTCTTTCTGATAACTTGGCTGAAGTACCAGAACTGAAGGACATGGCTTATGAAGACAGCAGTTCTAAATTAACATCTTATCTCATCATCGCGCTGGTATCCGTCTCCACCTTTTTCCTGACTTTCATTATCATCATTCTGGGATTGAGGTTTTGTCGGAGGAGAAAGCCCAGACTGTTATTTGATGGAGCGGTTGCTATTCCCAGCTCTTACCTCCCTCCAAACTACGCAGATGTGGACGGCACTGGAACTTTACGCAGCACATATAATTATGATGCGTATTTAACCACTGGATCTAGAACAAGTGACTTTAAATTTGTCACGTCTTACAATGACAACACACTGCCTGCAGACCAGACCCTGAGAAAGAATCCAACAGACTTCGAGGAAGTGTTTGGAGAACTTGATGTTTCCCCTGAGGTAGGTTGACTGTAGACTTCCTCCTTGATATATATTTTCAGAGATTTACCACTAATTTCTTCTTTGTTATTATTAATTATTTTACTCACTTGTTGTCTCCCCTGAGGTAGGCATATAGTAAAAGTATTCACCTTATTATTTAGATCGATGTTATAATTATTGTGTTAATCCACAGTTCCTTGTCTGAGTTGATTCATACATGGTTGTGTGATATATTTAAAGCTGTCAGCACCTCACTGATTTTGGCCCTAAGGTGCGGTTTAGTGCTCATTGATTGTTCACAAGATCTTTAAAAGCCTCAGCATTTCCACCGGTTGTCTGTGTATGACCTTGTGCCGATGTTCAACATATCTTGAGGTACTTTGAATGAAACTCAGTATTACAGAACTTACTCACATGTGGTATTGATTGTGACGAACAGGAGTTCAACTTGCTTGATAACATGGGGACATTCGTTCCAGTTGGGAGTCAATCCGCCTCTATACTGAGTTACTTGTAGAGTCACAAAACATCTGTTATTCCTCCCATTGATTTCAACCAATGCATGGATAACAGGGCAAAGGGAATTTGAATCCAACTGTTTGGAAATGGCACTTTATGGATGCACATCACATATGGCTTTATGTTTGACCACAAGACGTAGAGAATTGTCCTGATAGTTCTGTGGATAAAGGAATGCATTTCAACCATAGGCACTCTGTTTCCACTGTGTTGGCTCCCCTTTCAACCACAACTTAGAAAAACACAAGTTTGAAATAGTGAATTTCGATTCACCAATATGATAAATATTAAAAAATATGTAAACCCAACTTGAAATTTGTAATAATTAAACGGTAAATACACAGTGACAATAGATGTTGACATTGACATTCAAACTAATTAAAAACAATGTCCTTTCATAGAGTGAAGTAAAGGGTCGTTTGTCTTCTGTTGTAGCTCTGTCCATGGTACTGAATGTAACTTTCAGACCAACATGGTCGCACTGGAATCCATGAAATAGCCACGGACGCTTAACTCAAAATCCGTGGTGGGCCCACGGAATCACTGACATCACCGTGAAACTCACGGAAATGGATGAGATGAGATGGATGAGAAGGTTATAGACACAACCGAGTAAAAAAAGGTAGGCTCACTATACCATCCATCGATTATGAAATATCCCACTTAAATGAAGGCATAATCTAAGCCTACGACAAATATGCAGTCCTGAAACTACTGTAATTATTTAATTTCAATGTAGCCCAAAGTTATAAAAATCAGATGATATGAGTGTCATTAACTTGCATTGGAGCGAAATCTGTGTAAGTTTCACGGAAATGTCAGTGATTCCGTGGGCCCACCATGGATTTTGTTAAGTTAAGCGTCCGTGGCTATTTCACGGATTCCTGTGAGACCAGGTTGTACAGTCACTGTCATTCAACAGCAATCTCCCTTCAAAACAACATCCTGCATTGGCCTACACTATGTATTACTGCAAGACGGAGCATTTAACATATTACTTAAGCTCAACAAACTAAAGCAACCAAATCAGTAAGACCTAGGAAACACGTTAATAAATAGACCTACAAATAAAAATAAAAAAACACAAAAGAAGGTTGGTATTGACAGTGTATGGCGTACGTTGTGACAACTTTGTGAACGTGTGATAATCCGCTTCTACACACGGGGTCACTATATACCAGCAAAGCACGTGATTGCTGGCCACACCACTCAGTCACAGGGAGAACAAAGCTTCGTCGTACAGCGAAGAAGGCCAACGGACCGGCCACAGTAAGCCTTTAGATCTCAAGGATAAGGCTGTGTATTTGGTCCAATTATTTTTCTTCGCGTTTTGTCGCTGCTGTGGATATAGTTAAAATCTATATTGTGCATCTCATTATTGAAAGATGGAATATAGACAGTTGTATCTTCATGGATGTCTGTTTTTATTTTCCGTTCTGCGTGGTGCACACACCGAACTGAGCTATTCCATAGCGGAGGAAATGAAGCCCGGATCTTTCATTGGAAATATACCCAAGGATCTGGGACTTGACGTGGGCACGCTATCTGCTCGCAAGGCTCGTATTGAAAAAGGAAAGAACGAAAGAAAGTATTGTGACATCAACCTGAGAACCGGAGACCTCATTGTTGCGGAGAGGATTGACAGAGAAGCGCTGTGCGGTGAAAAAAATTATTGTGGTCTCAAATTTGAGCTGCTTTTCGAAGCTCCCCTTGAATTACATCGTATAACCGTACAGATCCAGGATATAAATGATAATGCTCCAACTTTCCCGAAGAGTAAAATCAAATTGGAAATTACAGAATCAGCTACCAAAGGAGCTCGGTATCGTGTGAATGCGGCCCATGACGCAGATATTGGTCCGAATGATGTCCAGAGCTACGCTCTTCAACGGAATGCCAACTTCGTTTTAAATATGCAAACAACAACTGCGGGTAGGAAATTTGGCGAGTTGGTTTTGGAAAAAGGGTTAGACAGAGAAGAACAGAAGGAAATGCAGCTACTGCTGACGGCCCTGGACGGTGGTTCTCCTCAGAGATCAGGCACAGTGGTAATACATGTCGTCGTGTTGGACGCTAATGATAACGCCCCAGTGTTTAGTCAGGCCGTGTATGAAGCCATTATGGCTGAGAACTCTCCGTTAAACTCGGCAGTAATTGCGGTGAGCGCTTCTGACGCAGACGAGGGCGTCAATGGAAAAGTCACCTATGACTTTAATCAAATGTCTGATAAGTCGCGCAAGATGTTTTCAATTGATGAAAACACAGGGGAGATCACCGTTACAGGCGACATAGACTTTGAGGAGGGTTCCAAGTATGAAATGTTTGTCGAAGCTAAAGATGGTTATGGCCTCTCTTCAGATGCGAAGGTTGTCATCCTACTAACGGATGTTAATGACAACCCTCCGACCATATCGTTAAAAACGTTGACCAATCCCGTGCCTGAGAACGTGACGCCCGGTACAGAGGTCGGTATAATAAATGTGGAGGACAGAGATTCTGAGAAAAACAGTCAAGTTCGTTGCTCCATTCAACAACATGTTCCATTTAAGTTAATTCAATCAATCACAAACTATTATTCATTGGTAACAACAGATAATCTTGACCGTGAACTAATTTCTACCTACAATATCACGATTACAGCTACTGATGAGGGCTCCCCTCCTCTATCATCTACGTCTATTTTTCAAATTTATATATCAGATGTCAACGACAACCCTCCTGTGTTTGAGGAGCAGGCGTATAGCAGCTATGTCTCTGAGAACAACAAACCTGGACACAGCCTGTGTTCTGTTAAGGCCCATGACCCAGACTGGAGACAAAACGGTACAGTGATCTATTCTCTTTTACCTGGTGAAGTCCACGGTGCTCCAGTGTCCTCTTATCTCTCTGTCAATGGAGACACCGGAGTGATCCAAAGTGACAGGTCCTTTGATTATGAACATTTTAGGAGCTTTAAAGTCTATGTGATGGCACGAGACAACGGCTCTCCTCCACTCAGCAGCAACGTGACTGTGAGTGTCTTCATAACGGATGTCAATGACAACACTCCTCAGATACTTTACCCCGCCCCAGAGGGAAACTCCTTCATGACTGAACTGGTACCCAAAGCTGCACAAGGAGGTGCTCTGGTTTCCAAGGTGATAGCAGTTGATGGGGACTCTGGACAGAACGCCTGGCTGTCCTATCATATCATTAAGTCCACTGATCCGGGACTTTTCAAAATCGACCTGCACAGCGGGGAGGTCAGGACCCAGCGAGACATTTCTGACTCTGACAACATGAAGCAGAACATTCTAGTAGCTGTGAAGGATAACGGACAGCCCTCCCTCTCTGCTACATGCTCCATGTTTTTACTTCTTTCTGATAACTTGGCTGAAGTACCAGAACTGAAGGACATGGCTTATGAAGACAGCAGTTCTAAATTAACATCTTATCTGATCATCGCGCTGGTATCCGTCTCCACCTTTTTCCTGACTTTCATTATCATCATTCTGGGATTGAGGTTTTGTCGGAGGAGAAAGCCCAGACTGTTATTTGATGGAGCGGTTGCTATTCCCAGCTCTTATCTCCCTCCAAACTACGCAGATGTGGACGGCACTGGAACTTTACGCAGCACATATAATTATGATGCCTATTTAACCACTGGATCTAGAACAAGTGACTTTAAATTTGTCACATCTTACAATGACAACACACTGCCTGCAGACCAGACCCTGAGAAAGAATCCTACAGACTTTGAAGAAGTGTTTGGAGACCTGGATGTTTCCCCCGAGGTAGGCATTTTAGTCAAACAAATAATGATTCAACACATACGTTAACATGAAGGAACATACTCTCAGCCTATCATAGAGTGTCATACTTCACGTTAATTATTTCTGAAAAATGCTGAGTAAACACTGTTTGACATTTGAAAAGTACTTCTACACCTGTTAGTTCACCCTTCAGTCTCCATTGTGTCCTGTTAGTCAGCCCTAGTGGCACCAGGGAGAGGCTCTCATCATGAGATGTTCAGAATCATTAAGGCTGAGCCCATTGGAAAGCATTGTTACTCTTTGATGTTAATGTTAATGTTAAAATTATCTTAACAATACAGTACAGCATGGTAATGCATTCATTCATTACAGTGTTCCAATTATAACTTGTATTTAAATTCAGCGTGAATCCATTACCTATGTAAACATTTCATGAGGTACTTAGAAATACATGTTTAATGTGGCCTGCACTTAGCAATAGGGTGATATAAAAAGTCAATTCATTGAACACTTTAATGGATGGGTTTTATTTGTATTTCATACACGTCATAGTGGTTTTGGCTGTAAACAGCAAACATAATTTTACAGCTCTCAGACCATTACTCATCCACTTGTATATGTTAAGTCCTGTTGCATTGCTCTGTGATCGACTTTAAGATATTCTACCTCTAAGCCTACTTGTCATTCTCCCTTGGCCACAAGTGTCCATCTTCCACTACCCATAGGTTGTATATAATCCCAGAGTGTCTGTGTATGTTGTTACCCCCCACCCACTACACCCTGCTACACTATGTGGAGGAGGGACTTGAACGTATTGTTGTACAGTCAGGACATGGCTGATGATTATGGCCCCTGCTTCTGCTGAGCCACTCCTCGCTGTGTCTCTGTCCATGGTGCTGGAGTGTTTATGTAGAGCTGTACCCTGTCTTGATGCCTTCATGAAGAGCATGCCATTAAATTTGAAGTTTTACAAATGTGGTTATTAGGTTTCAAGAGCATTAGTGAACTATTAACTGCAAAAGGTGTGCACATGCGGTGATGTCATTTTCTCCGTAATTCCAAGACCTTTAAAAGAGGAAAGTGCGACTGAAGAGAATAGAGGCCAATGTGATGTTCCACGGGATCTGACTTGTAGCCACTCTGCATGTGTTATACACGCCGATGACTCAAGGTGTCGCTATGTACCTACAATAGAGTAGTCCTAGAACATAATACATTCGTAAGCCTTTCCATCCGAGAGCAGTACACAGCTGACATTCGTCGAAAAGCAGTAGGCTATTAAAGGCAGATGGTCTTTCTGTCTATTCGGCATAATCAGTTTCCTTGGAGCTTTGTTTGAAACGCCGAACCTATCGTCTATATTGTTTGCTACCCTCTTTAAAAGAGTGGAATATAGCGGGATGGGGCTTCGTGCGTTTGTGTTTTTAATATATGCGCTTCATTCCGTCCATGGCGACCTGAGCTATTCTGTTAAAGAGGAGATGAAGCGCGGATCTGCCATTGGGAATATCGCCAAGGACCTGGGACTTACATTGGACATATTATCTGCTAGGAAGGCTCGCATTGAAACCGAGGAGAACGAACGGAGGTATTGTGACGTCAGTCTCAGAAGCGGAGAGCTCATTGTTTCAGAGAGAATCGACAGAGAGGAACAATGCGGAGAAAAGCCGTCATGTGTTCTTAAATTCGAGCTGCTTTTGGAATCTCCCTTAGAATTACACCGTGTTTCACTACAGATACAAGACATTAACGATAATGCACCGAGTTTCCCGACGGACATTATCAAGCTGGAAATTAGAGAATCTGCTGACAAAGGAGCCCGATATCGAGTTGATGCGGCTCATGATGAAGATATAGGCCAAAACGGTGTTCAGAGTTACACTCTGCAACGGAATGAACACTTTGTATTCAATATACAAACGACGAGTGATGGGAGTAAATATGGAGAATTGGTTTTAGAAAAGGAATTAGATCGAGAGAATCAGAAGTTAATACAATTATTACTGTCGGCCCTGGACGGCGGCTCTCCTCAGAGATCAGGTACTTTAACCATAGACGTCACTGTGCTGGACGCTAATGATAACGCCCCAGTGTTTAGTCAGGCCGTGTATGAAGCCAGTCTGCCTGAAAACTCTCCGTTAAAAACCCACGTGATTACTGTTAGCGCTACTGACGCAGACGAGGGCGTA
This sequence comes from Urophycis tenuis, assembly GCA_036785325.1. Taxonomy (NCBI): domain Eukaryota; kingdom Metazoa; phylum Chordata; class Actinopteri; order Gadiformes; family Phycidae; genus Urophycis; species Urophycis tenuis. The sequence continues at coordinate 6,201,278 of JAXIVH010000016.1, read as the reverse complement.
AATGGAGAAGTTGCATACGGACTAGGACGGATATCTGAAAAGTCACGAAAACTGTTTTCACTTGATCGACGGACTGGACAGATATTGGTTGCAGGTGACATAGACTTTGAGGAGGGATCAAAGTATGAGATGATTGTTCAAGCTAAAGATGGATTTGGTATTTCCTCAGACGCTAAAGTCATTATTAGAATCACTGATGTAAATGACAATGCCCCTGTCATAGCCCTGAAATCATTAACCAATCCAGTGCCAGAAAACGTGTCACCTGGTACAGAGGTGGGCCTTATTAACGTACAGGACAGAGATTCCGAGAAAAACCGAAAGGTTAAGTGTTCTCTTCAGCAACACGTTCCTTTTAAACTTATACCCTCAATTAAAAACTATTATTCTCTCGTAACCACAGAGAAACTAGACAGGGAACTAGTGTCTGAATACAACATTACAATATCTGCCACCGATGAGGGCTCTCCTCCTCTGTCGTCAGTGAAAGTTGTTCACATCTCAGTAGCTGACGTCAACGACAACCCTCCTGTGTTTGAGGAGCAGGCGTATAGCAGCTATGTCTCTGAGAACAACAAACCTGGACACAGCCTGTGTTCTGTTAAGGCCCATGACCCAGACTGGAGACAAAACGGTACAGTGATCTATTCTCTTTTACCTGGTGAAGTCCACGGTGCTCCAGTGTCCTCTTATCTCTCTGTTAATGGAGACACCGGAGTGATCCAAAGTGACAGGTCCTTTGATTATGAACAGTTTAGGAGCTTTAAAGTCTATGTGATGGCACGAGACAACGGCTCTCCTCCACTCAGCAGCAACGTGACTGTGAGTGTCTTCATAACGGATGTCAATGACAACACTCCTCAGATACTTTACCCCGCCCCAGAGGGAAACTCCTTCATGACTGAACTGGTACCCAAAGCTGCACAAGGAGGTGCTCTGGTTTCCAAGGTGATAGCAGTTGATGGGGACTCTGGACAGAACGCCTGGCTGTCCTATCATATCATTAAGTCCACTGATCCGGGACTTTTTAAAATCGACCTGCACAGCGGGGAGGTCAGGACCCAGCGAGACATTTCTGACTCTGACAACATGAAGCAGAACATTGTAGTAGCTGTGAAGGATAACGGACAGCCCTCCCTCTCTGCTACATGCTCCATGTTTTTACTTCTTTCTGATAACTTGGCTGAAGTACCAGAACTGAAGGACATGGCTTATGAAGACAGCAGTTCTAAATTAACATCTTATCTGATCATCGCGCTGGTATCCGTCTCCACCTTTTTCCTGACTTTCATTATCATCATTCTGGGATTGAGGTTTTGTCGGAGGAGAAAGCCCAGACTGTTATTTGATGGAGCGGTTGCTATTCCCAGCTCTTATCTCCCTCCAAACTACGCAGATGTGGACGGCACTGGAACTTTACGCAGCACATATAATTATGATGCATATTTAACCACTGGATCTAGAACAAGTGACTTTAAATTTGTCACATCTTACAATGACAACACACTGCCTGCAGACCAGACCCTGAGGAAGAATCCTACAGACTTTGAGGAAGTGTTTGGAGACCTGGATGTTTCCCCAGAGGTAGGCATTTTAGCCAAACAAATAACGATTCACACATACGTTAACATGAAGAAACATACTCTCAGCCTATCATAGAGTGTCATACTTCATGTTAATTATTTCTGAAAAGTGCTGAGTAAACACTGTTTGACATTTCAAAAGTACTTCTACACATGTTAGTTCACCCTTCAGTCTCCATTGTGTCCTGTTAGTCAGCCCTATAGTGGCACCAGGGAGAGGCTCTCATCATGAGATGTTCAGAATCATTAAGGCTGAGCCCATTGATAAGCATTGTTACTCTTTGATGTTAATGTTAATGTTAAAATGATCTTAACAATACAGTACAGCATGGTAATGCATTCATTCATTATAGTGTTCCAATTATAACTTGTATTTAAATTCAGCGTGAATCCATTACGTATGTAAAAATTTCATGAGGGACTTGAAGTCCAGGTTCAATGTGGAATTTACTGAGCAAAATGGTGATATAAAAGGTCAACATATTGACAACTTTTATGACTGATTGATAGACTTTAGTTATGAGTAGGTTGTCTTTGTATTTCATCTGCCTCATAGTGGCAGATTATAATAGGCAATGTTCGTGCTGTGAATGGCTAACAGTAGCTGTGTATATATGGCTCTTGTTTCCCTGATCGGAATAGATCTGATCCGATTAGTCTGATCGGAATGAAGTGTATATATTAAAATGACCTCGATCGTTTGAATACCTGTCACCCGCATTTAGGCAGTTACCTGGAGCCGTGGTTAGTAATAGGCATTGGTTGTATGGTATAGACACCGAGATAGACATGGAAGTTTTCGTTGCTTTATTTATATTTCTAGTTTTTCTGAAAGTGCAGCAGGAAGCGACACTGCTGTACTTAATTTTGCACCTACGAAGGGCCAGGCGCGAAACAGCGGCACTCCAACGTCTGGTCATCCGTTCACTGAATACACCTCCTCCTCCTCCACAAACAAGAAGTCTCTGGTTGAGAGTACGAAGCCAGGATTGGTGGGAGAGAGTTGTTCTGCAAGAATTCAGCGACCAAGAATGGCGTGAAAATTTCAGAATGACCAGAGCATCATTTATGAAATTATGTGACATGATGGGAGACGTGTCGCAGGAGGAGGTGACCGTTAGAAAGCCCATTCCGCTGGCGATGCGAGTTGCCATGGTACTTTATAAATTGGGAAGTTGCGCTGCATATCGTGTGATAGCCAATCAGTTCGGCGTCCACAAAACACCCATCTAAACCAAGTGGAATAGAGTGTATATATGTAGCATTTGAGCGGACTACACCACCTTTCTATTCCGATTAAAATTCTGATCCGATCAAAGAAATCTATTCCGATCGGGCCGTATACAAGGGGATTCCTGTTCGGATTAAAAACATATTCCTATTCTAATCGGATCAGAAGTGTCCATATATACACAGCTATTGTCACAGCTCTGAAGCCAGCACTTAACAACTTGTTACATTTATTTCTTGCCATATTGCTCTGTGATCTCCTTTAAGATAGTCTACCTATAAGCTTGCTTGACTTTCTCCCCTGGCCATCACCACTGTTTCTAATATTGTGAATGGAGACAGAAGTGTGTATCTTCTACTCTCCATTGGTTGTAATCCCAGAGTGTCTGTGTATGTTGCTCCCAGTACACCCTGCTACACTATGTGGAGGAGGGACTTGAACATATTGTTATACAGTCTGCACATGGCTGATGCTTATGGCCCCTGCTTCTGCTGAGCCAATCCTCGCTGTGTCTCTGTCCATGGTGCTGGAGTGTTTATGTAGAGCTGTACCCTGTCTTGATGCATTCATGAAGAGCATGCCATTCAATAAGATCTTCTTTTAACGTGGTCATTTGGTTTCATCAGCATAAGTCAACTATTAACTACATGAATTTTTATATGGGGTGATGTCAAGTTTGACCTCATTCAAATACCTTTAAAGAAGAAGAAAGTGCAACTGAATAGGATAGGAGACAATGTGTTGTTTAATGAGTTCTGAGTTATAGACAGTCTTAATGTGTTATACACCCTGATGACTCAAGGTGTCGCTATGTACCTACAATAGAGTAGTCCTACAACATAATACAATCGTCAGCCTTTCATCCCACCACCTCATGACGAGAGCAGTACAGAACCGAGATTCGTATAGAAGCAGGAGGCTATTAAAGGCTGATGGTCTTTCTGTCTACTCGAAAGAATCAGATTCTTTACGGCTTTGTTAGAAAAGCCGACCCTAGCGTCAATATTGCTTACTACTCTCTTCACAAGGATGGAATGCAGCGGGATGGGTCTTCGTGGGCTGGCATTTTTAGTATATGCGCTTCATTCCGTTCTCGGCGACCTGAGCTATTCTGTTCAAGAGGAGATGAAGCGCGGATCTGTTATTGGGAATATCGCCAAGGACCTGGGACTTACAGTGGACATATTATCTGCTAGGAAGGCTCGCATTGAAACCGAGGAAAACGAACGGAGGTATTGTGACGTCAGTCTCAGAAGCGGAGAGCTCATTGTTTCAGAGAGAATCGACAGAGAGGAACAATGCGGAGAAAGGCCGTCGTGTGTTCTTAAATTCGAGTTGCTTTTGGAATCTCCGTTAGAATTACACCGTGTATCACTACAGATACAAGACATAAACGATAATGCACCGAGGTTCCCCACGGACAGAATAAAGCTGGAAATTAGTGAATCTGCTGTCAAAGGAGCTCGATATCGAGTTGATGCGGCTCATGATGCAGATGTAGGCCAAAATGCAATTCAGACTTACAGACTTCAATCAAATGGTCACTTTGTTTTGAATGTACTAACTACAAATGCTGGCAGTAAATACAGCGAATTAATTATCGATAAGGAGTTAGACAGAGAGGAGCGGCAGGGTATTAATTTACTCCTCACTGCTGTGGATGGTGGTTCTCCTCAGAGATCAGGTACTTTAACCATCGACGTCACTGTGTTGGACGCTAATGATAACGCCCCAGTGTTTAGTCAGGCCGTGTATGAAGCCAGTCTGTCTGAGAACTCTCCGTTAAAAACCCATGTGATTACTGTTAGCGCTACTGACGCAGACGAGGGCATGAATGGGGACGTCACATACGGAATAAGCCGACTTTCTGACAAATCAAGTACATTATTTTCGCTTGATCGACAGACTGGGGAAATTATTGTATCTGGTGATATAGACTTTGAGGAGGGATCAAAATATGAAATATTTGTACAGGCAAAAGATGGATATGGTCTTTCTTCTGATACTAAAGTAATTATAAGTGTAACTGATGTTAATGACAACGCCCCAGTGATATCACTGAAGTCTTTGACCAATCCTGTCCCAGAAAACGTGTCACCTGGTACAGAGGTGGGCCTGATTAACGTGCAGGACAGAGATTCAGAGAAAAACCGAAAGGTTAAGTGTTCTCTTCAGCAACACGTTCCTTTTAAACTTATTCCTTCAATTAAAAACTATTATTCTCTGGTAACAACAGAGAAACTAGACAGGGAACTAGTCTCTGAATACAACATTACAATATCTGCCACCGATGAGGGCTCTCCTCCTCTGTCGTCAGTGAAAGTTGTTCACATCTCAGTAGCTGACGTCAACGACAACCCTCCTGTGTTTGAGGAGCAGGCGTATAGCAGCTATGTCTCTGAGAACAACAAACCTGGACACAGCCTGTGTTCTGTTAAGGCCCATGACCCAGACTGGAGACAAAACGGTACAGTGATCTATTCTCTTTTACCTGGTGAAGTCCACGGTGCTCCAGTGTCCTCTTATCTCTCTGTTAATGGAGACACCGGAGTGATCCAAAGTGACAGGTCCTTTGATTATGAACAGTTTAGGAGCTTTAAAGTCTATGTGATGGCACGAGACAATGGCTCTCCTCCACTCAGCAGCAACGTGACTGTGAGTGTCTTCATAACAGATGTCAATGACAACACTCCTCAGATACTTTACCCCGCCCCAGAGGGAAACTCCTTCATGACTGAACTGGTACCCAAAGCTGCACAAGGAGGTGCTCTGGTTTCCAAGGTGATAGCAGTTGATGGGGACTCTGGACAGAATGCCTGGCTGTCCTATCATATCATTAAGTCCACTGATCCGGGACTTTTTAAAATCGACCTGCACAGCGGGGAGGTCAGGACCCAGCGAGACATTTCTGACTCTGACAACATGAAGCAGAACATTCTAGTAGCTGTGAAGGATAACGGACAGCCCTCCCTCTCTGCTACATGCTCCATGTTTTTACTTCTTTCTGATAACTTGGCTGAAGTACCAGAACTGAAGGACATGGCTTATGAAGACAGCAGTTCTAAATTAACATCTTATCTGATCATCGCTCTGGTATCCGTCTCCACCTTTTTCCTGACTTTCATTATCATCATTCTGGGATTGAGGTTTTGTCGGAGGAGAAAGCCCAGACTGTTATTTGATGGAGCGGTTGCTATTCCCAGCTCTTATCTCCCTCCAAACTACGCAGATGTGGACGGCACTGGAACTTTACACAGCACATATAATTATGATGCGTATTTAACCACTGGATCTAGAACAAGTGACTTTAAATTTGTCACCTCTTACAATGACAACACACTGCCTGCAGACCAGACCCTGAGAAAGAATCCTACAGACTTTGAGGAAGTGTTTGGAGACCTGGATTCTTCCCCTGAGGTAAAAGAAACAGTATTATGTTTATAAAAGAAATTATACTGTTCAGCTTCTCAATGATGTCGCTTATCTCCATTATTAGTATTGTGCATAGGAACTGTTCACAACCTAGACATCACTTTTCTTCATAGTATTCTTATTCATACCAAATATCTGCAATGACTGAAGGCTAAAAGACTGAACCTTGTCATTTCATTCAAAATATATCACCAGGTCTACTTCCGTATAACTTTGCTATCTGTTTTGCATTTTTGTTAACTTGACACTTTTTGAGATAGTTGTGATTAAAAATCCAAAAACCCTCAGAGAGATAAAATTGAGCCTAGCATTCCATTGTTACGTTTGACCCCGCTATTTGCTTTTCCGCTGTCACTTGGGCAGCATCGCTCAGTGGGTAGAGTGTGTGTTCCACAACCAGTGGGTTGAGGGTTCAATCCCCACCTCAGACAAATTTATATCAATGATCACGGCCATTCATATGCACAAGTAATTCCTTGCATGGAATTACATTTTTCTAGTTTACCTTCTGTCTTCCAGCTTCCACGTTTCTGTAAAACATTCCGTAAGACCTCTTGACACTCAACATTGGTTCTGACAATGTGTTTGTACAACAGAGATGTCTTTGCAGGTGAACAAGGTCAAATGCTTTTTGTTTATCCATTTCATATTTTACATTTTAATTGAGTATGAAGCTGGGGATATTTTTTTAGTTGCATTCCACACCAATGGTTTCCATTATGGCGTTTGTATCAATTTAATTGTGGTGTAAAACAAAGTTGTGTGTAGCTGAAGAAGCAGTTCAGGATGTACCAGCTCTGTCTTTCTGTACTGCACCAAGTGTAACACTTTAACTTCTGTTAAGAAGCTGGTGAACAAAGTGGATTGGTCATGTGAAATGGCCATTGTTATCCCTACACTGTTTCACTGGACGATGGAGTTATGAATATTCAGGATATCCCAGAAAACACTCTCAATGTCACAGGGAACATCCTGCCTAGTAGCAGTGCATTATCGTTGGTGTGTTCCTCTGCTTTTAACATTCTCTGTGCCCAGTCTGTCACCAGTAGTCCCACTTTGCTGTGGAGACTGGGAGGCTTCAGCGTCTCCTCTTGCAACCCTTCCCTTTTTTCGTGACGCTCAGCACGACTTTCATTATAACCCTAACCCTAACCCTAACCCTAACCCTAACCCTAACGCTAACCCTAACCCTAACCCTAACCCTAACCCTTACCCTAACCCAAACCCTAACCCCTAACAATGACATCATAGGGTTAGGATATCATTAAAAGAGAACTGGTGGCGGGTCCTCAGGCAGCTTTAGCTGGCGTCTTCACCAAGAGGCTCATGGGTACTGTAGTATTTACTGTAAAAACGTGGTGAAGGCACGAAGGGTACTTCCATTGAAATACATTAGTTTGAGTCGTGCTGAGTGTCACGAAAAAAAAGGGAATTTGTGTCCATGTACACGAATCAATAGATTATATTTTGTGACTATTTCACAAACTGCCGTGAGACTGTGTTGCCTCTGCATAGTTCCAATGTAACCTGAGGACTTTATTGTACCACCATGTGTTTGTTGCTCCACCACTGTGATGCTGCTCCACTATGTGGAGGACTGACTGAGGTGTTGGACAGTCTGCATGCTGAGCTCTGTGTGATGGGATGTCTTGTAGTACTGACCTACTGCATGCTGTGTCGCTGTCCATGGTGCTGGAAGGGATCTGGGTTCTGTATCCCATTGGTACTCCTTCCATGCTATGTTGGCCACCCATTCAATTTATACGATTGAGAAATAGTATTATTTGCTAGACATGTTTAATTGTTAATTCCATGTTGTACATGTTGTTGGCTAAATGAATAGTATGACTCTGTCCCAAGATCGTATAAATACACTTTAAACCATAGGTGAATTGCACAGCATTTCATGTTACATGAGTTATACCCACTGTTATTGTGTTATACTTCCTGATGACTCAAGGTGGCGCTCGGCACCTGCAATATATTCCAGCGTCATATCGTCCGCCTTTCTACCCACCTCCTCTGTGTCAGAGCATTACAAACCCGGAGATTCGTCGAAAAGCGGCAGGCTGCTGAGAGCCGAATGTCTTTCCGCCTCTTCGACCAAATCAATGTGTTTTGTACGTGTTCAAAATCCCGAAACTATCTCTTGTATTACTTGTTAATCGGTTTATAAAGATGGAAACCAAAGGGTTGAGTCTTTGCGTGTTCGTCTGTATAATATATGTGCTTCATTACGTTCATGGAGACCTGAGCTATTCTGTTCAAGAGGAGATGAAGCGCGGATCTGTTATTGGGAATATCGCCAAGGACCTGGGACTTACATTGGACATATTTTCTGCTAGGAAGGCTCGCATTGAAACCGAGGAAAACGAACGGAGGTATTGTGACGTCAGTCTCAGAAGCGGAGAGCTCATTGTTTCAGACAGAATCGACAGAGAGGAACAATGCGGAGAAAAGCCGTCGTGTGTTCTTAAATTCGAGCTGCTTTTGGAATCTCCGTTAGAATTACACCGTGTATCACTACAGATACAAGACATAAACGATAATGCGCCGAGGTTCCCTACGGACAGAATAAAGCTGGAAATTAGTGAATCTGCTGACAAAGGATCTCGGTATCGAGTTGATGCGGCTCATGATTCAGATGTAGGCCAAAATGCAATTCAGACTTACAGACTTAAATCGAATGGTCACTTTGTTTTGAATGTACTAACTACAAATGCTGGCAGTAAATACAGCGAATTAATTCTCGATAAGGAGTTAGACAGAGAGGAACGGCAGGGTATTAATTTACTCCTCACGGCTGTGGATGGTGGTTCTCCTCAGAAATCAGGTACTTTAACCATAGACGTCACTGTGTTGGACGCTAATGATAACGCCCCAGTGTTTAGTCAGGCCGTGTATGAAGCCAGTCTGTCTGAGAACTCTCCGTTAAAAACCCACGTGATTACTGTTAGCGCTACTGACGCAGACGAGGGCGTGAATGGTGACGTCACATACGGAATAAGCCGACTATCTGACAAATCAAGTACATTATTTTCGCTTGATCGACAGACTGGGGAAATTATTGTATCTGGTGATATAGACTTTGAGGAAGGATCAAAATATGAAATATTTGTACAGGCAAAAGATGGATATGGTCTTTCTTCTGATACTAAAGTAATTATAAGTGTAACTGATGTTAATGACAACGCCCCAGTGATATCACTGAAGTCGTTGACCAATCCTGTCCCAGAAAACGTGTCACCTGGTACAGAGGTGGGCCTTATTAACGTGCAGGACAGAGATTCAGAGAAAAACCGAAAGGTTAAGTGTTCTCTTCAGCAGCACGTTCCTTTTAAACTCATCCCCTCTATTAAAAACTATTATTCTCTGGTAACAACAGAGAAACTAGACAGGGAACTAGTCTCTGAATACAACATTACAATATCTGCCACCGATGAGGGCTCTCCTCCTCTGTCGTCAGTGAAAGTTGTTCACATCTCAGTAGCTGACGTCAACGACAACCCTCCTGTGTTTGAGGAGCAGGCGTATAGCAGCTATGTCTCTGAGAACAACAAACCTGGACACAGCCTGTGTTCTGTTAAGGCCCATGACCCAGACTGGAGACAAAACGGTACAGTGATCTATTCTCTTTTACCTGGTGAAGTCCACGGTGCTCCAGTGTCCTCTTATCTCTCTGTTAATGGAGACACCGGAGTGATCCAAAGTGACAGGTCCTTTGATTATGAACAGTTTAGGAGCTTTAAAGTCTATGTGATGGCACGAGACAACGGCTCTCCTCCACTCAGCAGCAACGTGACTGTGAGTGTCTTCATAACGGATGTCAATGACAACACTCCTCAGATACTTTACCCCGCCCCAGAGGGAAACTCCTTCATGACTGAACTGGTACCCAAAGCTGCACAAGGAGGTGCTCTGGTTTCCAAGGTGATAGCAGTTGATGGGGACTCTGGACAGAACGCCTGGCTGTCCTATCACATCATTAAGTCCACTGATCCGGGACTTTTTAAAATCGACCTGCACAGCGGGGAGGTCAGGACCCAGCGAGACATTTCTGACTCTGACAACATGAAGCAGAACATTCTAGTAGCTGTGAAGGACAACGGACAGCCCTCCCTCTCTGCTACATGCTCCATGTTTTTACTTCTTTCTGATAACTTGGCTGAAGTACCAGAACTGAAGGACCTGGCTTATGAAGACAGCAGTTCTAAATTAACATCTTATCTGATCATCGCGCTGGTATCCGTCTCCACCTTTTTCCTGACTTTCATTATCATCATTCTGGGATTGAGGTTTTGTCGGAGGAGAAAGCCCAGACTGTTATTTGATGGAGCGGTTGCTATTCCCAGCTCTTATCTCCCTCCAAACTACGCAGATGTGGACGGCACTGGAACTTTACACAGCACATATAATTATGATGCGTATTTAACCACTGGATCTAGAACAAGTGACTTTAAATTTGTCACCTCTTACAATGACAACACACTGCCTGCAGACCAGACCCTGAGAAAGAATCCTACAGACTTTGAGGAAGTGTTTGGAGACCTGGATTCTTCCCCTGAGGTAAAAGAAACAGTATTATGTTTATAAAAGAAATTATACTGTTCAGCTTCTCAATGATGTCGCTTATCTCCATTATTAGTATTGTGCATAGGAACTGTTCACAACCTAGACATCACTTTTCTTCATAGTATTCTTATTCATACCAAATATCTGCAATGACTGAAGGCTAAAAGACTGAACCTTGTCATTTCATTCAAAATATATCACCAGGTCTACTTCCGTATAACTTTGCTATCTGTTTTGCATTTTTGTTAACTTGACACTTTTTGAGATAGTTGTGATTAAAAATCCAAAAACCCTCAGAGAGATAAAATTGAGCCTAGCATTCCATTGTTACGTTTGACCCCGCTATTTGCTTTTCCGCTGTCACTTGGGCAGCATCGCTCAGTGGGTAGAGTGTGTGTTCCACAACCAGTGGGTTGAGGGTTCAATCCCCACCTCAGACAAATTTATATCAATGATCACGGCCATTCATATGCACAAGTAATTCCTTGCATGGAATTACATTTTTCTAGTTTACCTTCTGTCTTCCAGCTTCCACGTTTCTGTAAAACATTCCGTAAGACCTCTTGACACTCAACATTGGTTCTGACAATGTGTTTGTACAACAGAGATGTCTTTGCAGGTGAACAAGGTCAAATGCTTTTTGTTTATCCATTTCATATTTTACATTTTAATTGAGTATGAAGCTGGGGATATTTTTTTAGTTGCATTCCACACCAATGGTTTCCATTATGGCGTTTGTATCAATTTAATTGTGGTGTAAAACAAAGTTGTGTGTAGCTGAAGAAGCAGTTCAGGATGTACCAGCTCTGTCTTTCTGTACTGCACCAAGTGTAACACTTTAACTTCTGTTAAGAAGCTGGTGAACAAAGTGGATTGGTCATGTGAAATGGCCATTGTTATCCCTACACTGTTTCACTGGACGATGGAGTTATGAATATTCAGGATATCCCAGAAAACACTCTCAATGTCACAGGGAACATCCTGCCTAGTAGCAGTGCATTATCGTTGGTGTGTTCCTCTGCTTTTAACATTCTCTGTGCCCAGTCTGTCACCAGTAGTCCCACTTTGCTGTGGAGACTGGGAGGCTTCAGCGTCTCCTCTTGCAACCCTTCCCTTTTTTCGTGACGCTCAGCACGACTTTCATTATAACCCTAACCCTAACCCTAACCCTAACCCTAACCCTAACGCTAACCCTAACCCTAACCCTAACCCTAACCCTTACCCTAACCCAAACCCTAACCCCTAACAATGACATCATAGGGTTAGGATATCATTAAAAGAGAACTGGTGGCGGGTCCTCAGGCAGCTTTAGCTGGCGTCTTCACCAAGAGGCTCATGGGTACTGTAGTATTTACTGTAAAAACGTGGTGAAGGCACGAAGGGTACTTCCATTGAAATACATTAGTTTGAGTCGTGCTGAGTGTCACGAAAAAAAAGGGAATTTGTGTCCATGTACACGAATCAATAGATTATATTTTGTGACTATTTCACAAACTGCCGTGAGACTGTGTTGCCTCTGCATAGTTCCAATGTAACCTGAGGACTTTATTGTACCACCATGTGTTTGTTGCTCCACCACTGTGATGCTGCTCCACTATGTGGAGGACTGACTGAGGTGTTGGACAGTCTGCATGCTGAGCTCTGTGTGATGGGATGTCTTGTAGTACTGACCTACTGCATGCTGTGTCGCTGTCCATGGTGCTGGAAGGGATCTGGGTTCTGTATCCCATTGGTACTCCTTCCATGCTATGTTGGCCACCCATTCAATTTATACGATTGAGAAATAGTATTATTTGCTAGACATGTTTAATTGTTAATTCCATGTTGTACATGTTGTTGGCTAAATGAATAGTATGACTCTGTCCCAAGATCGTATAAATACACTTTAAACCATAGGTGAATTGCACAGCATTTCATGTTACATGAGTTATACCCACTGTTATTGTGTTATACTTCCTGATGACTCAAGGTGGCGCTCGGCACCTGCAATATATTCCAGCGTCATATCGTCCGCCTTTCTACCCACCTCCTCTGTGTCAGAGCATTACAAACCCGGAGATTCGTCGAAAAGCGGCAGGCTGCTGAGAGCCGAATGTCTTTCCGCCTCTTCGACCAAATCAATGTGTTTTGTACGTGTTCAAAATCCCGAAACTATCTCTTGTATTACTTGTTAATCGGTTTATAAAGATGGAAACCAAAGGGTTGAGTCTTTGCGTGTTCGTCTGTATAATATATGTGCTTCATTACGTTCATGGAGACCTGAGCTATTCTGTTCAAGAGGAGATGAAGCGCGGATCTGTTATTGGGAATATCGCCAAGGACCTGGGACTTACATTGGACATATTTTCTGCTAGGAAGGCTCGCATTGAAACCGAGGAAAACGAACGGAGGTATTGTGACGTCAGTCTCAGAAGCGGAGAGCTCATTGTTTCAGACAGAATCGACAGAGAGGAACAATGCGGAGAAAAGCCGTCGTGTGTTCTTAAATTCGAGCTGCTTTTGGAATCTCCGTTAGAATTACACCGTGTATCACTACAGATACAAGACATAAACGATAATGCGCCGAGGTTCCCTACGGACAGAATAAAGCTGGAAATTAGTGAATCTGCTGACAAAGGATCTCGGTATCGAGTTGATGCGGCTCATGATTCAGATGTAGGCCAAAATGCAATTCAGACTTACAGACTTAAATCGAATGGTCACTTTGTTTTGAATGTACTAACTACAAATGCTGGCAGTAAATACAGCGAATTAATTCTCGATAAGGAGTTAGACAGAGAGGAACGGCAGGGTATTAATTTACTCCTCACGGCTGTGGATGGTGGTTCTCCTCAGAAATCAGGTACTTTAACCATAGACGTCACTGTGTTGGACGCTAATGATAACGCCCCAGTGTTTAGTCAGGCCGTGTATGAAGCCAGTCTGTCTGAGAACTCTCCGTTAAAAACCCACGTGATTACTGTTAGCGCTACTGACGCAGACGAGGGCGTGAATGGTGACGTCACATACGGAATAAGCCGACTATCTGACAAATCAAGTACATTATTTTCGCTTGATCGACAGACTGGGGAAATTATTGTATCTGGTGATATAGACTTTGAGGAAGGATCAAAATATGAAATATTTGTACAGGCAAAAGATGGATATGGTCTTTCTTCTGATACTAAAGTAATTATAAGTGTAACTGATGTTAATGACAACGCCCCAGTGATATCACTGAAGTCGTTGACCAATCCTGTCCCAGAAAACGTGTCACCTGGTACAGAGGTGGGCCTTATTAACGTGCAGGACAGAGATTCAGAGAAAAACCGAAAGGTTAAGTGTTCTCTTCAGCAGCACGTTCCTTTTAAACTCATCCCCTCTATTAAAAACTATTATTCTCTGGTAACAACAGAGAAACTAGACAGGGAACTAGTCTCTGAATACAACATTACAATATCTGCCACCGATGAGGGCTCTCCTCCTCTGTCGTCAGTGAAAGTTGTTCACATCTCAGTAGCTGACGTCAACGACAACCCTCCTGTGTTTGAGGAGCAGGCGTATAGCAGCTATGTCTCTGAGAACAACAAACCTGGACACAGCCTGTGTTCTGTTAAGGCCCATGACCCAGACTGGAGACAAAACGGTACAGTGATCTATTCTCTTTTACCTGGTGAAGTCCACGGTGCTCCAGTGTCCTCTTATCTCTCTGTTAATGGAGACACCGGAGTGATCCAAAGTGACAGGTCCTTTGATTATGAACAGTTTAGGAGCTTTAAAGTCTATGTGATGGCACGAGACAACGGCTCTCCTCCACTCAGCAGCAACGTGACTGTGAGTGTCTTCATAACGGATGTCAATGACAACACTCCTCAGATACTTTACCCCGCCCCAGAGGGAAACTCCTTCATGACTGAACTGGTACCCAAAGCTGCACAAGGAGGTGCTCTGGTTTCCAAGGTGATAGCAGTTGATGGGGACTCTGGACAGAACGCCTGGCTGTCCTATCACATCATTAAGTCCACTGATCCGGGACTTTTTAAAATCGACCTGCACAGCGGGGAGGTCAGGACCCAGCGAGACATTTCTGACTCTGACAACATGAAGCAGAACATTCTAGTAGCTGTGAAGGACAACGGACAGCCCTCCCTCTCTGCTACATGCTCCATGTTTTTACTTCTTTCTGATAACTTGGCTGAAGTACCAGAACTGAAGGACCTGGCTTATGAAGACAGCAGTTCTAAATTAACATCTTATCTGATCATCGCGCTGGTATCCGTCTCCACCTTTTTCCTGACTTTCATTATCATCATTCTGGGATTGAGGTTTTGTCGGAGGAGAAAGCCCAGACTGTTATTTGATGGAGCGGTTGCTATTCCCAGCTCTTATCTCCCTCCAAACTACGCAGATGTGGACGGCACTGGAACTTTACGCAGCACATATAATTATGATGCGTATTTAACCACTGGATCTAGAACAAGTGACTTTAAATTCGTCACATCTTACAATGACAACACACTGCCTGCAGACCAGACCCTGAGAAAGAATCCTACAGACTTTGAGGAAGTGTTTGGAGACCTGGATTCTTCCCCTGAGGTAAAATAAACACAACTATGTTTCCATAAAGAACTATAATCCTTAAGCCCCTAACCTATGCAAATTATCTCCCTCATTTAGATCTGTCATTAATCTATCAGATTCCTATACAACACATTTTCGTGAAAGACCCATTTGTTCAGACAATACAGTTTGAGATCAGTATTGTCTTTACAGGCTCACACAGTGATATGCTTTTTGTTTCGATAGTTTATTTATTATTTTGTTTATTATTAAATTGAGTATAAAGTTGAGGGGTTTTTTGTGTTAACTTTCCTGGTGAATGGGCTACCATTATGGCATTTTTACCAATGCAATTGTTGTGTGTGACAAAGCAGTGTTTTTATGAAGTAGCTGTTAAGGATGTGCCAGCTCTGTATTTCTGTGTTTTACCAAGTATAGCACCTTAACATCTGTTCAGAAGCTGTTGAACACAGTGGATTGGTGATGTGAAATGGATGTTGTTCTCTCTTCACTGTTTCACTGGACGCTGGAGTTGTGAATATTCAGGATTTCCCAGAAAACACTCTCACTATCACAGTGAACATCCTGTCTAGCTGCAGTGCGTTATCATTGGATTGTTCTTCTACCTTTAACGTTGTCTGTGCCCAGTCTGTCACCACTAGTCCCACTTTGCTGTTGAGGTTGGGAGGCTCCAGCATCTCCTCTGCATAGTTTCAGTGTAACCTGAGGACTTTATTGTGCCACCATGTGTTTGTTGCTCCACCACTGTGATGCTGCTCCACTATGTGGAGGACTGAATGAGGTGTTGGACAGTCTGCATGCTGAGCTCTGTGTGATGGGATGTCTGCTAGTACTGACCTACTGGATGCTGTGTTGCTGTCCATGTTGCTGGAAGGGCTTTTAAGTGCTGTTGACCATTGTAATTCATTTGTGATTACTACATGCCATTCAATTGATCAGATCTAGGCATTTGTTTTATTTAAAACCATTACATTAGTTAAGTAGCCACATTAGCCTCTATTTTGTGTATTAATTTGCTCAACTAAAAACCTTTTAAACGAGAGGAGAGGAAAAGGTGATTCAGCAGAAGATCTATTTGGTGTCAAATGATTTACGTCGCCTCCCAACGTGTTGTACTTCTTACTGACTCATGGTGTCGCTATGCGCCTGCAATTGAGTTCAACTTAACATCATCATCATCATTTCCACCCTCCACCTCCCTACGGGAGCAGTCGATACATAGCTTGGGCATCGTGCTACAGCGGTATTTCAGTGGTGTGATATTTCGGTTCCTTTCATAACACCAATTTATTTAGAGCGCTGCTGGCACTCTCTAACCAGTGATCGTAATATTGCGTAGTGTTCTTTCATACAATGGAACACAGATGGTTGGGTCTTTGTGTGTTTTTATTTTTAATGTTTGGACCGCATCGCGTTCATGGCGATCTGAGCTATTCTATTCAAGAGGAGATGAAGCGCGGATCTGTTATTGGGAATATCGCCAAGGACCTTGGATTTGAAGACAGAATATTATCTATTCGCAAGGCTCGAATTAAAACGATCGGAAGCGAACGGAGGTATTGTGACGTCAGTCTAAGAAGCGGAGAGCTCATTGTTTCAGAGAGAATCGACAGAGAGGAACAATGCGGAGAAAGGCCGTCGTGTGTTCTTAAATTCGAACTGCTTTTGGAATCTCCGTTAGAATTACACCGTGTATCACTACAGATACAAGACATAAACGATAATGCACCGGGTTTCCCGACAGACATTATCAAGCTGGAAATAAGTGAATTGGCTGTGAAAGGAGCTCGATATCGCATCAATGCGGCTCATGATGAAGATATAGGCCAAAACGGTGTTCAGAGTTACACTCTGCAACGGAATGAACACTTTGTGTTCAATATACAAACGACAAATGCTGGGGGGAAATATGGAGAATTGATTCTAAACAAGGAGTTAGACAGAGAGAAACAGCAGGCAATCAAATTATTGTTAACGGCTGTGGACGGTGGTTCTCATCAGAGATCAGGTACTTTAACCATAGACGTCACTGTGTTGGACGCTAATGATAACGCCCCAGTGTTTAGTCAGGCCGTGTATGAAGCCAGTCTGCCAGAAAACACTCCGTTAAAAACCCATGTGATTACTGTTAGCGCTACAGACGCAGACGAGGGCGTGAATGGAGAAGTAACATACGGTCTAGGGCGGATATCTGATAAAACAAGGAAATTGTTTACCCTTGACCGAGAAACTGGTGAAATATTTGTTACAGGTGACATAGACTTTGAGGAAGGTGTTAAATATGAAATGTTTGTTGAAGCCAAAGACAGTTATGGTCTCAATTCAGATACAAAAGTAGTTCTGAGTATAACTGATGTTAATGACAACTCACCAATAACAACATTGATATCTTTGACCAATCCTGTACCAGAGAATGCGTCACCTGGTACAGAGGTGGGCCTTATTAACGTGCAGGACAGAGATTCCGGGAAAAATCAAAAAGTTCGATGCACTATTCAGCAAAATGTTCCTTTTAAACTTGTTACTTCCATCGAAAACTATTATTCTCTGGTAACAACAGAGAAACTAGACAGGGAACTAGTGTCTGAATACAACATTACAATATCTGCCATCGATGAGGGCTCTCCTCCTCTGTCGTCAGTGAAAGTTGTTCACATCTCAGTAGCTGACGTCAACGACAACCCTCCTGTGTTTGAGGAGCAGGCGTATAGCAGCTATGTCTCTGAGAACAACAAACCTGGACACAGCCTGTGTTCTGTTAAGGCCCATGACCCAGACTGGAGACAAAACGGTACAGTGATCTATTCTCTTTTACCTGGTGAAGTCCACGGTGCTCCAGTGTCCTCTTATCTCTCTGTTAATGGAGACACCGGAGTGATCCAAAGTGACAGGTCCTTTGATTATGAACAGTTTAGGAGCTTTAAAGTCTATGTGATGGCACGAGACAATGGCTCTCCTCCACTCAGCAGCAACGTGACTGTGAGTGTCTTCATAACGGATGTCAATGACAACACTCCTCAGATACTTTACCCCGCCCCAGAGGGAAACTCCTTCATGACTGAACTGGTACCCAAAGCTGCACAAGGAGGTGCTCTGGTTTCCAAGGTGATAGCAGTTGATGGGGACTCTGGACAGAATGCCTGGCTGTCCTATCATATCATTAAGTCCACTGATCCGGGACTTTTTAAAATCGACCTGCACAGCGGGGAGGTCAGGACCCAGCGAGACATTTCTGACTCTGACAACATGAAGCAGAACATTCTAGTAGCTGTGAAGGATAACGGACAGCCCTCCCTCTCTGCTACATGCTCCATGTTTTTACTTCTTTCTGATAACTTGGCTGAAGTACCAGAACTGAAGGACATGGCTTATGAAGACAGCAGTTCTAAATTAACATCTTATCTGATCATCGCGCTGGTATCCGTCTCCACCTTTTTCCTGACTTTCATTATCATCATTCTGGGTTTGAGGTTTTGTCGGAGGAGAAAGCCCAGACTGTTATTTGATGGAGCGGTTGCTATTCCCAGCTCTTATCTCCCTCCAAACTACGCAGATGTGGATGGCACTGGAACTTTACGCAGCACATATAATTATGATGCGTACTTAACCACTGGATCTAGAACAAGTGACTTTAAATTTGTCACATCTTACAATGACAACACACTGCCTGCAGACCAGACCCTGAGAAAGAATCCTACAGACTTTGAAGAAGTGTTTGGAGACCTGGATTCTTCCCCCGAGGTAAAAGGAACACAAATATGTTTCCACAAAGAACTATACTCCTTAAGCCCCTAATCTATGCAAATTATCTCCCTCATTTAGTTCTGTCATTAATCTATCAGATTCCAAAACAACACATTTTCATGAAAGACCCAAATGTTCAGACAATACACTTTGAGATCAGTATTTTCTTTACAGGCTCACACAGTGATATGATTTTTGTTTCGATAGTTCATGTTTATTATTAAAATGAGTATAAGGTTGAGGGTTTTTTTGTTTTACATTCCTGGTGAATGGGCTACCATTATGGCATTTTTACCAATGCAATTGTTGTGTTTGACAAAGCAGTGTTTTTATGAGGAAGCTGTTAAGGATGTGCCAGCTCTGTATTTCTGTGTTGTACCAAGTATAGCACCTTAACATCTGTTCAGAAGCTGGTGAACAAAGTGGATTGGTCATGCGAAATGGATGTTGTTCTCTCTACACTGTTTCACTGGACGCTGGAGTTGAGAATATTCAGGATATACCAGAAAACACTCTCACTGTCACAGTGAACATCCTGTCTAATAGCAGTGCTTTACCATTGGTGTGTTCTTCTGCCTTTAACGTTCTCTGTGTCCAGTCTGTCACCACTATTCCCACTCTGCTGTGGAGGTTGGGAGGCTCCAGCATCTCCTCTGCATAGTTTCAGTGTAACCTGAGGACTTTATTGTGCCACCATGTGTTTGTTGCTCCACCACTGTGATGGTGCTCCACTTTCTGGAGCACTGAATGAGGTGTTGAACAGTCTTCATACTGAGCTCTGTGTGATGGGATGTCTGTTAGTACTGACCTGCTGTGTCGCGCTGTGTCGCTGTCCATGGTGCTGGAAGGGCTTTTAAGTGCTGTTGACCATTGTAATTCCTTTGTGATTACTATATGCCATTCAATTTATTATATTTAGGCATTGTTTTTAAATAAAACCATTACATTAGTTAAGTAGCCACATTAGCTTCTATCTTGTAAAATAATTAGCTCAATTATATAACCTTTTTAAACGAGAGGAAAGGAAAATGTGATTCAGCAGAAGATCTATTTGGTGTAGAATGATGTACGTTCACGTTCACTCCCAACGTGTTGTACTTCTTACTGACTCATGGTGTCGCTATGCACCTGCAATTGAGTTCAACATAACATCATCAGCAGCATTTCCACCCACCGTCTCCCTACGGGAGCAGTCGATACACAGCTTGGGCATCGTGCTACAGCGGTATTTAAGTCATATAATATTTCCGTTCCTTTCATCAAATCAATTTATGTAGAGCGCCGGCTGCACTCTCCAACCAGTAGTAGTAAGATTGCATGTTGACGTGTCATACAATGGAACACATTTGGTTGGGTCTTTGTGTCTTTTTATTTTGGATGTTCGGACCGCATTCAGTTCATGGCGACCTGAGCTATTCTGTTCAAGAGGAGATGAAGCGCGGATCTGTTCTTGGGAATATCGCCAAGGACCTTGGATTTGAAGACAGAATATTATCTATTCGCAAGGCTCGAATTAAAACGATGGGAAGCGAACGGAGGTATTGTGACGTCAGTCTCAGAAGCGGAGAGCTCATTGTTTCGGAGAGAATCGACAGAGAGGAACAATGCGGAGAAAGGCCGTCGTGTGTTCTTAAATTTGAGCTGCTTTTGGAATCTCCGTTAGAATTACACCGTGTATCACTACAGATACAAGACATAAACGATAATGCACCGAGATTCCCGACAGACATTATCAAGCTGGAAATAAGTGAATCTGCTGTGAAAGGAGCTCGATATCGAGTTGATGCGGCTCATGATGAAGATATTGGCCAAAACGGTGTTCAGAGTTACACTCTACAACGGAATAACCACTTTCTTCTCAACATACAAACTACTAGTGCTGGCAGTAAATATGGAGAATTGATTCTCGACAAGGAGTTAGATAGAGAAGAAGAGCAGGATATGAAATTATTGCTCACTGCTCTAGATGGTGGTTCTCCTCAGAGATCAGGCACAGTAGTCATTCACGTCGTTGTGCTGGACGCTAATGATAACGCCCCAGTGTTTAGTCAGGCCGTGTATGAAGCCAGTCTGCCTGAGAACTCTCCGTTAAAAACCCACGTGATTACTGTTAGCGCTACTGACGCAGACGAGGGCGTAAATGGAGACGTTATGTATGGATTTAGTCGAATATCTGAGAAATCACGAAAACTGTTTTCACTTGATCGGCAAACTGGTGAGATATCTGTTGCAGGTGACTTAGACTCTGAGGAGGGATCAACATATGAAATGTTTGTGCAGGCAAAAGATAGTTACGGTCTCTCTTCAGATACGAAAGTAATAATAAGTATAACTGATGTTAATGACAACGCACCAGTAATATCGTTAATGTCGTTGACCAATCCTGTACCAGAGAATGCGTCACCTGGTACAGAGGTGGGTCTTATTAACGTGCAGGACAGAGATTCTGGAAAAAATCAAAAAGTTCGTTGCGCTATTCAGCAAAACGTTCCTTTTAAACTTGTTACCTCAATCGAGAATTACTATTCATTAGTAACAACAGAGAAACTAGACAGGGAACTAGTGTCTGAATACAACATTACAATATCTGCCACCGATGAGGGCTCTCCTCCTCTGTCGTCAGTGAAAGTTGTTCACATCTCAGTAGCTGACGTCAACGACAACCCTCCTGTGTTTGAGGAGCAGGCGTATAGCAGCTATGTCTCTGAGAACAACAAACCTGGACACAGCCTGTGTTCTGTTAAGGCCCATGACCCAGACTGGAGACAAAACGGTACAGTGATCTATTCTCTTTTACCTGGTGAAGTCCACGGTGCTCCAGTGTCCTCTTATCTCTCTGTTAATGGAGACACCGGAGTGATCCAAAGTGACAGGTCCTTTGATTATGAACAGTTTAGGAGCTTTAAAGTCTATGTGATGGCACGAGACAACGGCT
This sequence comes from Urophycis tenuis, assembly GCA_036785325.1. Taxonomy (NCBI): domain Eukaryota; kingdom Metazoa; phylum Chordata; class Actinopteri; order Gadiformes; family Phycidae; genus Urophycis; species Urophycis tenuis. The sequence continues at coordinate 6,179,221 of JAXIVH010000016.1, read as the reverse complement.
CTCCTCCACTCAGCAGCAACGTGACTGTGAGTGTCTTCATAACGGATGTCAATGACAACACTCCTCAGATACTTTACCCCGCCCCAGAGGGAAACTCCTTCATGACTGAACTGGTACCCAAAGCTGCACAAGGAGGTGCTCTGGTTTCCAAGGTGATAGCAGTTGATGGGGACTCTGGACAGAATGCCTGGCTGTCCTATCATATCATTAAGTCCACTGATCCGGGACTTTTTAAAATTGACCTGCACAGCGGGGAGGTCAGGACCCAGCGAGACATTTCTGACTCTGACAACATGAAGCAGAACATTCTAGTAGCTGTGAAGGATAACGGACAGCCCTCCCTCTCTGCTACATGCTCCATGTTTTTACTTCTTTCTGATAACTTGGCTGAAGTACCAGAACTGAAGGACATGGCTTATGAAGACAGCAGTTCTAAATTAACATCTTATCTGATCATCGCGCTGGTATCCGTCTCCACCTTTTTCCTGACTTTCATTATCATCATTCTGGGATTGAGGTTTTGTCGGAGGAGAAAGCCCAGACTGTTATTTGATGGAGCGGTTGCTATTCCCAGCTCTTATCTCCCTCCAAACTACGCAGATGTGGACGGCACTGGAACTTTACGCAGCACATATAATTATGATGCGTATTTAACCACTGGATCTAGAACAAGTGACTTTAAATTTGTCACGTCTTACAATGACAACACACTGCCTGCAGACCAGACCCTGAGAAAGAATCCTACAGACTTTGAGGAAGTGTTTGGAGACCTGGATTCTTCCCCTGAGGTAGGCTGACTGCAGAGGTTCTCCTTGGTATTTCTATTGATCCAACTCAAGTGAAGCACAACAATTCATGCTTTGCAATTATTCTTTGTTTTGTTATTTCTGGTTGTAAATCATTTACAACATGAACACACACACACATAAATAATGTGGGGTGGATGGTGGCTTTGGTGATGTGTTTGAACCCTAATGTCCTCTGCCTTACCATTGGGATCCTTGAGCTAAATGCTCCAGCTGCTCACCTCTTGGCATGGATCTGAATCCACTGTGATTTTCATTCGATGAAGTATCTTCTAAATGTTGTTAGATGTAGATCAGCATGTTGCTGCTGGAAAAAAACAAAATAAAAAAACAAAACACATGTAGCCCATAGGAGAACTTTGCTCTTATTTTGATATGGTAGACACTTTCTCTCTCTCTCTTCATGTTTGGGAGCAATTGTTGTCGGGCTTTGGGACCCAGTGGAAACGTGAGTTAAGGAGATCTCTCTGAGAGGATAAAACGTCATGTCCGTAGTACCTGGCTGAAGAGATTTCCTTTGCACCCGTGTCGTGGGCAAGCCGTGGTTTGTCCTCTCCTTGGACCGTTTGGGGGTCTAGTTGCAGAGAAGGTTGCTGGTGGTGTGAGCCCACTGTGATACCGGAGGGGAGGCGAGTTGCAGGAACGCTCGGCCGTGGCATAATTAAGGGCTACGACGCTAGAGGGGGGCAACACTGTTTCTCCCATGCTAATTTTTACTTCCTTGTTGTTTTCTTCTGTGTATCTAGCCTGCAAACACTATGGCAATATGCAGTGTAAAGGACCATAGCCCTACTCTGTTCTTTGTTAAGAGGCTACTTTAGTCAGTAACATAGCCAATGCAATAATCTTATCGGGTGTGCAACTAACTTTGTGAATTCAGGTCTGTACAATATCAATCTGCAATATTCAACCAATGGTAACGTTTAATATATGTTAGCTCCCAACCGGGTTTGTGCAATAGTCAGTGGCCATATGGGATATTTGATTGGTATTCAGGTTATCCTAGAGTAGGCCAACCACAGTATTCTATAAAGTTGAGTGTGTGTGCTGTTTAGACTTACATTTTTCTTTGGGTATGTGATTTCGGATTTGTTATTTGTTTTTTTCCTTTTGTTGATGAACCAACTTTGCTGTGTAGTGTGTATTATGGTTGGTACTCCTGCCCTCACCAGCTCTCCTCAACCTACTGATTGTGGAAAGATTTCTAGTGGATTTCACTTGCTTCTTTGATTATTGCCATTTGCACTTTACTATTTCCATTTGCACATTACTATTGCCATTTGCAAATTGTCTATCTTCTCATGTAAACCTTATTAGTGGAGACTTCAGCTCATTGACTCCTTATTCCTTTTAAAAGAAAACTGAAATAAATCATCTCTGATGAATGACAGCTGTATCCTGCTTCGTTGTTCATATTGAACTCTCTGGGGAATTGACTGAGGTGGATATATAATCACAGGGCTCTCTGACCCTTGAAATCCAGAGGGGCATTGTCACTATTAAATCTGCTCTCAGAGGCCACACAACATTAGAATGTACACAGGTTAACCTGTACATTTCAATAAATATATTTCATATGAAATCATAATGTTGTCAAATTATACTGAGTTAGTTGACATATAAGCATTATGGTTATAATTTATTCTATAAAGTTGATCAGCAATACATCTGTAAGTCAACTTTGACGTGCTTCTAAAAAAACCCTGTGAGTTCAATCACAATAGATCAATTATTGATCTATATGCCTCTGTCCGAGGTGCTGAAATGGTACCATGACCCTGAATCTTTCTAAGTGCGCATGGCTGTGTCTTTGTTGTGTAATGAGGTTTTCTTTGTTTATATAATGTCCAGTGTCTTCATAGGATAGTATGTTGAGTCACATGGATCGCATGTACACGCTTGCTGTGTCATATATCTGGTATACTCACGGTGTCACTATAGACCAGCAAAGCGTTGTGATGCCGACTTTAACGTCCGTAGTGCGTAATGTTGGGCTGGAGCACAAAGCCAGGGTCGCTTGCACGCACACTAACGAAGGAAAGGGAGTAGACTAACTGAGTCCCGTTGCTTCAATCGGGTGTTGCTCAACTGTGACTTATTTTTAGGGTGATCGACGAGTGTCTTGTACTGCTTTTGAACGAACATGGAATACAGACATTTGGGATTCTACGGGTTGGTCTTCGTTTTCATTGCCTTACTGAACGTCACAAATGGTGACCTGGAATACTCGATGCAGGAGGAGATGAAGCTTGGTTCTATCATCGGAAATGTAGCTAAGGATCTGGGGATTGATGTGGGAAGATTGACTGCTCGCAAAGCTAGGATTGAGACGGAACGAAATATTGCATACTGTGATATTAATCCGCGTACGGCAGACCTGACCGTAGCGAAGAGAATAGACAGAGAAGAGCTTTGTGGAGAAAAGGCTTCGTGTATTCTTAAATTTGAGCTTCTATTGGAATCCCCCTTAGAATTACATCGCATATCACTAAAGATCGACGACATCAACGATAACACACCGCTGTTCCCGAAGGATACAATTAAACTTGAAATTACAGAATCCCCTTACAAAGGAGCTCGCTATCGCGTCAACGCTGCGCATGATGCAGATATAGGCCAGAACGGCGTCGAAAGCTATATCCTCCAGGAAAATAGACATTTTATTTTACATACGCAAACCACAAATGCAGGAGTCAAATACGCTGAATTGGTTTTAAACCATGAATTGGACAGAGAGGAACAGCAGGAAATTAAACTATTGTTAACGGCTGTGGACGGTGGTTCTCCTCAGAGATCAGGTACTTTAACCATAGACGTCACTGTGTTGGACGCTAATGATAACGCCCCAGTGTTTAGTCAGGCCGTGTATGAAGCCAGTCTGCCTGAGAACTCTCCGTTAAAAACCCATGTGATTACTGTTAGCGCTACTGACGCAGACGAGGGCGTAAATGGAGAAGTAACATATGAATTTAACAAAATGTCTGATAGGTCACGAAAGCTTTTTTCACTTGATCAGAAAACAGGGGACGTTGTTGTTATTGGTGACGTTGACTTTGAAGAAGGATCGAAATATGAAATGTATGTAGAGGCCAAAGATGGTTATGGCCTCTCTACAGATACAAAGCTTATAATATTTATTACTGACGACAATGATAATGCTCCCATCATATCATTAAAATCGTTGACCAACCCAGTGCCTGAGAATGTGTCACCTGGTACAGAGGTTGCAATAATTAACGTGCAGGATATGGATTCCGAGCAAAACCGACAGGTTCGCTGCTTTATTCAACAAAATGTCCCATTTAAATTAATTCCTTCGATCAAAAACTATTATTCTCTGGTGACCACGGATGAACTAGACCGTGAATTCATGCCTCATTATAACATTACAATTAATGCTATCGATGAGGGCTCTCCTCCTCTGTCCTCAATTAAAACTGTTCAAGTCTCTATCGCTGACGTCAATGATAACCCTCCTGTGTTTGAGGAGCAGGCGTATAGCAGCTACGTCTCTGAGAACAACAAACCTGGACACAGCCTGTGTTCTGTTAAGGCCCATGACCCAGACTGGAGACAAAACGGTACAGTGATCTATTCTCTTTTACCTGGTGAAGTCCACGGTGCTCCAGTGTCCTCTTATCTCTCTGTTAATGGAGACACCGGAGTGATCCAAAGTGACAGGTCCTTTGATTATGAACAGTTTAGGAGCTTTAAAGTCTATGTGATGGCACGAGACAACGGCTCTCCTCCACTCAGCAGCAACGTGACTGTGAGTGTCTTCATAACGGATGTCAATGACAACACTCCTCAGATACTTTACCCCGCCCCAGAGGGAAACTCCTTCATGACTGAACTGGTACCCAAAGCTGCACAAGGAGGTGCTCTGGTGTCGAAGGTGATAGCAGTTGATGGGGACTCTGGACAGAACGCCTGGCTGTCCTATCATATCATTAAGTCCACTGATCCGGGACTTTTTAAAATCGACCTGCACAGCGGGGAGGTCAGGACCCAGCGAGACATTTCTGACTCTGACAACATGAAGCAGAACATTCTAGTAGCTGTGAAGGATAACGGACAGCCCTCCCTCTCTGCTACATGCTCCATGTTTTTACTTCTTTCTGATAACTTGGCTGAAGTACCAGAACTGAAGGACATGGCTTATGAAGACAGCAGTTCTAATTTAACATCTTATCTGATCATTGCGCTGGTATCCGTCTCCACCTTTTTCCTGACTTTCATTATCATCATTCTGGGATTGAGGTTTTGTCGGAGGAGAAAGCCCAGACTGTTATTTGATGGAGCGGTTGCTATTCCCAGCTCTTATCTCCCTCCAAACTACGCAGATGTGGACGGCACTGGAACTTTACGCAGCACATATAATTATGATGCGTATTTAACCACTGGATCTAGAACAAGTGACTTTAAATTTGTCACATCTTACAATGACAACACACTGCCTGCAGACCAGACCCTGAGAAAGAATCCTACAGACTTTGAAGAAGTGTTTGGAGACCTGGATGATTCCCCCGAGGTAAAAGAAACACAAATATGTTTACATAAATAACTATAATCTTTAAGCCCCTAACTTATACAACAAATCTCACTCATTTAGTTATGTTGATAATCTCTCAGATTCCTATACAATACATTTTTGTGAAAGACCCTTTGGTTTAGACAATCCACTATGAGAACTGTATTGTCTTTACAGGCTCACACAGTGATATGCTTTTTGTTTCTATATTTCATGTTTATTATTAAATTGAGTACGAGGTTGAGTTTATTTATGTGTTGCATTCCTGATGAATCGGCTAACATTATGGCATTTTTATCTATATAATTGTTCGGTAAGACAAAGCAGTGTGTTTATTGTTGAGGTATGGATGTACCAGCTCTGTCATTCTGTGCTGCACCAAGTATAGCATGCTAACTTCTGTTCAGAAGCTGGTGAACGCAGTGGATTGGTCTTGTGAAATGGATGTTGTTCTCTGTTCCACTGGATGGTGGAGTGATGAATATTAAGGATATCCCAGAAAACACTATCACTGTCACAGTGAACATCCTGTCTAGTAGCAGTGCTTTATCGATGGTGTGTTCTTCTGCCTTTAACGTTCTCTGTCCCAGTCTGTCACCACTATTCCCACTTTGCTGTGGAGGTTGGAAGGCTCCAGCATCTCCTCTGCATAGTTTCAGTGTAACCTGAGGACTTTATTGTACCACCATGTGTTTGTTGCTCCACCACTGTGATGCTGCTCCACTATGTGGAGGACTGACTGAGGTGTTGGACAGTCTGCATGCTGAGCTCTGTGTGATGGGATGTCTGTTAGTACTGACCTACTGCATGTTGTGTTGCTGTCCATGGTTCTGGAAGGGCTCTGGGTTCTGTATCCCTTTGTTACTCCAGCTTCAACACTTTTTGGCAACCCATTCAATTGATATGATTGAACAATTGTTTAATTAGCCAGACTTGTTTAACTGTTGATTCCTTATGTTGCACATCTGGCTTAATGAATTCTATGACTCAGTCCCAATATCTAATAAAAAAAAAAATGAATTTTGGTTTTTAAGCCACAGGTGAATTCAACTGCATTTCATGATACATGAGTTACAGCCACTTTTGTGTTATACTTCCTGATGACTCAAGGTGGCGCTCGGCACCTGCAATATATTCCGACGTGATGTCATCGTCCGCCTTTCTACACCTCCTCTTGGTCAGAGCATTACTAACCCGGAGATTCGTCGACCAGAGGAAGGCTGCTAACAGCCGATGGTCTTTCTGTCTCTTTGATCAAATAGATGTATTTAGTACGTGTTCAAAATCTCGAAACTATCTGTTGTATTGTTTGTTAATCAGCTTACAATGATGGAATCCAAAGGGGTTGGTCTTTGCGTGTTCGTCTGTATAATATATGTGCTTCATTACGTTCGTGGCGACCTGAGCTATTCTGTCCAAGAGGAGATGAAGCGCGGATCTGTTATTGGGAATATTGCCAAGGACCTGGGACTTACATTGGACATATTATCTGCAAGGAAGGCTCGCATTGAAACCGAGGAAAATGAACGGAGGTATTGTGACGTCAGTCTAAGAAGCGGAGAGCTCATTGTTTCAGACAGAATCGACAGAGAGGAACAATGCGGAGAAAGGCCGTCGTGTGTCCTTAAATTCGATCTGCTTTTGGAATCTCCGTTAGAATTACACCGTGTATCACTACAGATACAAGACATAAACGATAATGCACCGAGGTTCCCCTCGGAAAGAATAAAGCTTGAAATCAGAGAATCTGCTGACAAAGGAGCTCGGTATGGCATTAATGCAGCTCATGATGAAGATATAGGCCAAAACGGTGTTCAGAGTTATAGTCTGAAACGGAATGAACACTTTGTATTTAATATACAAACGTCAAGTGATGGGAGTGAATATGGCGAATTGGTTTTAGAAAAAGAATTAGATCGAGAGAATCAAAATGAAATAAAATTATTACTGTCGGCCCTGGACGGTGGCTCTCCTCAGAGATCAGGTACTTTAACCATAGACGTCACTGTGTTGGACGCTAATGATAACGCCCCAGTGTTTAGTCAGGCCGTGTATGAAGCCAGTCTGCCTGAGAACTCTCCGTTAAAAACCCACGTGATTACTGTTAGCGCTACCGACGCAGACGAGGGCGTGAATGGAGAAGTGACATATGAATTAGGCCGTATTTCTGATAAGTCACGAAAACTGTTCTCACTTGATAGACAGACTGGACAAATATTTGTAGCAGGTGACATAGACTTTGAGGAGGGATCTAAATATGATATTACCGTTCAGGCAAAAGATGGATTTGGTATTTCTTCAAACGCTAAAGTCATTATAAGAATCACTGATGTAAATGACAATGCCCCTGCCATAGCCCTGAAATCATTAACCAATCCAGTGCCAGAAAACGTGTCACCTGGTACAGAGGTGGGCCTTATTAACGTGCAGGACAGAGATTCAGAGAAAAACGGAAAGGTTAGGTGTTCTCTTCAGCAACACGTTCCTTTTAAACTTATTCCCTCAATTAAAAACTATTATTCTCTGGTAACAACAGAGAAACTAGACAGGGAACTAGTCTCTGAATACAACATTACAATATCTGCCACCGATGAGGGCTCTCCTCCTCTGTCGTCAGTGAAAGTTGTTCACATCTCAGTAGCTGACGTCAACGACAACCCTCCTGTGTTTGAGGAGCAGGCATATAGCAGCTATGTCTCTGAGAACAACAAACCTGGACACAGCCTGTGTTCTGTTAAGGCCCATGACCCAGACTGGAGACAAAACGGTACAGTGATCTATTCTCTTTTACCTGGTGAAGTCCACGGTGCTCCAGTGTCCTCTTATCTCTCTGTTAATGGAGACACCGGAGTGATCCAAAGTGACAGGTCCTTTGATTTTGAACAGTTTAGGAGCTTTAAAGTCTCTGTGATGGCACGAGACAACGGCTCTCCTCCACTGAGCAGCAACGTGACTGTGAGTGTCTTCATAACGGATGTCAATGACAACACTCCTCAGATACTTTACCCCGCCCCAGAGGGAAACTCCTTCATGACTGAACTGGTACCCAAAGCTGCACAAGGAGGTGCTCTGGTTTCCAAGGTGATAGCAGTTGATGGGGACTCTGGACAGAACGCCTGGCTGTCCTATCATATCATTAAGTCCACTGATCCAGGACTTTTCAACATTGACCTGCACAGCGGGGAGGTCAGGACCCAGCGAGACATTTCTGACTCTGACAACATGAAGCAGAACATTCTAGTATCTGTGAAGGATAACGGACAGCCCTCCCTATCTGCTACATGCTCCATGTTTTTACTTCTTTCTGATAACTTGGCTGAAGTACCAGAACTGAAGGACATGGCTTATGAAGACAGCAGTTCTAAATTAACATCTTATCTGATCATCGCGCTGGTATCCGTCTCCACCTTTTTCCTGACTTTTATTATCATCATTCTGGGATTGAGGTTTTGTCGGAGGAGGAAGCCCAGACTGTTATTTGATGGAGCGGTTGCTATTCCCAGCTCTTATCTCCCTCCAAACTACGCAGATGTGGACGGCACTGGAACTTTACGCAGCACATATAATTATGATGCCTATTTAACCACTGGATCTAGAACAAGTGACTTTAAGTTTGTCACATCTTACAATGACAACACACTGCCTGCAGACCAGACCCTGAGAAAGAATCCTACAGACTTTGAGGAAGTGTTTGGAGACCTGGATGATTCCCCAGAGGTAAAAGAAACACAAATATATTTCCAAAACAAACTATACTGTTAAGCTTCTCACCAATGCAGCTCATCTCCTTAATTTAGCTTTGTTCATCCAGCTTCCATGTTTAAAACATCTGTTGGTGAAAGATCTTCTTACCCTCTCCATTGGTATAGGCAAATTATTTTTCAGAACAGAATTGTTGTTGCAGGTTAACACAAGTGTGTGCTTTTGGTTCTTATATTTAATATTATTATAATTCAATCGCGGATAAAGTTGAGGTTATGTTTGTGTTGCTTTCCTTATGCAACATTCCTGAATGGGCTACCATTATGCCATGTTATATCGTTAGTTGTGGTGTAAAACATAATTGTGTGTAGCTGAAGAAGCAGTTAAGGATTTGCCAGCTCTGTCTTTCTGTGCCATACCAAGTATAGCACCTTAACTTCTGTTCAGAAGGTGGTGAACAAAGTGGATTGGTCATGTGTAATGTATGTTGTTCTCTCTACACTGTTTCACTGGATGATGGAGTTGTGAATATTCAGGATTTCCCTGAAAGCACTCTAACTATCACAGTGAACATCCTGTCTAGTTGCAGTGTGTTATCATTGGTGTGTTCTTCTGCATTTAACGCTCTCTGTGCCCAGTCTGTCACCACTAGTCCCACTTTGCTGTTGAGGTTGGGAGGCTCCAGCGTCTCCTCTGCATAGTTTCAGTGTAACCTGAGGACTTTATTGTGCCACCATGTGTTTGTTGCTCCACCACTGTGATGCTGCTCCACTATGTGGAGGACTGACTGAGGTGTTGGACAGTCTGCATGCTGAGCTCTGTGTGATGGGATGTCTGTTAGTACTGACCTACTGCAGGCTGTGTCGCTGTCCATGGTTCTGGATTGTCATTTCAGTGCAGTGGTTGTGAATGTTATGCCATTCAATTGATATTATTTACAAATTGTTTAATTATTTAGCATTAAATCAATTAATCGTTGCTGAGAGTCTATATTATGTTGTGAGTATTTTTTTCTAAATGCCAATACCTTAAACAACTAATGGGAAAATAAAAACAACTTAAATGGCAGGCGCATTTGTGGATAGTGTTGCACTATACGTCCACTCTCAATGTGTTGTACTTCTTACTAACTCATGGTGTCGCTATACACCTGCAATTGAGTTCAACATAACGCCACCGTCAGCTTTTCCACCTACCTTTTCCTGACGGGAGCAGTCGACAGCTTGGACATCGTGCTACAGTGGTATTTACGTCGAATGATATTGCCGTTCCTTTCATCAAATATTTTTCTTTACAGCGCTTCCTGCAGACTCAAACCAGTAGTAACATTGCATATTGTTCTGTCATACAATGGAACACAGTTGGTTGGGTCTTTGTGTCTACTTATTTTTAATGTTTGGACCGCATTACGCCCGTGGCGACCTGAGCTATTCTGTTCAAGAGGAGATGAAGCGCGGATCTGTTCTTGGGAATATCGCCAAGGACCTTGGATTTGAAGACAGAATATTATCTATTCGCAAGGCTCGAATTAAAACGGTGGGAAGCGAACGGAGGTATTGTGACGTCAGTCTCAGAAGCGGAGAGCTCATTGTTTCAGAGAGAATCGACAGAGAGGAACAATGCGGAGAAAGGCCGTCGTGTGTTCTTAAATTCGAGCTGCTTTTGGAATCTCCGTTAGAATTACACCGTGTATCACTACAGATACAAGACATCAACGATAATGCACCGAGTTTCCCCACGGACATTATCAAGCTGGAAATTAGTGAATCTGCTGACAAAGGAGCTCGATATCGAGTTGATGCGGCTCATGATGAAGATATAGGCCAAAACGGTGTTCAGAGTTACACTCTGCAACGGAATAACCACTTTCTTCTCAACATACAAACCACAAGTGCTGGCAGTAAATATGGAGAATTGATTCTCGATAAGGAGTTAGACAGAGAGGAACAACAGGATATGAAATTATTGCTCACTGCTCTAGATGGTGGTTCTCCTCAGAGATCAGGCACAGTGGTCATTCACGTCGTCGTGTTGGACGCTAATGATAACGCCCCAGTGTTTAGTCAGGCCGTGTATGAAGCCACTCTGCCTGAGAACTCTCCGTTAAAAACCCATGTGATTACTGTTAGCGCTACTGACGCAGACGAGGGCGTGAATGGAGACGTTACGTATGGCTTTAGTCGAATATCTGAGAAATCACGAAAATTGTTTTCACTTGATCGCCAAACTGGTGAGATATTTGTTGAAGGTGACGTAGACTCTGAAGAGGGATCAACATATGAAATGTTTGTGCAGGCAAAAGATAGTTACGGTCTCTCTTCAGATACAAAAGTAATGATAAGTATAACTGATGTTAATGACAACGCACCAGTAATATCGGTAATGTCGTTGACCAATCCTGTACCAGAGAATGCGTCACCTGGTACAGAGGTGGGTCTTATTAACGTGCAGGACAGAGATTCTGGAAAAAATCAGAAAGTTCGTTGCGCTATTCAGCAAAACGTTCCTTTTAAACTTATTACCTCTATCGAACATTACTATTCATTAGTAACAGCAGAGAAACTAGACAGAGAACTAGTGTCTGAATACAACATTACAATATCTGCCACCGATGAGGGCTCTCCTCCTCTGTCGTCAGTGAAAGTTGTTCACATCTCAGTAGCTGACGTCAACGACAACCCTCCTGTGTTTGAGGAGCAGGCGTATAGCAGCTATGTCTCTGAGAACAACAAACCTGGACACAGCCTGTGTTCTGTTAAGGCCCATGACCCAGACTGGAGACAAAACGGTACAGTGATCTATTCTCTTTTACCTGGTGAAGTCCACGGTGCTCCAGTGTCCTCTTATCTCTCTGTTAATGGAGACACCGGAGTGATCCAAAGTGACAGGTCCTTTGATTATGAACAGTTTAGGAGCTTTAAAGTATATGTGATGGCACGAGACAACGGCTCTCCTCCACTCAGCAGCAACGTGACTGTGAGTGTCTTCATAACGGATGTCAATGACAACACTCCTCAGATACTTTACCCCGCCCCAGAGGGAAACTCCTTCATGACTGAACTGGTACCCAAAGCTGCGCAAGGAGGTGCTCTGGTTTCCAAGGTGATAGCAGTTGATGGGGACTCTGGACAGAACGCCTGGCTGTCCTATCATATCATTAAGTCCACTGATCCGGGACTTTTTAAAATCGACCTGCACAGCGGGGAGGTCAGGACCCAGCGAGACATTTCTGACTCTGACAACATGAAGCAGAACATTCTAGTAGCTGTGAAGGATAACGGACAGCCCTCCCTCTCTGCTACATGCTCCATGTTTTTACTTCTTTCTGATAACTTGGCTGAAGTACCAGAACTGAAGGACATGGCTTATGAAGACAGCAGTTCTAAATTAACATCTTATCTGATCATCGCGCTGGTATCCGTCTCCACCTTTTTCCTGACTTTCATTATCATCATTCTGGGATTGAGGTTTTGTCGGAGGAGAAAGCCCAGACTGTTATTTGATGGAGCGGTTGCTATTCCCAGCTCTTATCTCCCTCCAAACTACGCAGATGTGGACGGCACTGGAACTCTACGCAGCACATATAATTATGATGCGTATTTAACCACTGGATCTAGAACAAGTGACTTTAAATTTGTCACATCTTACAATGACAACACACTGCCTGCAGACCAGACCCTGAGAAAGAATCCTACAGACTTTGAGGAAGTGTTTGGAGACCTGGATATTTCCCCTGAGGTAGGCACTTTAGCCTAACAAATAATGAATCACATTTCTTTCCATTAAGAAAAATATTCCCAGTTTCTCACATTTCAAACATCATACTTCATGGATTTTTTCTGAAAGATTGTTTCATAAACAACCTTTGACATTTCAAAAAGACTTCAGCACATGTTTGTTCACCCTGCCCTCTCCATTGTGTCCTGTTAGTCAGCCCTAGTGGCACCAGGGTGAGGCTCTCATCATGAGATTTTCAGAATATTTAAGGCTGAGCCCATTGAAAAGCTTTGTTACACTTTGATAATGTTAAAAGGATTTTAACAATACAGCATGGTAATGCATCCACTCATTCATGGGCTGAAGCCCATTGAAAAGCATTGTTACACTTGCATTAGGTTATAAGCATCTTACAGAGACAGTAATGCATGGTAATGAATTCATTTAACACAGTGTCAGTCAGTCATTTTCTATACCGCTTATCCTCTAGAGGGTCGCGGGGGGGCTGGAGCCTACCCCAGCTACAACGGGCGAGAGGCGGGGTACACCCTGGACAGGTCGCCAGCCAATCACAGGGCTAACATATAGAGACAAACAACCATTCACACTTACGGTCAATTTAGAGACACCAATTAACCTAATCCCCAACCTGCATGTTTTTGGTCTGTGGGAGGAAGGCGGAGTACCCGGAGAGAACCCACGCAAGCATGGGGAGAACATGCAAACTCCACATAGAAAGGTCCCAGGTGGATTCGAACCCAGAACCCTCTTGCTGTGAGGCGACAGTGCTAACCACTGCACCACCATTAACACAGTATTTCAATCATAATTAGTCTTTAAATATAAATTCAATGTTAATCCATTAAGTGAAACGTTTCAAGGGGGTTTTTGAAATCCATGATTGGCTGAGAGCAAATGGGTGATATGAAAAGTCAACATATTGACAACTTTAATAACTGAGTTTACTTTTTGTGTAGGTTTTCTGTATAATTCATAGACCTCAAGAAGGTAAATTATGAAAGGCTCTGTTGTTCAAGCTGTTAGCTGTTGACAGATAGTCACAGCTCTGAAACCATCACTTAATGTTTGTCACTTGTATGTTTTATTTCCTGCCATGTTGCTCTGTGATCTACTTTAAGATATTCTACCTATAAGCCTACTGGCCTTTCTCCCCTGGCCATCATTTCTCATATTGTGAATGCAGATAGAAGTGTCCATCTCCTACTCTCCATAGGTTGTAATCCCAGAGTGTCTGTGTATGTTGCTCCCACACAGAACCCCCTGGAGTAGGCACTTGAACGTATTGTTATGTTATTGTTTTGAATTTAATTGAGTATAACAATACAGTACTGCATGGTAATGCATTCAGTCATTATAGCGTTCCAATTATAATGTATCATTTAATTTAAATTCAGCGTTACGACATGTGAAAAATGTTATGAAGGACTTGGACATGCAGTTTCAATATAGACTGCACTTAGCAAAAGGGTGATATAAGAGGTCAGAATATTGACAACATTAATGCCTGATTGACAGAGTTTAGTTTTTGTGTAGGTTTTCTGCGTATTTCACTCACTTCAAACTGGTAGATTATCGAAGGCTTTGTTGTTCAGGCTATTAACGGTTGACAGACTGTCACAGCTCTGAACGTTTGTTACATTAATTAACCACTTGTATATTTTAATTTCTGTGGTGTTGCTTTGTGATCTCTTTTAAGATATTCTACCTAAGGGCCAACTTGTCTTTCCCCCTGGCCATCACCTCTATTTCTCATGTTTTAAATGTAGACAATTAGAAATGTGCATCTTCTAATCCCCATCAGTTGTATGTAATCCCAGAGTGTCTGTGTATGTTGCTCCCACCCAGTACACCCTGCTACACTATGTGGAGGAGGGACTTGAACATATTGTTGTACAGTCTGCACATGGCTGATGCTTATGGCCCCTGCTTCTGCTGAGTCACTCCTCACTGTGTCTCTGTCCATGGTGCTGGAGTGTTTATGTAGAGCTGTACCCTGTCTTGATGCCTTCATGAAGAGCATGCCACTCAATAAGATATTTTAACGTGGTCATTAGGTTTCATTAGCATTAGTCAACTATTAACTACATAAATTTAGCATATGGGGTGATGTCAAGTTTTACCTAATTCAAAGACCTTTAAAGAAGAAGACAGTGCAACTGAATAGAAAAGAAACCAATGTGGTGTTTAATGAGTTCTGAGTTGTAGACAGTCTTAATGTGTTATACACCCTGATGACTCAAGGTGTCGCTATGTACCTACAATAGAGTAGTCCTACAACATAATACAATCGTCAGCTTTTCATCCTACCACCTCATGACGAGAGCAGTACAGAGCCGAGATTCGTAGAGAAGCAGGAGGCTATTAAAGGCTGATGGTCTTTCTATCTACTCGACAGGATCAGATTCTTTACGGCTTTGTTAGAAAAGCCGACCCTAGCGTCAATATTGTTTACTACTCTCTTTACAAGGATGGAATATAGCCGGATGGGTCTTCGTGGCCTTGTATTTTTAGTATATGCGCTTCATTCCGTTCACGGCGACCTGAGCTATTCTGTTCAAGAGGAGATGAAGCGCGGATCTGTTATTGGGAATATTGCCAAGGACCTGGGACTTACATTGGACATATTATCTGCTAGGAAGGCTCGCATTGAAACCGAGGAGAACGAACGGAGGTATTGTGACGTCAGTCTCAGAAGCGGAGAGCTCATTGTTTCAGAGAGAATCGACAGAGAGGAACAATGCGGAGAAAAGCCGTCGTGTGTTCTTAAATTCGATCTGCTTTTGGAATCTCCGTTAGAATTACACCGTGTATCACTACAGATACAAGACATAAACGATAATACTCCGAGGTTCCCCACGGACAGAATAAAGCTGGAAATTAGAGAATCTGCTGACAAAGGATCTCGGTATCGCCTTAATGCGGCTCATGATGCAGATGTAGGCCAGAATGCAATTCAAAGTTACACTCTGCAACGGAATAACCATTTTATTTTGAATTTGCAAACAACAAATGCTGGTAGTAAATATGGCGAACTAGTTTTAGAAAAGGAATTAGACAGAGAGGAGCAGCAGCAAATTACATTATTTCTCTCTGCTTTAGACGGTGGTTCTCCTCAGAGATCAGGTACAGTCGCTATAGACATCACTGTGCTGGACGCTAATGATAACGCCCCAGTCTTTAGTCAGGCCGTGTATGAAGCCAGTCTGCCTGAAAACTCTCCGTTAAAAACCCACGTGATTACTGTTAGCGCTACTGACGCAGACGAGGGCGTGAATGGAGACGTTACGTATGAACTGAGCCGAATGTCTGATAAATCACGAAACAAGTTTTCACTTGATCGACAGACTGGGGAGATAATTGTGGTAGGGAACATCGACTTTGAGGAGGAATCAAAATATGAAATGTTTGTTGAGGCAAAAGATGGATATGGTCTTTCATCAGATTCAAAGGTGATTATAAGTATTACGGATGTTAATGACAACCCCCCAGTCATAGTCCTGAAGTCTTTGAGCGCTCCAGTACCAGAGAACGTGTCACCTGGTACTGAAGTGGGCCTTCTTAATGTGCAGGACAGAGATTCAGAGAAAAAAAAACAGGTCAGCTGCTACATTAAACAAAATGTTCCTTTCAAACTTATTCCCTCGATCAAAAACTATTATTCCTTGGTGACCACGGAGAAACTCGACCGTGAGGAAGTTTCTGATTACAACATTACAATCACTGCGTCAGACAACGGCTCACCGCCACTGTCATCTTTAAGAACAATTCAGGTCTCTGTGGCCGACGTCAACGACAACCCCCCAGTGTTTGAAAAGCAGAACTACAACGCATATGTCTCTGAGAACAACAAACCTGGACACAGCCTGTGTTCTGTTAAGGCCCATGACCCAGACTGGAGACAAAACGGTACAGTGATCTATTCTCTTTTACCTGGTGAAGTCCACGGTGCTCCAGTGTCCTCTTATCTCTCTGTTAATGGAGACACCGGAGTGATCCAAAGTGACAGGTCCTTTGATTATGAACAGTTTAGGAGCTTTAAAGTCTATGTGATGGCACGAGACAACGGCTCTCCTCCACTCAGCAGCAACGTGACTGTGAGTGTCTTCATAACGGATGTCAATGACAACACTCCTCAGATACTTTACCCCGCCCCAGAGGGAAACTCCTTCATGACTGAACTGGTACCCAAAGCTGCACAAGGAGGTGCTCTGGTTTCCAAGGTGATAGCAGTTGATGGGGACTCTGGACAGAACGCCTGGCTGTCCTATCATATCATCAAGTCCACTGATCCGGGACTTTTTAAAATCGACCTGCACAGCGGGGAGGTCAGGACCCAGCGAGACATTTCTGACTCTGACAACATGAAGCAGAACATTCTAGTAGCTGTGAAGGATAACGGACAGCCCTCCCTCTCTGCTACATGCTCCATGTTTTTACTTCTTTCTGATAACTTGGCTGAAGTACCAGAACTGAAGGACATGGCTTATGAAGACAGCAGTTCTAAATTAACATCTTATCTGATCATCGCGCTGGTATCCGTCTCCACCTTTTTCCTGACTTTCATTATCATCATTCTGGGATTGAGGTTTTGTCGGAGGACAAAGCCCAGACTGTTATTTGATGGAGCGGTTGCTATTCCCAGCTCTTATCTCCCTCCAAACTATGCAGATGTGGACCGCACTGGAACTTTACGCAGCACATATAATTATGATGCATATTTAACCACTGGATCTAGAACAAGTGACTTTAAATTTGTAACATCTTACAATGACAACACACTGGCTGCAGACCGGACCCTGAGAAAGAATCCTACAGACTTTGAAGAAGTGTTTGGAGACCTTGATTCGTCCCCTGAGGTAAAAGAAACACAAACATGTTTCCAAAACAAACTGTACTGTTCAGCTTCTCAATAATGTTGCCCATCTCCATAATTAGTATTGTGCATATGTGACTGGCTGAATCTGCGTTGTGTAGTTTTTTAAATGAAAGACGTGACCCAGGATCTCAGTCTGGACTCGGAAACTCCGACGTCCATTTATTATTTGCCGCTGAAGATAAAAATGAAACAATAGCTTCCTTTAATAAAGTTCCCTTAAATCAATCCTCCAACTCCTATACCTCTTCCCAAGGGGATCATAACAAAAGGGAGACATCATAATCATCATAAAAACGGATGAAATCAAAGAAATAAAAGACATACCTGAAGATAAAAATGAAACAATAGCTTCCTTTAGTAAAGTGCCCTTAAAACAATCCTCCAACTTCTATACCTACGACACACACAGAGGGGGAGGGGGGGGGAAGGTACTAACATGATTACACAAGATCACAAGGTCAGGTGCGAGCTAGCATATTGTGATAGAATATAAAGTTCTTCAACACACTAATCTATGCATTGATATTTACATTACACTTCCATTAAACAATGTAAAGTCAAAATAATTCATATAAAGAATGGTAAACTATAAGATGGTTAAGGATTTGATCACAAAATGGGGGGAAATAAATGCACACACCTCTTTCCAAGGGGATCATAACAATAGGGAAGAGGGCAGGGGGGACAGTAAACTTATGGGGTTCTCAGAAATGTGGGCGGGAGTACAGAAGGAGGTGGAGCTAAATCAAAGAACAAAATCAAATAAAAAGGGCACATAAGGCTGCTGGAAAGCTAAACTCCAGGTAATAAAACTGTTGTGTAATTATAATTAAGGGGATATTACACCCTGTTACACATAGGAACTATGCCAATCTAGATATCACTTTTCGTCATCGTATTCTTATTCACACCAAATATCTGCCATTAATGGAGGCTTATTGACTGACCCTCGTGATTTCATTCCAAATGTTTTTACAAAGTTGTACTTCTGTTTAGCTGTGCTATCTGTTTTTCATTTTTTGTTAACTTGACACTTTTTGAGATAGTTGTGATTAAAAATGCAAAAACTCCCAGAGGGATAACATTGAGCCTAGCTTTCCCTTGGTAAATTGGAGTCAGCTATTTGCTTTTCTGCTGTCAACTGGGCAGCATAGCTCAGTGGGTAGAGCATGTGTTCCACAACCAGTGGGTTGAGGGTTCAATCCCCACCTCAGACAAATTTATTTCAATGATCACGGCCATTCTTCTGCACACGTAATTCATCGCGTGGAATTAAGTTTAGCTTCTGTCTTCCAGCTTCCAAGTTTCTATATAACATCTGTTTGTGACAGACCTTTTGACACTCAATAATGGTTCCGACAATCTGTTTGTACAACAGAGATGTCTTTGCAGGCGAACACGGTTATCTGCTTTTGGTTTATCCATTTCATAGTTAAAAATTTAATTGCGTATGAAGCTGGGGATATTTTTTAGTTGCATTCCTCATCAATGGTTTCCATTATTGCATTTGAATCGTTTTAATTGTGGTGTTAAACAAAGCAGTGTGTTGCTGAAGAAGCAGTCAAGGATGTACAGTTTTTCTGTGTTGTACCAACTATAGCACCTTAACTTCTGTTCAGAAGTTGGTGAACAAAGTGGATTGGTCATGTGAAATGGCCATCGTTATCTCTACACTGTTTCACTGGACGGTGGAGTTATGAATGTTCAGGATATCCCAGAAAAAAATCTCACTGTCATAGTAAACATCCTGTCTAGTTGCAGTGCGTTATCATTGGTGTGTTCTTCTGCCTTTAACGTTCTCTGTGCCCAGTCTGTCACCACTAGTCCCACTTTGCTGTGGAGGTTGGAAGGCTCCAGCATCTCCACTGCATAGTTTCAGTGTAACCTGAGGACTTTATTGTACCACCATGTGTTTGTTGCTCCACCACTGTGATGCTGCTCCACTATGTGGAAGACTGACTGAGGTGTTGGACAGTCTGCATGCTGAGCTCTGTGTGATGGGATGTCTGGTAGTACTGAACTACTGCATGCTGTGTCGCTGTCCATGGTTCTGGAAGGGCTCTGGGTTCTGTATCCCGTTGTTACTCCAGCTTCAACACTTTTTGGCAACCCATTCAATTGATATGATTGAACAATTGTTCAATTAGCCAGACTTGTTTAACTGTTGATTCCTTATGTTGCACATCTGGCTTAATGAATCGTATGAATCAGTCCCAAGATCTAATAAAAAATATTCATTTTGTTTTTTTAAACACAGGTGAATTCAATTGCATTTCATGTTACATGAGTTACAGCCACTATTATTGTGTTATACTTCCTGATGACTCAAGGTGGCGCTCGGCACCTGCAGTATATTCCAACGTGATATTATCGTCCGCCTTTCTACCCACCTCCTCTTGGTGAGAGCATTACTAACCCGGATATTCGTCGAAAAGCAGCAGACTGCTGAATGCCGATGGTCTTTCCGCCTCTTGGATCAAATTAATGTGTTGATTACGTGTTCGAAATCCCGAAACTATCTGTTGCATTGTTTGTTAATCGGTTTAGAAGGATGGAATCTGAAGGGTTGCGACTTTGCGTGTTCGTCTGTATAATATCTGTGCTCCATTACGTTCACGGCGACCTGAGCTATTCTGTTCAAGAGGAGATGAAGCGCGGATCTGTCATTGGGAATATCGCCAAGGACCTGGGACTTACATTGGACATATTATCTGCTAGGAAGGCTCGCATTGAAACCGAGGAAAACGAACGAA
This sequence comes from Urophycis tenuis, assembly GCA_036785325.1. Taxonomy (NCBI): domain Eukaryota; kingdom Metazoa; phylum Chordata; class Actinopteri; order Gadiformes; family Phycidae; genus Urophycis; species Urophycis tenuis. Next base: position 6,158,815 of record JAXIVH010000016.1, on the reverse strand, counting down.
GGTATTGTGACGTCAGTCTCAGAAGCGGAGAGCTCATTGTTTCAGATAGAATCGACAGAGAGGAACAATGCGGAGAAAGGCCGTCGTGTGTTCTTAAATTCGAGCTGCTTTTGGAATCTCCCTTAGAATTACACCGTGTATCACTACAGATACAAGACATTAACGATAATGCACCGACGTTCCCTAAGGACAGAATTAAGCTGGAAATTAGTGAGCTGGCTGTCAAAGGATCTCGATATCGCGTTAATGCAGCCCATGACGAAGATATAGGCCAAAACGGTGTTCAGAGTTATAGTCTGAAACGGAATGAACACTTTGTTTTCAATATACAAACGTCAATTGATGGGAGTAAATATGGTGAATTGGTTTTAGAAAAGGAATTAGACAGAGAGAATCAGAAGGAAATACAATTATTACTTTCTGCCCTGGACGGCGGCTCTCCTCAGAGATCAGGTACTTTAACCATAGACGTCACTGTGCTGGACGCTAATGATAACGCCCCAGTGTTTAGTCAGGCCCTGTATGAAGCCAGTCTGCCTGAGAACTCTCCTTTGAAAACCCACGTGATAACTGTTATCGCTATTGACGCAGACGAGGGCGTAAATGGAGAAGTGACATATGAATTAGGCCGTATATCTGATAAGTCACGAAAACTGTTTTCACTTGATCGACAGACTGGACAAATATTTGTAGCAGGTGACATAGACTTTGAGGAGGGATCCAAATATGAGATTATCGTACAGGCAAAAGATGGATTTGGTATTTCTTCAGACGCTAAAATCATTATTAGAATCACTGACGTAAATGACAATACCCCCGTCATAGCCCTAAAATCATTAACCAATCATGTACCAGAGAACGTGTCACCTGGTACAGAGGTGGGCCTTATTAACGTGCAGGACAGAGATTCAGAGAAAAACCGAAAGGTTACGTGTTCTCTTCAGCAACACGTTCCTTTTAAACTTATTCCTTCAATTAAAAACTATTATTCTCTGGTAACAACAGAGAAACTAGACAGGGAACTAGTGTCTGAATACAACATTACAATATCTGCCACCGATGAGGGCTCTCCTCCTCTGTCGTCAGTGAAAGTTGTTCACATCTCAGTAGCTGACGTCAACGACAACCCTCCTGTGTTTGAGGAGCAGGCGTATAGCAGCTATGTCTCTGAGAACAACAAACCTGGACACAGCCTGTGTTCTGTTAAGGCCCATGACCCAGACTGGAGACAAAACGGTACAGTGATCTATTCTCTTTTACCTGGTGAAGTCCACGGTGCTCCAGTGTCCTCTTATCTCTCTGTCAATGGAGACACCGGAGTGATCCAAAGTGACAGGTCCTTTGATTATGAACAGTTTAGGAGCTTTGTAGTCTATGTGATGGCACGAGACAACGGCTCTCCTCCACTCAGCAGCAACGTGACTGTGAGTGTCTTCATAACGGATGTCAATGACAACATTCCTCAGATACTTTACCCCGCCCCAGAGGGAAACTCCTTCCTGACTGAACTGGTACCCAAAGCTGCACAAGGAGGTGCTCTGGTTTCCAAGGTGATAGCAGTTGATGGGGACTCTGGACAGAACGCCTGGCTGTCCTATCATATCATTAAGTCCACTGATCCGGGACTTTTCAAAATCGACCTGCACAGCGGGGAGGTCAGGACCCAGCGAGACATTTCTGACTCTGACAACATGAAGCAGAACATTCTAGTATCTGTGAAGGATAACGGACAGCCCTCCCTCTCTGCTACATGCTCCATGTTTTTACTTCTTTCTGATAACTTGGCTGAAGTACCAGAACTGAAGGACATGGCTTATGAAGACAGCAGTTCTAAATTAACATCTTATCTGATCATCGCGCTGGTATCCGTCTCCACCTTTTTCCTGACTTTCATTATCATCATTCTGGGATTGAGGTTTTGTCGGAAGAGAAAGCCCAGACTGTTATTTGATGGAGCGGTTGCTATTCCCAGCTCTTACCTCCCTCCAAACTATGCAGATGTGGACGGCACTGGAACTTTACGCAGCGCATATAATTATGATGCGTATTTAACCACTGGATCTAGAACAAGTGACTTTAAATTTGTCACATCTTACAATGACAACACACTGCCTGCAGACCAGACCCTGAGAAAGAATCCTACAGACTTTGAGGAAGTGTTTGGAGACCTGGATTCTTCCCCCGAGGTAAAATAAACACAAATTTGTTGATAAAAAGAAATACAGTATAATCTCTAAATCCCAAACCTATGCAACTTATCTCCAACATTTAGTTCTGTTATCAATCTCTCAGATTCCTATTACACATTTTTGTGAAAGACCTTTTGGTTCAGACAATCCAGTTTGAGAACAGTACTGTCTTTACAGGCTCACACAGTGATATGCTTTTTGTTTCTAATGTTCATGTTTATTATTAAATCGAGTATAAATTTAAGTTTATTTTTTGTGTTGCATAGTGAAAGGGCTACCATTATGGCATTCGTATGTAGGCCTATGTACTTGTTGTGCCTGACAAAGCAGTGTGTTGATGAATTAGCTGTAGAGGATCTAACAGCTCTGTATTTCTGTGTTGTACCAAGTATAGCACCTTAACTTCTGTTCAGAAGCTGGTGAACAAAGTGGATTGGTCATGTGAAATGGATGTTGTTCTCTTTACACTGTTTCACTGGACGGTGGAGTTATGAATATTCAGGATATCCCAGAAAACTCTCTCACTGTCACAGTGAACATCCTGTCTAGTAGCAGTGCGTTATCATTGGTGTGTTCTTCTGCCTTTCACGCTCTCTGTACCGAGTCTGTCACCACTAGTCCCACTTTGCTGTGGAGATTGGGAGGCTAGAGCATCTCTCTATTGATTTGTGTACATGGACACTAACTTCCCTATTTTTCGTGAAACTGAGCACGACTTTGATGAAAACGCAAACCCTAACCCTAACCCTAACCCCTAACAATGACATCATAGGGTTAGGATATAATTAAAAGAGAACTGGCAGCGGGTCCTCGGGCAGCTTTAGCTGGCGTCTTCACCAAGAGGCTCATGGGTACTGTAGTGTTTACTGTAAAAAATGTGGTGCAGGTGCGAAAGATACTTCCATTGAAATACATTAGTTTGAAAGCTGTACTGAGTGTAACCTAAAAAAGGAAATTTGTGTCCATGTCCACGAATCAATAGATTACATTTGGTGACTATTTCACGAACTGCCGTGAGACTGTGTTGCCTCTGCATAGTTTCAGTGTAACCTGAGGACTTTATTGTGCCACCATGTGTTTGTTGCTCCACCACTGTGATGCTGCTCCACTATGTGGAAGACTGACTGAGGTGTTGGACAGTCTGCATGCTGAGCTCTGTGTGATGGGATGTCTGTTAGTACTGACCTACTGCAGGCTGTGTCGCTGTCCATGGTGCTGGAAGGGCTCTGGGTTCCGTATCCCATTGTTAATCCGTCAATGCTTTTTTGGCAACCCATTCAATTGATCTGATTGAACAATAATTTAATTAGGCAGACCTGCTTACTGTCCATTCCATATTTTGTACATATGGATGAATGAATTGTATGACTCGGTCCCAAGATCTTATAAATACATCACATGCATTTAAAAAAAAACTGAATTGCATTGCATTTCATGTTACATGAGTTACAGCCACTATTATTGTGTTATACTTCCTGATGACTCAAGGTGGCGCTCGGCACCTGCAATATATTCCAACGTGATCTTATCGTCCGCCTTTCTACCCACCTCCTCTTGGTCAGAGCATTACTAACCCGGAGATTCGTTTAAAAGCGGCAGGCTGCTGAGGGCCGATGGTCTTTCCGTCTTTTGGATCAAATCAATGTATTTAGTACGTGTTGGGCATCCCGATAATATCTATTGTATTGTTTGTTATTCGGTTTACCAAGATGGAATCTAAAGGGTTGGGTCTTTGCGTGTTGGTCTGCATAATATCTGCGATTCATTACGTTCACGGAGACTTGAGCTATTCTGTACAAGAGGAGATGAAGCGCGGATCTGTTATTGGGAATATCGCCAAGGACCTGGGACTTACATTGGACATATTATCTGCTAGGAAGGCTCGCATTGAAACCGAGGAAAATGAACGGAGGTATTGTGACGTCAGTCTAAGAAGCGGAGAGCTCATTGTTTCAGACATAATCGACAGAGAGGAACAATGCGGAGAAAGGCCGTCGTGTGTTCTTAAATTCGATCTGCTTTTGGAATCTCCGTTAGAATTACACCGTGTATCACTACAGATACAAGACATAAACGATAATGCACCGAGTTTCCCCGCGGAAAGAATAAAGCTGGAAATCAGAGAATCTGCTGTTAAAGGAGCTCGGTATGGCATTAATGCTGCCCATGATGAAGATATAGGCCAAAATGGTGTTCAGAGTTATAGTCTGAAACGGAATGAACACTTTGTATTCAATATACAAACGTCAAGTGATGGGAGTGAATATGGCGAATTAGTTTTAGAAAAGGAATTAGATCGAGAGAATCAGAAGGAAATAAAATTATTACTTTCAGCCCTGGACGGCGGCTCTCCTCAGAGATCAGGTACTTTAACCATAGACGTCACTGTGCTGGACGCTAATGATAACGCCCCAGTGTTTAGTCAGGCCGTGTATGAAGCCAGTCTGCCTGAGAACTCTCCGTTAAAAACCCATGTGATTACTGTTAGCGCTACTGACGCAGACGAGGGCGTGAATGGAGAGGTGACATATGAATTAGGCCGTATTTCTGATAAGTCACGAAAACTGTTCTCACTTGATAGACAGACTGGACAAATATTTGTAGCAGGTGACATAGACTTTGAGGAGGGATCGAAATATGATATTATCGTTCAGGCAAAAGATGGATTTGGTATTTCTTCAAACGCAAAAGTCATTGTAAGAATCACTGATGTCAATGACAATGCCCCAATCATAGCCCTGAAATCATTAACCAATCCAGTGCCAGAAAACGCGTCACCTGGTACAGAGGTGGGCCTTATTAACGTGCAGGACAGAGATTCCGAGAAAAACCGAAAGGTTAAGTGTTCTCTTCAGCAACACGTTCCTTTTAAACTTATTCCCTCAATTAAAAACTATTATTCTCTGGTAACCACAGAGAAACTAGACAGGGAACTAGTGTCTGAATACAACATTACAATATCTGCCACCGATGAGGGCTCTCCTCCTCTGTCGTCAGTGAAAGTTGTTCACATCTCAGTAGCTGACGTCAACGACAACCCTCCTGTGTTTGAGGAGCAGGCGTATAGCAGCTATGTCTCTGAGAACAACAAACCTGGACACAGCCTGTGTTCTGTTAAGGCCCATGACCCAGACTGGAGACAAAACGGTACAGTGATCTATTCTCTTTTACCTGGTGAAGTCCACGGTGCTCCAGTGTCCTCTTATCTCTCTGTTAATGGAGACACCGGAGTGATCCAAAGTGACAGGTCCTTTGATTATGAACAGTTTAGGAGCTTTAAAGTCTCTGTGATGGCACGAGACAACGGCTCTCCTCCACTCAGCAGCAACGTGACTGTGAGTGTCTTCATAACGGATGTCAATGACAACACTCCTCAGATACTTTACCCCGCCCCAGAGGGAAACTCCTTCATGACTGAACTGGTACCCAAAGCTGCACAAGGAGGTGCTCTGGTTTCCAAGGTGATAGCAGTTGATGGGGACTCTGGACAGAACGCCTGGCTGTCCTATCACATCATTAAGTCCACTGATCCAGGACTTTTCAACATCGACCTGCACAGCGGGGAGGTCAGGACCCAGCGAGACATTTCTGACTCTGACAACATGAAGCAGAACATTCTAGTTTCTGTGAAGGATAATGGACAGCCCTCCCTCTCTGCTACATGCTCCATGTTTTTACTTCTTTCTGATAACTTGGCTGAAGTACCAGAACTGAAGGACATGGCTTATGAAGACAGCAGTTCTAAATTAACATCTTATCTGATCATCGCGCTGGTATCCGTCTCCACCTTTTTCCTGACTTTCATTATCATCATTCTGGGATTGAGGTTTTGTCGGAGGAGAAAGCCCAGACTGTTATTTGATGGAGCGGTTGCTATTCCCAGCTCTTATCTCCCTCCAAACTACGCAGATGTGGACGGCACTGGAACTTTACGCAGCACATATAATTATGATGCGTATTTGACCACTGGATCTAGAACAAGTGACTTTAAGTTTGTCACATCTTACAATGACAACACACTGCCTGCAGACCAGACCCTGAGAAAGAATCCTACAGACTTTGAGGAAGTGTTTGGAGACCTGGATGATTCCCCAGAGGTAAAAGAAACACAAATTTGTTTCCACAAAGAACTATAATCTTTAAGCTCCAAATCTATCCAACTTATCTCCCTCATTTAGTTCTGTCGTCAATCTCTCAGATTCCTATAACACATTTTTGTGAAAGACCCTTTTGTTCAGACAAAACACTTTGAGAACAATATTGTCTTCACAGGCTCACACAGTGATATGCTTTTTGTTTCTAATGTTCATGTTTATTATTAAATTGAGTATACATTTTAGTTTATTTTTGTGTTGCACAGTGAAAGGGCTACCATTATGGCATTTGTATGTATGTACTTTTTGTGCGTGACAAAGCAGTGTGGTGATGAATTAGCTGTAAAGGATGTAAAGGCTCTTTATTTCTGTGCCTTACCAAGTACAGCACCTTAACTTCTGTTCAGAAGCTAGTGTACAAAGTTGATTGGTCATGTGAAATGGATGTTGTTCTCTCTACACTGTTTCACTGGACGGTGGAGTTATGAATGTTCAGGATATCCCAGAAAACACTCTCAATGTCACAGTGAACATCCTGTCTAGTTGCAGTTCTTTATCATTGGTGTGTTCTTCTGCCTTTTACGTTCTCTGTGCCCAGTCTGTCACCACTAGTCCCACTCTGCTGTGGAGGTTGGAAGGCTCCAGCATCTCCTCTGCATAGTTTCAGTGTAACCTGAGGACTTTATTGTGCCACCATGTGTTTGTTGCTCCACCACTGTGATGCTGCTCCACTATGTGGAGGACTGACTGAGGTGTTGGACAGTCTGCATGCTGAGCTCTGTGTGATGGGATGTCTGTTAGTACTGACCTACTGCAGGCTGTGTCGCTGTCCATGGTGCTGGGAGGGCTCTGGGTTCTTTAGCCTGTTGTTACTACTTCTTCAATGCTATAATGCCCACCCATTCAATTGATCTGATCAAAGAATAGTTAAATAAGCTGGACTTGTTTAACTGTTGATTCCATACGTTGCACATATGGATTAATGAATTGTATGACCGAGTCCCAAGATCTTATAAAAAAGTGTTTTTTTTTTTTAACCAGAGGTGAATTGCGTTGCATTTCATGTTACATGACTTACTGCCACTCTTATTGTGTAATAATTTCTGATGACTCAAGGTGGCGCTCGGCACCTGCAATATATTCCATCCTGATATCGTCGTCCGCCTTCCTACACCTCCTCTTGGTCAGAGCATTACAAACCCGGAGATTCGTCGAAAAGCGGCAGGCTGCTGAGAGCCGATGGTCTTTCCGTTTCTTAGATCAAATTAATATATTGATTACGTGTTCGAAATCCCGAAACTATCTGTTGCATTGTTTGTTAATCGGTTTACAAGGATGGAATCTGAAGGGTTGGGACTTTGCGTGTTGGTCTGTATAATGTCTGTGCTTCATTACGTTCACGGCGACCTGAGCTATTCTGTTCAAGAGGAGATGAAGCGCGGATCCGTTATTGGGAATATCGCCAACGACCTGGGACTTACATTGGACATATTATCTGCTAGGAAGGCTCGCATTGAAACCGAGGAGAACGAACGGAGGTATTGTGACGTCAGTCTAAGAAGCGGAGAGCTCATTGTTTCAGACAGAATCGACAGAGAGGAACAATGCGGAGAAAAGCCGTCGTGTGTTCTTAAATTCGAGCTGCTTTTGGAATCTCCCTTAGAATTACACCGTGTATCACTACAGATACAAGACATTAACGATAATGCACCGAGGTTCCCGACGGACAGAAAAAAGCTGGAAATTAGTGAATCTGCTGACAAAGGAGCTCGATATCGCATTAATGCAGCCCATGATGAAGATATAGGCCAAAACGGTGTTCAGAGTTATAGTCTAAAACGGAATGAGCACTTTATATTCAATGTACAGACATCAAGTGATGGGAGTAAATATGGTGAATTGGTTTTAGAAAAAGAATTAGATCGAGAGAATCAGAAGGAAATGCAATTATTACTTTCGGCCCTGGACGGCGGCTCTCCTCAGAGATCAGGTACTTTAACCATAGACGTCACTGTGCTGGACGCTAATGATAACGCCCCAGTGTTTAGTCAGGCCCTGTATGAAGCCAATCTGCCTGAGAACTCCCCGTTAAAAACCCACGTGATTACTGTTAGCGCTACTGACGCAGACGAGGGCGTGAACGGAGAAGTGACATATGAATTAGGCCGTATATCTGATAAGTCACGAAAACTGTTTTCACTTGATCGACAGACTGGACAAATATTTGTTGCAGGTGACATAGACTTTGAGGAGGGATCCAAATATGAGATTATCGTACAGGCAAGAGATGGGTTTGGTATTTCTTCAGATGCTAAAGTCGTTTTAAGGGTCACTGATGTCAATGACAATGCCCCTATCATAGCCCTGAAATCATTAACCAATCCAGTGCCAGAAAACTCGTCACCTGGTACAGAGGTGGGCCTTATTAACGTGCAGGACAGAGATTCAGAGAAAAACCGAAAGGTTAGATGTTCACTTCAGCAACACGTTCCTTTTAAACTTATTCCCTCAATTAAAAACTATTATTCTCTGGTAACAACAGAGAAACTAGACAGGGAGGTAGTGTCTGAATACAACATTACAATATCTGCCACCGATGAGGGCTCTCCTCCTCTGTCGTCAGTGAAAGTTGTTCACATCTCAGTAGCTGACGTCAACGACAACCCTCCTGTGTTTGAGGAGCAGGCGTATAGCAGCTATGTCTCTGAGAACAACAAACCTGGACACAGCCTGTGTTCTGTTAAGGCCCATGACCCAGACTGGAGACAAAACGGTACAGTGATCTATTCTCTTTTACCTGGTGAAGTCCACGGTGCTCCAGTGTCCTCTTATCTCTCTGTTAATGGAGACACTGGAGTGATCCAAAGTGACAGGTCCTTTGATTATGAACAGTTTAGGAGCTTTAAAGTCTCTGTGATGGCACGAGACAACGGCTCTCCTCCACTCAGCAGCAACGTGACTGTGAGTGTCTTCATAACGGATGGCAATGACAACACTCCTCAGATACTTTACCCCGCCCCAGAGGGAAACTCCTTCATGACTGAACTGGTACCCAAAGCTGCACAAGGAGGTGCTCTGGTGTCGAAGGTGATAGCAGTTGATGGGGACTCTGGACAGAACGCCTGGCTGTCCTATCATATCATTAAGTCCACTGATCCGGGACTTTTTAAAATCGACCTGCACAGCGGGGAGGTCAGGACCCAGCGAGACATTTCTGACTCTGACAACATGAAGCAGAACATTCTAGTAGCTGTGAAGGATAACGGACAGCCCTCCCTCTCTGCTACATGCTCCATGTTTTTACTTCTTTCTGATAACTTGGCTGAAGTACCAGAACTGAAGGACATGGCTTATGAAGACAGCAGTTCTAAATTAACATCTTATCTGATCATCGCGCTGGTATCCGTCTCCACCTTTTTCCTGACTTTCATTATCATCATTCTGGGATTGAGGTTTTGTCGGAGGAGAAAGCCCAGACTGTTATTTGATGGAGCGGTTGCTATTCCCAGCTCTTATCTCCCTCCAAACTACGCAGATGTGGACGGCACTGGAACTTTACGCAGCACATATAATTATGATGCATATTTAACCACTGGATCTAGAACAAGTGACTTTAAATTTGTCACGTCTTACAATGACAACACACTGCCTGCAGACCAGACCCTGAGAAAGAATCCTACAGACTTTGAGGAAGTGTTTGGAGACCTGGATTCTTCCCCTGAGGTAAAATAAACACAAATATATTCCCAAAACAAACTGTACTTTTCAGCTTCTCACCAATGCAGCTCATTTCTTTAATTTAGCTTTGTTCATCCAGCTTCCAATTTTCTATAAAATATCTGATTGTGAATTTTCTTCTTACCCTCTACATTGGTTTAGGAAAATTATTTTTGAGAACACAATTGTTGTTGCACGTTCACACAAGTCTGTGCTTTTGGTTCTTATATTTCATATTTTTATAATTCCATTGCGGTTAAAGTTGAGGTTATGTTTGTGTTGCATTCCTAATGAATTGGCTGCCATTATGGCATTTTACATATTTAATTGTGGTATAAAACAAAGTTGTGTGTTGCTGAAGAAGCAGTTAAGGATGTGCCAGCTCTGTCTTTCTGTCCCGTATCAAGTACAGCATCTTAACTTCTGTTCAGAAGCTGGTGAACAAAGTGGATTGGTCATGTGAAATGGATGTTGTTCTCTCTACACTGTTTCACTGGACGGTGGAGTTATGAATGTTCAGGATATCCCAGAAAACACTCTCACTGTCACAGTGAACATCCTGTATAGCTGCAGTGTGTTATCATTGGATTGTTCTTCTGCCTTTAACGTTCTCTGTGCCCAGTCTGTCACCACTAGTCCCACTCTGCTGTGGAGGTTGGGAGGCTCCAGCATCTCCTCTGCATAGTTTCAGTGTAACCTGAGGACTTTATTGTGCCACCATGTGTTTGTTGCTCCACCACTGTGATGCTGCTCCACTATGTTGCACTATATTTTGCACTATAAACAGCAATCAAGGACGCTTACCACGTATGCATATAGGTTCTCACTCCTCACCGACCTGACTTAAGAGCTCGTATTTAATTTAATTTATTGTTTATTGTTTGACTTTAGCCAGGCTCTTACTGCACATCTATCCCCTGTACTGCTGGTCACTGTGAATTTCTCCTAAGGGGGATTAATAAAGGAATATCTTATCTTATCGTATCTTATGTGGAGGACTGACTGAGGTGTTGGACAGTCTGCATGCTGAGCTCTGTGTGATGGGATGTCTGGTAGTACTGACCTACTGCATGCTGTGTTGCTGTCCATGGTGCTGGAGGGGATCTGGGTTTCATATCCCATTGTCAATCCTTCTTCACTGCTTTTTTGGCCACCCATGCAATTGATCTGATTGAACAATAGTTCAATTACCCAGACCTGCTTACTGTTCATTCCATATGTTGTACATCTGGCTTAATGAATTGTATGACTCAGTCTTAAGATCTTATAAAAACATGCATTTAAAAAAAAGAGTACAGGTGAATTGCATTGCATTTCATGTTAGATGAGTTATACCCACTATTATTGTGTTATACTTCCTGATGACTCAAGGTGGCGCTCGGCACCTGCAATATATTCCAACGTGATATCGTCGTCTGCCTTTCTACCCACCTCCTCTTGGTGAGAGCATTACTAACCCGGAGATTCGTTTAAAAGCGGCAGGCTGCTGAGAGCCGATGGTCTTTCCGTCTGTTTGATCAAATCAATGTATTTAGTACGTGTTTGGAATTCCGAAAATATCTGTTGTATTGTTTATTAATCGGTTTACCAGGATGGAATCTAAAGGGTTGGGTCTTTGCGTGTTGGTCTGTATAATATCTGCGCTTCATTATGTTCACGGAGACCTGAGCTATTCTGTTCAAGAGGAGATAAAGCGCGGATCTGTCATTGGGAATATCGCCAAGGACCTGGGACTTACATTGGACATATTTTCTGCTAGGAAGGCTCGCATTGAAACCGAGGAGAACGAACGGAGGTATTGTGACGTCAGTCTAAGAAGCGGAGAGCTCATTGTTTCAGACAGAATCGACAGAGAGGAACAATGCGGAGAAAGGCCGTCGTGTGTTCTTAAATTCGAGCTGCTTTTGGAATCTCCGTTAGAATTACACCGTGTATCACTACAGATACAAGACATAAACGATAATGCACCGACGTTCCCTAAGGACAGAATTAAGCTGGAAATCAGGGAATCTGCTGTCAAAGGAGCTCGATATCGCGTTAATGCAGCCCATGACGAAGATATAGGCCAAAACGGTGTTCAGAGTTATAGTCTGAAACGGAATGAACACTTTGTTTTCAATATACAAACGTCGATTGATGGGAGTAAATATGGTGAATTGGTTTTAGAAAAGGAATTAGACAGAGAGAATCAGAAGGAAATACAATTATTACTTTCTGCCCTGGACGGCGGCTCTCCTCAGAGATCAGGTACTTTAACCATAGACGTCACTGTGCTGGACGCTAATGATAACGCCCCAGTGTTTAGTCAGGCCGTGTATGAAGCCAGTCTGCCTGAGAACTCTCCGTTAAAAACCCACGTGATTACTGTTATTGCTATTGACGCAGACGAGGGCGTAAATGGAGAAGTGACATATGAATTAGGCCGTATATCTGATAAGTCACGAAAACTGTTTTCACTTGATCGACAGACTGGACAAATATTTGTAGCAGGTGACATAGACTTTGAGGAGGGATCCAAATATGAGATTATCGTACAGGCAAAAGATGGATTTGGTATTTCTTCAGATGCTAAAATCATTATTAGAATCACTGACGTAAATGACAATGCCCCTGTCATTGCCCTGAAATCATTAACCAATCCTGTACCTGAAAACGCATCACCTGGTACAGAGGTGGGCCTGATTAACGTGCAGGACAGAGATTCAGAGAAAAACCGAAAGGTTAAGTGTTCTCTTCAGCAACACGTTCCTTTTAAACTTATTCCCTCAATTAAAAACTATTATTCTCTGGTAACAACAGAGAAACTAGACAGGGAACTAGTGTCTGAATACAACATTACAATATCTGCCACCGATGAGGGCTCTCCTCCTCTGTCGTCAGTGAAAGTTGTTCACATCTCAGTAGCTGACGTCAACGACAACCCTCCTGTGTTTGAGGAGCAGGCGTATAGCAGCTATGTCTCTGAGAACAACAAACCTGGACACAGCCTGTGTTCTGTTAAGGCCCATGACCCAGACTGGAGACAAAATGGTACAGTGATCTATTCTCTTTTACCTGGTGAAGTCCACGGTGCTCCAGTGTCCTCTTATCTCTCTGTTAATGGAGACACCGGAGTGATCCAAAGTGACAGGTCCTTTGATTATGAACAGTTTAGGAGCTTTAAAGTCTATGTGATGGCACGAGACAACGGCTCTCCTCCACTCAGCAGCAACGTGACTGTGAGTGTCTTCATAACGGATGTCAATGACAACACTCCTCAGATACTTTACCCCGCCCCAGAGGGAAACTCCTTCATGACTGAACTGGTACCCAAAGCTGCACAAGGAGGTGCTCTGGTTTCCAAGGTGATAGCAGTTGATGGGGACTCTGGACAGAACGCCTGGCTGTCCTATCATATCATTAAGTCCACTGATCCGGGACTTTTCAAAATCGACCTGCACAGCGGGGAGGTCAGGACCCAGCGAGACATTTCTGACTCTGACAACATGAAGCAGAACATTCTAGTAGCTGTGAAGGATAACGGACAGCCCTCCCTCTCTGCTACATGCTCCATGTTTTTACTTCTTTCTGATAACTTGGCTGAAGTACCAGAACTGAAGGACATGGCTTATGAAGACAGCAGTTCTAAATTAACATCTTATCTGATCATCGCGCTGGTATCCGTCTCCACCTTTTTCCTGACTTTCATTATCATCATTCTGGGATTGAGGTTTTGTCGGAGGAGAAAGCCCAGACTGTTATTTGATGGAGCGGTTGCTATTCCCAGCTCTTATCTCCCTCCAAACTACGCAGATGTGGACGGCACTGGAACTTTACGCAGCACATATAATTATGATGCGTATTTAACCACTGGATCTAGAACAAGTGACTTTAAATTTGTCACGTCTTACAATGACAACACACTGCCTGCAGACCAGACCCTGAGAAAGAATCCTACAGACTTTGAAGAAGTGTTTGCAGACCTTGATTCATCCCCTGAGGTAAAAGAAACACAAACATGTTTCCAAAACAAACTGTACTGTTCAGCTTCTCAATAATGTTGCCCATCTCCATAATTAGAGCATAGAAACTATGCGCAATCTAGATATCACTTTTCATCATCGTATTCTTATTCACACCAAATATCTGCCATTAATGGAGGCTTATTGACTGGCCCTCGTAATTTCATTACAAATGTTTTTACAAAGTTGTACTTCCGTATAGCTGTGCTATCTGTTTTTCATTTTTTGTTAACTTGACACTTTTTGAGGTAGTTGTGATCAGTGGCGGCTGGTGAAGAATATTCTAGGTGGGGCTGTGCCATATTCAGTCAATTTCAGTAACCATCCCAATACATTGAACACAAACTACAGGAAATGAGTGCACCTTGAAATAGTCAATAATTATTTAATGCCAATATTAAAAAGTTGAGGCATTCTAACACAAAACATAAACAACATATTGCAAAAACACAAGCTTTCTATTTTTTCATTTGAAATTGAATTTGTTGTCACTTTGGGCTCTATGAAATTACAGTAAACATTTTATATACTAAACAATCAAGAAAATAATCAGCAGATTAATACGCAGTGAAAATTAAGTATAAAAAATAATAAGGTCAACTATATACAACTGTATACAACTATATACAGAATCGCCCTGACTCGCCCCTGCATTCGCTTGCTTGGGGCGATAAAGTAATCGCCCATATCGGCTTGGATTTGAGGACGCTGATTGGTCAAATTTTATGTCATGCTTTCTCATCTTAAATTAGTAATTGGCTAAACAGTTACACAGACCCGCCTCCTTGGGGCGATTTCTCCATCGCCCCAGAGCTGTTGAAGCATGGGACACGGGACATGTAGGAAAAGCATACATCTTGCACAGATAATTTTCTATCATATTTTACACATATTACTGGGTACAGTCATATTTCAAACACACAAATATTAACAATTTGTATAATTTATTATTATAAGTTTTATTAATGTATTTATTTATTTATTGTGGGTCAAGGGGGGGCGGTGCCCTATCGCCCTCTATGGGCCAGCCGCCACTGGTTGTGATTAAACATGCAAAAACTCCCAGAGAGATAACATTGAGCCTAGCTTTCCATTGGTAAATTGGAATCAGCTATTTGTTTTTCTGCTGTCAGCTGGGCATCATAGCTCAGTGGGTAGAGCGTGTGTTCCACAATCAGAGGGTTGGGGATTCAATCCCCACCTCAGACAAATTTAAATCAATGATCACGGCCATTCTTATGCACACGTAATTAATCGCATGGAATTACATTTTTCTAGTTTAGCTTCTGTCTTCCAGCTTCCAAGTTTCTATAAAACATCTGTTTGTGACAGACCTTTTGACACTCAACAATGGTTCCGACAATGTTTTTGTACAACAAAGATGTCTCTGCAGGCAAACATTGTTATCTGCTTTTTGTTTATCCATTTCATAGTTAAAAATGTAATTGCGTATGAAGCTGGGGATATTTTTTAGTTGCATTCCTCATCAATGGTTTCAATTATTGCGTTTGTATCGATTTAATTGTGGTGTAAAACAAAGCAGTGTGTTGCTGAAGTAGCAGTTAAGGATGTACCAGCACTGTGTTGTACCAACTGTAGCACCTTAACTTCTGTTCAGAAGCTCTTGAACAAAGAGGATTGGTCATGTGAAATGGCCATCGTTATCTCTACAATGTTTCATTGGACGTGGAGTTGTGAATGTTCAGGATATCCCAGAAAACATTCTCACTGTCACAGTGAACATCCTGTCTAGTTGCAGTGCGTTATCATTGGTGTGTTCTTCTGCCTTGAACGTTGTCTGTGCCCAGTCTGTCACCACTAGTCCCACTCTGCTGTGGAGGTTGGGAGGCTCCAGCGTCTCCTCTGCATAGTTTCAGTGTAACCTGAGGACTTTATTGTGCCACCATGTGTTTGTTGCTCCACCACTGTGATGCTGCTCCACTATGTGGAGGACTGACTGAGGTGTTGGACAGTCTGCATGCTGAGCTCTGTGTGATGGGATGTCTGTAAGTACTGACCTACTGCATGCTGTGTTGCTGTCCATGGTTCTGGAAGGGATCTGGGTTTCGTATCCCATTGTTAATTCTTCAATGCTTTTTTGGCCACCCATGCAATTGATCTGATTGAACAATAGTTTAATTAGCCAGACCTGCTGACTGTTCATTCCATATGTTGTACATCTGGCTTAGTGAATTGTATGACTCAGTCTTAAGATCTTATAAAAACATGCATTTTTAAAAAAAAAAAAGTACAGGTGAATTGCATTGCATTTCATGTTACATGAGTTACAGCAACTCTTAATGTGTTATACTTCCTGATGACTCAAGGTGGCGCTCGGCACCTGCAGTATATTCCAACCTGATATCGTCGTCCGCCTTTCTACACCTCCTCTTGGTGAGAGCATTACAAACCCGGAGATTCGTCGAAAAGCGGCAGGCTGCTGAGAGCCGATGGTCTTTCCGTTTCTTAGATCAAATTAATGTATTGATTACGTATTCGAAATCCCGAAACTATCTGTTGCATTGTTTGTTAATCGGTTTACAAGGATGGAATCTGAAGGGTTGGGACTTTGCGTGTTGGTCTGTATAATGTATGTGCTTCATTACGTTCACGGCGACCTGAGCTATTCTGTTCAAGAGGAGATGAAGCGCGGATCCGTTATTGGGAATATCGCCAAGGACCTGGGACTTACATTGGACATATTATCTGCTAGGAAGGCTCGCATTGAAACCGAGGAGAACGAACGGAGGTATTGTGACGTCAGTCTCAGAAGCGGAGAGCTCATTGTTTCAGACAGAATCGACAGAGAGGAACAATGCGGAGAAAAACCGTCGTGTGTTCTTAAATTCGATCTGCTTTTGGAATCTCCCTTAGAATTACACCGTGTATCACTACAGATACAAGACATTAACGATAATGCACCGACGTTCCCTACAGACAGAATCAAGCTGGAGATTAGTGAGCTGGCTGTCAAAGGAGCTCGATATCGCGTTGATGCGGCCCATGATGAAGATATAGGCCAAAACGGTGTTCAGAGTTACACTCTGCAACGGAATGAACACTTTGTTTTCAATATACAAACGACGAGTGATGGGAGTAAATATGGAGAATTGGTTTTAGAAAAGGAATTAGATCGAGAGAATCAGAAGGAAATGCAATTATTACTTTCGGCCCTGGACGGTGGCTCTCCTCAGAGATCAGGTACTTTAACCATAGACGTCACTGTGTTGGACGCTAATGATAACGCCCCAGTGTTTAGTCAGGCCGTGTATGAAGCCAGTCTGCCTGAGAACTCTCCGTTAAAAACCCATGTGATTACTGTTAGCGCTACTGACGCAGACGAGGGCGTGAATGGAGAAGTTGCATACGGACTAGGACGGATAACTGATAAGTCACGAAAACTGTTTTCACTTGATCGACAGACTGGACAAATATTTGTTGCAGGTGACATAGACTTTGAGGAGGGATCAAAATATGAGATGATCGTTCAGGCGAAAGATGGATTTGGTATTTCTTCAGACACTAAAGTCATTATTAGAATCACTGATGTAAATGACAATGCCCCTGTCATAGCCCTGAAATCATTAACCAATCCAGTACCAGAGAACGCGTCACCTGGTACAGAGGTGGGCCTTATTAACGTGCAGGACAGAGATTCAGAGAAAAACCGAAAGGTTAAATGTTCTCTTCAGCAACACGTTCCTTTTAAACTTATTCCTTCAATTAAAAACTATTATTCTCTGGTAACAACAGAGAAACTAGACAGGGAGGTAGTGTCTGAATACAACATTACAATATCTGCCACCGATGAGGGCTCTCCTCCTCTGTCGTCAGTGAAAGTTGTTCACATCTCAGTAGCTGACGTCAACGACAACCCTCCTGTGTTTGAGGAGCAGGCGTATAGCAGCTATGTCTCTGAGAACAACAAACCTGGACACAGCCTGTGTTCTGTTAAGGCCCATGACCCAGACTGGAGACAAAACGGTACAGTGATCTATTCTCTTTTACCTGGTGAAGTCCACGGTGCTCCAGTGTCCTCTTATCTCTCTGTTAATGGAGACACCGGAGTAATCCAAAGTGACAGGTCCTTTGATTATGAACAGTTTAGGAGCTTTAAAGTCTATGTGATGGCACGAGACAATGGCTCTCCTCCACTCAGCAGCAACGTGACTGTGAGTGTCTTCATAACGGATGTCAATGACAACACTCCTCAGATACTTTACCCCGCCCCAGAGGGAAACTCCTTCATGACTGAACTAGTACCCAAAGCTGCACAAGGAGGTGCTCTGGTTTCCAAGGTGATAGCAGTTGATGGGGACTCTGGACAGAACGCCTGGCTGTCCTATCATATCATTAAGTCCACTGATCCAGGACTTTTCAACATCGACCTGCACAGCGGGGAGGTCAGGACCCAGCGAGACATTTCTGACTCTGACAACATGAAGCAGAACATTCTAGTAGCTGTGAAGGATAACGGACAGCCCTCCCTCTCTGCTACATGCTCCATGTTTTTACTTCTTTCTGATAACTTGGCTGAAGTACCAGAACTGAAGGACATGGCTTATGAAGACAGCAGTTCTAAATTAACATCTTATCTGATCATCGCGCTGGTATCCGTCTCCACCTTTTTCCTGACTTTCATTATCATCATTCTGGGATTGAGGTTTTGTCGGAGGAGAAAGCCCAGACTGTTATTTGATGGAGCGGTTGCTATTCCCAGCTCTTATCTCCCTCCAAACTACGCAGATGTGGACGGCACTGGAACTTTACGCAGCACATATAATTATGATGCATATTTAACCACTGGATCTAGAACAAGTGACTTTAAATTTGTCACGTCTTACAATGACAACACACTGCCTGCAGACCAGACCCTGAGAAAGAATCCTACAGACTTTGAAGAAGTGTTTGGAGACCTTGATGTTTCCCCAGAGGTAGGCTGACCTTAGAGTTCCAACACACCAGCTAATCCTTTGTAATCATTCAGTGTTTTACAATTCCTCATTGTAAAACATGTTCAACACAAAGAAACGTGAGGAGGATTACTTTGGGTGTTTGATTGTGTTTTGCTCCTGGAAAGTATTGTAACACTTCAGGTGTCTGTTTGTGTTTCCACAAACATCCACTTCACTTAACAATGCATGCACTTTCCGAAGGATACTTTGAAGGTTCAAGTGAGTGTTCTTTAGGCATGTGTTTGTCCTTGCAGCCCCACATTGAGACATACTTTTTGTTTGTTACTTTCCCGCTTTCCATTATTGCATTGAGTGTGTCAATGAGAGTGTATGTTGGCTCAACATCAAAATAATTTCCTCTGATTGCTCTGTTGCGGACAAATGAGTCCTCTCCCTGGTCATTGTGGAGTTGTCACTCACTCTACCTGGGTGGCACAGTGACGTGTTAACGATATGCCAGCAATCCTTTTACCATCCTGTAAAAGAGCAGCTGTTTTGTGTAGTCTGTGTTTTTTTATTGACCATCGTTGATTTTGTTCCTATCCCTTCTCCACTGTGATGCTACTCGCAGCCTACTGCAAATACTATGTTGTGTCCATGCAGTGGTACAGGTTTAGTGTCATGATGTTGGTCATATCTAAACTCTAAAACCTATACTAGATAAGGGAAACACGGACAGTGGATTGAGTAGTGCGTCGTTCCACTTGACGTGTTTGACTTCTGTGACACTCACATGGCAGCGTTGTGTCAGATATTGACTCGTTGGTGGTTGTCTCCCTGTGTTCTTCACTCTGAGTCTGCTCTGACTCTGTCTGACTCTGCTCTGACTCTGCTCTGACTCTGTCTGACTCTGCTCTGACTCTGCTCTGACTCTGTCTGACTCTGTCTGACTCTGCTCTGACTCTGTCTGACTCTGCTCTGACTCTGACTCTGCTCTGACTCTGCTCTGACTCTGTCTGACTCTGCTCTGACTCTGCTCTGACTCTGTCTGACTCTGTCTGACTCTGCTCTGACTCTGCTCTGACTCTGTCCCTGGTGCTGAAGTCACTGTCCTTGAGGTGGCGGTGCCTGAGTCCTCTAGTTACACCTCAGGGAGAACATGGATGACCATCAGCTGATGTCAACGTAAACGTGTTCTGTAAACCTGGACAAACAACAGATAGGTGGATGTTTCAAAAACTGATGGTTTTATTACAATTGAAAATTGACGTTGAACGACATTGGGACGGCAAATGAGATGAAATATACCAAGGGAAAAAAAAACAAAGTCACATGGGTTTTGTTGACACTCCTCAGAAACAGTCAACATTATTATAGTTATAGCACATTATTTGTAATGGCACTTTGTATACCATCTCTCCTCCTGGTTACAGTTGGTGTAACTATTGTGTGGTAACAGTATTATAACATAGGATCTCACCACAACCACGTCCCATTTTACAGGCATATCATTGTGTGTTCTAACTAAAATTAGTTTGAATCCACCAAACATAACGTTCAGCGAACTGTTTCCACATTGTGGCTCGGTTGAGGTTTTCCCAGTATTTAGAGGATTTTGTAATTTCATATTGTTGGCTCTGAAATGGCTTCACGTTACTTCATTTCTTCAATGGATACACATTTGTAAAAATGTGTATTGTGTGTATTGTACTGTTGTGTTTGATAACAACTGTAACTTTACTTTACATTATTATTCATTCAGCCCACCAACATAGTCTGCTGTTTATTATATGGGGAGATTGATGAATGTACCCTCTAAACATTTTCCTTTGGAACAAATACCCATTTATAGATTTTAGAATGCATTTCATCGGTGAACATTACAGTTCTGCTTTTACTTAATAGTGGTTTCAAATATCTAATGATCTGTTAGTTTGATGTTTTATTAATGACAATGCATTACACCCTGATGTAAATGTGTACATTCATTATTAGTCAATAGAGGTGTTCATTTTAGCACACCTTTGCAAGTTGGAATTGTAATGTTAATGTGTTTGAAGTGTGATGTTGGTTTCTACATTTTTAAATGATCACACATAGAGAGCCCACCTGGAAACACTGAGCTGGACTCGACCACAGCGAGTAACTCAGCTGTGTTCCACTCACTTATACATGAACAGTGTATACGTGTTAACATGGGCCGATATTATTATTATATTATTATTATTATTATTATTATTATTATTATTATTATTATTATTATTATTGCAGGCCTTTATTATTTCCAAAGTCATTATAGTATTGAAGACTCAATGCATTGCTACACTAACCAGTAGGTCGGCTTATAATGTGTGAACGGTAACACTTTTCTGACAGTACTTCAACTTTGGTTGTGTGCGTTTTGTGTCGCCGAATATGAACTAGTGCGCTTTAAACTCAAGGTGTCGCTATGTAGCCAGTTATGGAACACGTAATATCCCCTCCACCCGCCAGGCGAGGAAGAACACAAAGGTTCCTGCTCGTCGTCTCTCTGTCAGTATCCTCTTCGCTACACCCGTGCTAGTATTCCAGTAGCTGCTGATACAATAACACGTTTAGTTTTAGACGCTTTTTTTGGTAACAACCTGACTGGAGCGTTTTCTCTCTTACGCTGTGATGGCGTTGGAATGGAAGAGGAGCGTTTCACAGACGGGCATTCTGGCTTTCTTTGTTTTGTGGATGCATTCCGCCTATGGGGACGTCAGCTATACTCTTCCAGAGGAAATAAAACGCGGATCTGTAATTGGAAATATTGTCAAGGATTTGGGGCTGGAAACGGGCAGACTCGCTTTAAGAAAGGCGCGCATAGACACAGAGGACGGCGCTAAACGCTACTGTGATGTAAAGCTGAGCAGCGGAGACGTGCTCGTGTCTGAGAGGATGGACAGGGAGGCTCTTTGTGGCAACAAGGCGTCGTGCGTCATAAAACACGAACTCGTACTGGAAAGCCCCCTGGAGCTCCATCGCATTGTCATTCACCTTCAAGATATTAACGATAACTCTCCGTTATTCAACGAAGATCTGGTCAAAATAGAGATTAGAGAATCTGCGGACCGAGGAGCACGTTTCCTCATAGAGGAGGCCCGCGATGCAGATGTGGGTCAGAACTCAGTGCAGCGTTACAGCTTAAGCCAGAATGAACATTTTACACTGTCGGTTGACGGAAACACGGTCGAACTCGTTCTTGACAAAGAGCTGGATCGTGAAAATCGAGAGGAAATCAGTTTGATCTTAATCGCTATGGATGGGGGTTCTCCCCCTAAGTCTGGTACAGTAGGTATACACGTCACTGTACTGGATGCTAATGATAACGCCCCAGTGTTCAGCCAGGCCGTTTATGAAGCCAGTGTTCAGGAAAACGTACCTTTAGACACCGTTGTGGTCACTGTACAGGCGACAGATGCGGACGCTGGGCTTAACGGAGAAGTGACGTACGACTTCGGACACGTTCCAGACGACGTGAAAAATAGATTCAATATTGATCGCAAAACGGGTGCCGTACTCGTAATTGGGGCTATCGACTTCGAAACAGACAAGTCTTTTGAATTACGCATTAAAGCAAAAGATGGGTTGGGACTGTCGTCCTACACGAATGTAATCATTCACGTTGTGGATGTGAATGACAACGCACCTGTCATAGAATTGAAATCCCTCTCCGAGCCCATATTAGAGAACGTACCTCAAGGCACCGAGGTGGCAATAATTAACGTTCAGGACAGAGACTCTGAGAAGAATAGACAGGTCCGATGCTCCATCCCACATAACCTCCCTTTTAAACTGGTCCCATCCATTAAGAACTACTACTCTCTAGTGACAGCAAGCGAGCTGGACCGCGAACTGGTGTCTGGTTACAACATCACCATGGTGGCTACAGACGAGGGCTCTCCTCCTCTGTCCTCCTCCACGATCATTCAGTTAACTGTAGCCGACGTCAATGACAACCCGCCCCTGTTTGCTGAACCATCCTACAGCGCCTACCTGGCTGAAAACGCCCAGCCGGGCTCCCCGCTGTGCTCTGTGTCCGCCAGGGACCCGGACTGGAGACAGAACGGCACCGTGGTGTACTCTCTCCTGCCCGGTGAGGTCAACGGCTCCCCGGTGTCCCTGTACCTCTCGGTGGACGGCGACACGGGGCTCATCCACACCTTGAAGTCCTTTGACTATGAACTGTTCAGGAGCTTTGGGGTCCAGGTGATGGCGAGGGACGGCGGCTCTCCTCCGCTCAGCAGCAGCGTGGCGCTCAGCGTCTTCATAACGGACGTGAACGACAACGCTCCCCGGGTGCTGTACCCCGCGCCTGAAGGGAACGCTTTCAGGAGCGAGCTGGTGCCCAGGGGCACGCAGGGCGGCGCGCTGGTCTCCAAGGTGATCGCCGTGGACGGAGACGCCGGACAGAACGCCTGGCTCTCCTATCGCATCGTTCAGTCCACTGACCCCGGACTGTTCACGATCGGCCTCCACAGTGGAGAGATCAGGACCCAAAGGGACATTTCTGAGAGCGACGGCGTGAAGCAGAACCTGGTGGTGTCGGTGAGAGACAACGGGCCCGCCCCGCTCTCCGCCACCTGTGTGGTGTACTTCCTCCTGTCGGATCACTTGGCCGACGTGGCCGAGTCGGCCCTGCGACCACACGACCACGGCGATTCGGGAGTGACCTTTTATTTGATTATCGCGCTGGTGTGCGTCTGCACCTTCTTCCTGACCTTCATGGTTCTCCTCCTGAGTGTGAGGTTCTGCCGCAGCAGGAAGCCCAGGCTGCTGTTTGACGGGGCGGTCGCCGTCCCCGGTGCCTACCTGCCTCCTCACTACGCCGAGGTGGACGGCATGGCCACCCTGCGCAGCAACGCCTACAACTACGACGGCTACCTGACCACGGGCTCTCGCACCAGCGACTTTAAGTTTGTCACGTCCTACAGCGACAACACGCTGCCCGCCGGCCAGACCCTGAGGAAGAGTCCCGCTGACTTTGCGGAGGTGTTTGGTGACTCTGAGGGATCACCTGAGGTAAGCCAGGCAGGGACTCCTCCACACATCTAGTGGGGAAGGGTGGTTTCCTCAGAGTCTGAAGAGGTTTAGGTTTTTCTTTTTGCAAAGGGTATTTGCGCATACAAAGTCAGGTTGGTGCATAAAAGACAAAGTAAACTATATAAACAACATATTAACTAAATATTGAACCAGCAGAAGTAAAACAAAACATGAATTAATATGTACACAGTGAGTTATAAAGTAGTATTAATTATAATATATGTAGGCTGTGAACGGCTAGGAGGCAGTGAGAGGGACTTATGAAAGGGGTAGGAGGTACACTATATTAGAATAAAAATGAATAATCTAGATTTGCGTGGGTGTGTTTATACTTCTCTATTGCACATGTTTATTTTAAACAGGAGTTGTTGGTGATGAAGGGGCCTCAGTGTGTGTGTGTGTGTGTGTGTGCACGTGCGTGTGTGCGCATGTTGTTCAGTTGTTCTGGCTGCACCTGGAATGCAGGTTGTGAACTCGGTCCCTTAAATCCAATGGGGGTTGAACTGTCAGCCGCCAACCTCAGCGTTTGACCGGGGTCTGACAGAAGGGTGGCTGGGGGGGCAGCTGATGGTGTCCAGGGGGTCCAGGGGGTCCAGGGGGTCCAGGGGGTCCAGGGGGCAGAGTACTGGAGGGAGCACTCACACTGATGGTCTTCAGCTCAGACACCCCCCACTGACAGCCACAAGTGTCGCTTCCTGCCTGCCAGCAGGTCAGTGAGGCTCAGGCATGGTCAGCTGGGCTCGCTCGCCCTGCTGATGAACCGAGGCGAAGGTGGTGAATACGGAGCTGAAGTCCACAGACATGATCCTGCCATAGGTGCCAGGGGAGTCTCATATTGCACACAGACCTGTTGTAGGGGAACTGCAGTGGGTCAAGGAGGGGGTTGGAGACGGCCTTGAGATGGGTCAGCACGTCGCCCTCAAAGGTCTTCATGACCGCAGAGGTCAGGGTGAGAGGTCTGTTGTGGTAAAAGGCATGATCGTCTTTCGGGGATGATGTTTTGAAGCAGGCAAATACCATGCATTCAACCAAGTGAGATGATAGATGGTTTATATTCACCGAGCAGGGGGATAAAGTTATTGTGGTATCTGAATGTGTCAGATACAACCTTGTGCAATCAGCATGCTGTCTTCATGTCTTTCTTTATCCAACCAGTATTTGAAGTGTTAGGGCCGTGTACAAATCATTTCATGGGCTTGGACGTCAGAATGCTTCATGGGATTTTCGTTGTATTACATTGAGAGCGTTGAAGTACTGAACAGTCCTAAATCACTCTCAATGTACCGTAACCTAGGCTAATGAAAACTGTGCGTCTCACAGGAGGAACACTGGCTGTTTCAAACTCAACAATGTCTCCACAGAATGATGAATCCTTTCACAACAATCTACTAAACACTGAGCAATTAACCATTACTACCAACAATAGCCGATGCTCCTATGCTTCCAAAATGCCGGCGGTCATCGAGACCTGATGTTGAAATGTACCTGCCCTGTTGTCTATTCAAGTTGTCCTACCTTCTCACATGTAGCTTTGAGGTCTGGTTTGATATATTCCACGATGTGAGGTTGGACAGCATGCTGTGACTCTGGTCATTATATGCTCTATTCCTGGCATGCACCATACATGTTTTCATTTGATTGAGGGGACTCCAGTTACTTCCCTTCTCCAAAGGCGCAATGGTTTGGCTACAGAGATGGCACTGTGTCCCTATCCATGGTCCTGAACATGTTGGAACTACAATCCCTCAGCCCCCATGGCACTTGTAGATACCAGGCTGTGGTCCAGGTTTTGTTTTTCAGCATATGTGGACATGTGGACATGAATGATTAATCCCCATTAATGTTGATGTTGATAACATGGAATAAATACATTTCATAGGGGAGAGAGATGTTATAGGTGAAAGATTACAGACACAATTGTACTGATTGTATTTTTAAGTGAGCAAATCCATTGTTACATTACAACAGCATTTTTTAATAACAAGGTGAATCAGTCATTAGATTTATGTGAAAAACGTTTGTCTGCACTCCAAAGTAATCAGTCTCACTTGTGTGTACGCCTGTATTTCTCATTGCATATGGGTCAGTGGTGTCATGACTAGAGTGTGTCTGTCCGTCTGTCTTACTGTGTGTGTGTGTGTGTGTGTGTGTGTGTGTGCGTACGTGCGTGCGTGCGTGCGTGCGTGCGTGTCTGCGTGCATGTGTAATAACTTACCTGCATCTCTGCAGAACAAATACGTGGCTGATGTCTGGGGGAACTAGCTGGTCGGCAGGCCTTCAACACTGTTGTAGATCCCTTCTGAAAGATGAGAGATTTGATCACTTTAGGACCACCGCTTCATGGCAGGACGATGTCCTGATCAGCTGTAATCTAGACCCTCACACCCAGAAGGAGCGCAGCGTGTCTGCAGACAGGGCCTCAGTCTGAAGGTGAAGCCAGGAACACCACAGTCCTGTTATGTGGTCACCTCAGTGGCAGTTCACAGGCCTGTTGTACATAAGATGAGGTCAATAAAAGGAATCTGTGGTATTTTCATTAATATAGTGTGAAATTACCCCATGGGTCTGCACTGCTGTTATGTTCACTGTTTCTGAGTGTGTAATGTTGAATAGAGGTAACATTGATATGAAACATATCTACAAGCAATCAAATAGGTTTGTTGTGAAATGGGCTTGTTTTGTTTTCCATGCTCAACCTCCTCTATGATGCCATTGTAACCCTGAAAAAATCTCTGAGCTCTGCATGAGTAAGATGTGTTTTTAGTTCAGAATACTCCTTTTTGAAATCCCAACGGAACTAATCCAGTCTGACCAAAACAGTGTGCACATAAATAAGGCATGTGTTGATTCCACTCCTGGTGATGTGTGATGTTTCTGTATGGAATGGAATGGAGGACGTGACATTTATATTTAGATGTTCTCATGGTAAAATGCATAACAGTAAAATCACTATTTTGCTGTTCTATCCTGTCCTTTTCCATCTTCGGATGCCATCTGTCACTTCCCCCTCTTCCCAAAGTACACTCAAACCCCCTCACACACTTCATGAAAGGCCTCATCAGTCTGCACTATGTAATAGGTCAAATTTAAGCAACGGGCTGCCATCCAAGAGGTGGGATTTACCAGATTATTAAATCATCTGACACAGACTGCTGAGATTATTCAGCCCGTTAACATGAACATATCTGCGTTAACATTCCATGAAAAGTAAAGTGGTGTCTATGTGTTGCCACTGGCTTCCTAGTACAGGGGAGCTGTGCGGAGTGTGGGGCTTTATATAACAGAGCCCCAATCATCCCGGCTGACTGCTAGTCAGTCACTTAGTCCAGAGGTTCTTTACCAGATGGATACGTAGACCTTTTATTCACCAATACAAAACACATTTAGAAAGGTTATAGAGAAAAGTGCACCGCTTTCGCTATACATTTGTGAATGACTGGATCTAAACTCTTTGCCTTGCCAAATGGTTTCTGAGGCCAATCGCTTCACAAAGCAGTACAACAGAGCATTGACTCATTTCACACATTGCATCGTTGCAATGATGAAGGGCAGTTATCTTCCCAGAATAACGTCCATGTGCACATGTCGCTACAGGCTCTGTCATGTTATGCATGAGGAGAGGAGAAAGACAGATGAATCCTAAACAACATTTGGTGGGGCAGTCCTCACGATGCTGCAGCATGTGGGCCAACGTTATTCACTTGTTTTTGATTCAAGACGGTTGTTTTAAGATGTTCTAAGGGTTTTCAGGTGTCAGAACGTCTGCAGAATGTCTGCAGCTTGCAATAAATACATGCAACACATTTCTGATATATTCTACTTGTTTTGTGTTTCCTCTTATTAACCCTTTGCACTGGTGATTGGCTACTGAAAATGAGAGGCCCCTGTGGCTGAGCTGGTGTTTCCAGATGTTTGTCATATGATACACGTCACCTCACATGTCCTGCTATGTATGCGTGTCGTTGGCGCGATGGTCTGAATCCCGTACTTAAACAATGTATTTTCTCTTTCCCTTCCACTGCTCACCACTGGCGGCCCATCCACCTTCCCCTGGTCAGGTAAGACAGTTTCAATGTACCAACTTTTAAAGCCTTACCTGTTTATTCCACACGCCCCCACCACCACCACCACCTGATGGCTTCATTTGACTTGTTTTTTTTCTCAAATGGAATCAATGAATTTCTAGTACAATAGCTGTATCTCTACTTGTGTCCTGCTCTGTCTTTTTTTGTAATCCCTTGTGTCCTTGAAATGATACACTTTGTGATGTATTTTTGTTGTTTTTCATTTTTATACGAGGCCAAATCAATACACACTGTTCATGTTGTGTTGACGACCGGAAGGTCACACGGTGAATGCATGATTGCATTAAAGGTTCGGAAAATGATTGGTGAATCTGGAAGCTCCATTGCTTATATTGACATGGACTGTATGCCTCTGCAGTTCATCTCCATGAATATTCATAAACCTGCCTGTAGATGAGTTGCAACCACCTGAATAATGCACAGTCATAATGTAGAGAACGTCCTGCTCTGCCGCAACATCTATTTGAATGATGTTCCAGCTTTGTGTGTGCGTGTGTGTGTGCGTGTGTGCGCATGTTAAATACACAACTGTGATCTACTTATTGAGCCGTTGTAATGGTGCTGTTTTGATGTGGTAGTGGACCCTACTGAGGATCTGATTGTCCTTCACCTGGATTATAAATAAACATGAGAGATTATGTCTGCTTGGCTGGTGGTTATTGGGATCGCTGTACAAATCAAACATACCTTGGTTGGTTCTCTCTCGGTATCTCTTTCTCTCTCTATCTATCTCTCTCACACACACTCTGTCTCTGTATCTCTCTCTCTCTCTCTCTCTCTCTCTCTCTCTCTCTCTCTCTCTCTGTATCTCTTTTTCTCTCTCTCACACACACTCTGTCTCTCTCTCTCTCCCACTCTGTCTCTCTGTATCTCTCTGTCGGCATCTTCCTCTCCATGTCTCTCTCTGTATCACTCTCTCTGTCTCTCTATCTCTCTCTCTCTCTCTCTCTCTCTCTCTCTCTCTCTCTCTCTCTCTCTCTCTCTCTCTCTCTCTCTCTCTCTCTCTCTCTCTCTCTGACACAATGTGTCAGACAGCATGACTATAACCTTGTGTTATGTACTTGGTTGTTCTGTTGGTTTAAGAATAATCACATGCATTGAGGTTGTAGGTTCTACACAATCACACTCGGTGGTGCTGTTGCCTAAGTAGACCACTACATCCACCCATCACATAGCTGCTTTGTACAGATCAGGAATGAGAGAAGCAATGCACATGAACCCTACCTATGAAGCTGTACACAGCAGTACATTACGGTCGTTGAAGGGATATACTTATATGTTTGGATATAATGACTTGGATATATGCAGCATTTTCAAACTACTTTTTTTTTCTACAAGAAAATCATGGCTTCCTTGTGTTGCAAAAGCGTAGACCTATCGTGGAGATGGACAGTATTCATTTTTCTTCTGTTCTCACTTGATTCGACGACAGGACAAATTCACTATTCTATACCTAAAGAAATGAGAAAGGGACTGTTGGTTGGTGATGTTTAGAGATAAATTGTTTGGTATCTGGTCAGCGCGCCTTATTATCGATGGGAATCACCAATAAGTTGTGTAAAATCTGAACAGGCCATCTCATTGTCAATGAAAGAATAGACAGGGAGAAATTGTGCGCCAAAAAATCCTCATGCAGTCTAGAAATTGTCCTTAAGAATCCATTGGAATTGTTCTCTATCACTGTTAAAGTAGAAGACGTAAATGATCACACACCTGTATTTTCCAATAAGGAAATTACTTTAGAGATAAGCGAGTTAGTGCTGATTGGCTATGTTTTCCTGCTTGACAGAGCTGTAGATCCTGATGTACGCAATAATTCATTACAGAGTTATTATCTTCAACCAAGCAAACATTTTGTCCTCAGACAGGGCAGTCAATTCGATGGGAGTCAATCTGCCGAAATGGTGCTGCAGTCTGCACTAGATCATGAAAAACAAAGCAAACACAAACTAATACTGAGGGCCGTGGACAGTGGCGAGCCACAAAGGTCTGGCACTGTGAAAATACATATATACATTATAGATGCAAACGACAATGCACCTACATTTACAGAGCCCCTTTTCAAAGTCTCTGTATTAGAAAATGCACCAAAGGGTACCGTAATAACAGCTGTAATCACTTTGGATGCGGACGATGGGCAAAATGGTAACATTTCATATTCATTCACTCATATGGACAAAAAGGTCCCTCCTCTGTACCAAATAAATTGGCGCACGGGAGAGATAAAACTAACTGGGGAGACTATGAGGCAAGAATACTGACATACATATGAACCTACAAGCCAAAGACCAGGGAGGATTAACGAGCGCAAGTAAAATACATATTGAAATACTAGATGTGAATGACAACAGTCCGACCACAAGCATGACTTCTTTCTCGGGGAAACTCTTTGAGGATTACCTGGAAACGTTGTGGCATTGATGAGTGTAAACAATGAAGACTCGGGTTCAAATGGTCAAGTGCTTTTAACCACAGGCCCTGACCTTCCGCTCGCAGTCAAAACGTCACTGAGAAACTACTGCCAGTGGTGACTCATAACACGCTCGATCGAGAAAAGGATTCCGTTTACAATATTACTCTTGATTGCCAGAGACAAGAACTGTCACGTTGCTCGTTACTGATGTAAATGACAACAGCGCTAATAATGGAGAATAACTCTACTGTCGTCTATATCGCGCAGATAAAAGCTCGGACGCAGATAAAGGACAAAATGCACGCATTTAATTTTTGGTTGTTGACGGAGAGATTAACGGAAACCCTGTTTCTAAATATTTCTCTATTAATGCAGAAAACAGGGTAATTCACTCTGTACGTTCACTCGACTATGAACAATATAAGGAGTTTAAAATTCTAGATAGAGCACAATATGGAGGCACTCCTCCCCTTAGCAGTAATGTGTGTGTGAAAATACTGATCCAGGACCAGAACGACAACGCCCCTCAGGTTCTGTATCCGGTCCAGACTGGTGGTTCTCTGGTGGCTGAAATGGTGCCTCGTTCAGCAGATGTGGGCTATCTGGTCACTAAAGTGGTGGCTGTTGATGTGGACTCTGGACAGAATGCCTGGCTCTCCTATAAACTCCAGAAAGCCACAGACAGGGCGCTGTTTGAAGTGGGCTTACAGAATGGAGAAATAAGAACCATCTGCCAAGTCACTGATTAAGATGCAGTGAAACAAAGACTGACGAGTACTGAAGGAGTACAATGACAGCCTGACCTTTTACTTAGTCTTGGCTCTGGCTGTAGTTTCCTTTCTCTTCATCACATGTTTAGTGGTGATTGTATCAGTGAAGATCTACAGATGGAGACAGTCTCGTATCCTGTATCATTCCAACCTCCCGGTGATTCCATATTATCCACCACGTTACTCAGACACTTTGGGGGGGACAGGGACTCTCCAGCACGTGTACAATTACGAGGTGTGCAGGACCACTGACTCCAGAAAGAGTGACAATAAGTATACGCAACCTAAGTGTCAAAACTTGGTGAGTGTTGATGAAGCTGGGGACACTCTTCAGATGAGGAAGAAGTCTTCCGAGGGACCCCAGATGTCAACTCTGGTGAGTGGACGCCACCACGATGTTTCATATTATAATAATAGTAATAATAATAATAATAATAATATAACAGTAATAATCGAATTGTTATTATAATTAGCAATATCACAATTTTATTATTATTATTATTATTATTATTATTATTATTATTATTATTATTATTATTATTATCATTGTTATTATTATTATCATTTTTTTGTCATCAAGTTGCATTAGTTGTATTCATTTTCTTCAAATACATTGTCTCTATCAAAGCTGTGTGTTTGCAATATCGCAGTGCGTTGTCCTTTTAGCAGTGTTTTTCAGCACCATGGACAGCGTTGTGTGTGTGTGTCACTGAAACGAATGGCGGTAATATCAATGGAAAGGATCGCTGTCTCTTTGCTTATTATTGCCTTTAAATTGTATAGATCAGTAGGGAGAGTTGTTATTTAAATTGCCTCGTGTGTGTGTGTGTGTGTGTGTGTGTGTGTGTGTGTGTGTGTGTGTGTGTGTGTGTGTGTGTGTGTGTGTGTGTGTGTGTGTGTGTGTGTGTGTCTACAAATTCTGAGCGCATTTGTAGTTTGAACTCTAAGTGACGCTGTTGGCCAGGCAAAGATTTTAATCCGTTATTGCCAGTCAGTATTTTTTTCCTCCTCGCACATCGACCTTGTCCATGAAATAGGGAGAGGTCTTGATAGAAGGAACACAGCGAAGAATCGCGCGACCTACACGCGTTTTTTTTCTTTCGAAGCCCTTCATGATTAGGCTCTAAGGTCGTTGGATTGTAATATTGAAGCCATTGCTTTTTTTTTTTCTGTGTTGTGGATTTAACGATGAGAAATCAAGCAACTCTCCGAAGACCGTTTGCATTATGGCGACCATGTTTTGGATTGCGACGGAAACTCGGTCTGCTGATTTTCTTCCTTTACCTCGTTAAAATGGCAGCCACTCAGCTCCGGTACTCTATCCCCGAAGAAATGAAAAAAGGGTCTCTTATCGGTAATGTTGGCCAAGATTTAGGTTTGGATCTAAAAAGGCTTCATTCAGGCCGAGCGCGCATCCTGACCGGAGAAACTCCCCAGTACGTGGAGCTCAAGACAGACAAAGGGATGTTGGTTGTGAACGAGAGAATAGACCGAGAGCAGCTTTGTGGCGATAACACGCCGTGCAGCTTCAGCTTCGAAATAATTCTGGAAAACCCTATGGAGTTACATCGCATCATCGTGGAAGTTTTAGATGTAAATGACCACTCACCCGTCTTCCCCGCTAAAGATATTAATCTAGATATCAGCGAGGCAGCTGCGTCTGGATCAAAATTCTCATTAATGAATGCGGAGGACTCGGATGTCGGGATAAACACACTGCAGAATTACGTTTTGACCACGAATGATCATTTTATATTAAAACAGCAAACACATTCGGATGGGAGTAGATACGCCGAAATGATTCTTCAAAAACCACTAGACAGAGAACAGAACGAACACATGTCTTTAAAATTAGTCGCAGTGGATGGTGGAACTCCGCAGAGATCAGGTACAGTCATTATACATATCACCGTGCTAGACCACAATGACAACGCCCCAGTGTTTAACCAATCCGTATACACAGCGACCGTGATAGAAAACGCGATATTGGGCACCAGGGTTGTCACTTTAAATGCGACTGACGCAGACAGTGTCTCCAAAGGTTTGATAACCTATGGTTTCGCCCAAGTCAAGGAAATTATAGCAAATACGTTTGTGATAGATGAAAAGACCGGGGTTTTAACTGTTTCTGGGAATATAGATTTTGAGAAGGACAAAAAGTTTGAGGTAAGAGTTGAGGCGAGGGACCAGGGTGGCTTAATAGATACCAGTAAAGTCGTCATTGAGGTTGTTGACGTTAATGATAATGCACCTGTTATTAATATCATGTCATTTTCCAACCCTGTGTCAGAGGATGCCCCTCCAGGGACAACAATTGCCATTATCAATGTGAAGGACTCAGATTCAGACAGAAATGGACAATTAACATGTACAATAGATGCTAAGCTTCCATTTAAAATCCAGTCAACGTTGACAGACTATTTCAGTTTAGTGTCTGATTCCAGTTTTGACAGAGAGACTTCTCCAGAATACAACATTACCGTTACAGCTGCAGATTCAGGGTCACCTCGCCAGTCTTCCATCATGACACTGAGACTTACACTTTCTGATGTAAATGACAATGCACCGGAGTTCAGCAAGCAAAGCTACGATGCCATTGTCACAGAAAATAACTCTCATGGGTTGTCGTTATTCACTCTGAGTGCAATGGATTCTGACTGGAATCAAAATGCTAGAATATCCTACTTCTTAGAAGACACTCGTGTTGGCGGTGCTCCTGTCTCTACTTATGTATCCATCAACTCTGAAACTGGAGTTCTATATGCAGCACGCTCTTTTGATTATGAACAACTTAAATCACTAGATCTAGCTGTTAAAGCTCAAGATGGAGGCTCTCCTCCCCTCAGCAGTAATGTGAGTGTGAAAATACTGATCCAGGACCAGAATGACAATGCCCCTCAGGTTCTGTATCCGGTCCAGACTGGTGGTTCTCTGGTGGCTGAAATGGTGCCTCGTTCAGCAGATGTGGGCTATCTGGTCACTAAAGTGGTGGCTGTTGATGTGGACTCTGGACAGAATGCCTGGCTCTCCTATAAACTCCAGAAAGCCACAGAGAGGGCGCTGTTTGAAGTGGGCTTACAGAATGGAGAAATAAGAACCATCCGCCAAGTCACTGATAAAGATGCAGTGAAACAAAGACTGACTGTTATAGTGGAGGACAACGGACAGCCCTCTCGTTCAGCTACAGTCATTGTTAACGTGGCGGTGGCGGACAGCTTCCCTGAAGTGCTCTCGGAGTTCACTGACTTTACACACGACAAGGAGTACAATGACAACCTGACTTTTTACTTAGTCTTGGCTCTGGCTGTAGTGTCCTTCCTCTTCATCACATGTTTAGTGGTGATTGTATCAGTGAAGATCTACAGATGGAGACAGTCTCGTATCCTGTATCATTCCAACCTCCCGGTGATTCCATATTATCCACCACGTTACTCAGACACTTTGGGGGGGACAGGGACTCTCCAGCACGTGTACAATTACGAGGTGTGCAGGACCACTGACTCCAGAAAGAGTGACTGTAAGTTTGGCAACGCTGGCAGTCAGAACGTTCTGATAATGGACCCCAGTTCTACAGGGACCATGCAGCGAATGCAGAGTGAAAAGAGCATCCTGGATGAACCAGACTCTCCACTAGAGGTTAGTAAAAATAAACATTTTAATTGTACAAAATAAGTCCTCCAACAGTGTTCCCTGCACCATCTCCATTGAATGTGTCTTTGCATTTGTTTAGAAAAAGTCAGATGATGAGGTGTTGCTATCAAAGACATTATTGGCCACGTTCTCTTGTGCTGCTGTCTACATGAAATGAGAATGCGTTGAATTTAGTTAATGCAATATATCAACCTGGTCTCACAGGAATCAGTGAAATAGCCACGGACGCTTAACTTAACAAAATCCGTGGTGGGCCCACGGGATCACTGAAATGTCCGTGAAACTCACGGAAATGGATGAGATGAGATGGATGACAACGTTATAGATAAAAGTCAGTTGACCGAAATATGAGTGTCATTAACTTGCATTGGAGCGAAATCCGTGTGAGTTTCACGAAAATATCAGTGATTCCGTGGGCCCACCACGGATTTTGTTAAATTAAGCGTCCGTGGCTATTTCACGGATTCCTGTGAGACCAGGTTGCAATATATGTACTCGTGCATTGTCATAATGTTTTGTTTTCACGTTTGGTTTATGTTAACATAGCATTGTCGTTAACAAAAAATAAGCCCATTCGTATTTTGAGACATGGTTGCCGTGTGGGTTGAGTGCAAGGTTTGAACTCTAAGCGACGCTGTTGGTCAAAAAATAAATGCTCTTGTGCCACCAGGCAAGACCCTACCCATCTGGGCTTTGTGGAGCACATAGTCCTTGAATTTCCACCGCGTTGAAGCTCAAAGAATACAAGGTTTATTACGCGTTTGGCTTACCTCGCGTTGGCGACATTTGGATGTTTTACTTTCTCGGTGATTTCGTGCTAAATGCTCGGTGGGATACCACCAGGACCGCTCTGTGAATCTGTGGAAGATATTTTGTTTGATTTTGTTGTTTTCATTGGGACTACACGACCTGATCTTTTTTGTGTAAAATGGTTGGGCAATCGTCACCAGCGAATGGATTAGGAAGGCGTTGGTTTTGCAAGGGCACAAGGCAAGTGCTTCTCCTTCTCATGTGTTTAGCGAAATTGAGCCTTTGCCAGATACGGTACTCGATACCAGAAGAGATGAAGAAAGGGTCTCTCATCGGAAATGTAGCGCAGGACCTTGGTATAGATCTTACAAGGCTTCGTTTGGGTCGGGCCCGGATCGTCACTGGGGATAATAATCACTACACCGAGCTGAAGACAGACAAAGGGATTTTAGTCGTCAATGAAAGACTAGACAGAGAGCAGCTTTGTGGCGACGTCACACCGTGTAGCTTCAGTTTGGAAATGATACTAGAAAATCCATTTGAGCTCCATCGCATCGTTGTTGAAGTAGTTGACATAAATGACAATTCCCCAACATTTCAAAGCAACGGACTTGATTTCGAGATAAGCGAGTCAGCGGTAATCGGAGCTCGTTTTGTTTTAGAAAGCGCTGAGGATTTTGATGTTGGCGTAAATGATTTGCAGCAATATGTGTTATCTTCGAACGACAATTTTGCATTGAAGCATCTCTCGAATCCCGACGGCAGTAAATACGTTGAGATGGTGCTTCAGAAACCATTAGACCGAGAGGCGCAGTCACGCCTTTCTTTAAAGCTGGTTGCTGTCGACGGTGGAACGCCGCAGAGATCTGGCACAATAAATGTACATGTCACGGTTCTTGATGTAAACGATAATGCACCAATATTCAATCAAACGACCTACAGGGCGTCGGTCAATGAAAACGCTGAAATTGGCACATATATATTAACCGTGAATGCTAGTGATTCAGACAGTGGTCCAAATGGAAAGATAACGTACGGGTTGTCGAAGATGAAAGCAGGTGTAGGGGGGATCTTCGTCATTGACGATAGTACCGGTGTTGTGTCCGTTTCGGGTAAGATAGATTTTGAAAAGGATAAGAGATATGAATTTAGAGTAGAGGCTAAAGACCAAGGAGGATTGACGGACACAAGCCAAGTCATTATTGAAATAGCGGATGTGAATGATAATGCTCCAGTTCTGAATGTCATGTCTTTCACGAGCCCGGTGCCAGAAGACACTCCGATGGGCAGCACGATAGCGGTTATTAATATAAAAGACGCAGACTCAGGACGAAATGGAAACATACGATGTTTTATAGACAAAAGCCTTCCCTTTAAGATTGAAATGTCTTTTACGAACTACTATAACTTAATTACCAACTCAGACTTTGACAGAGAAATCGTGTCCGAATATCGCATCGCTGTGAACGCAACTGATTTAGGGACCCCTTCCCTTTCCAGCGCAACGATATTGCACCTCAAAATATCTGACGTAAATGATAATGCACCTAGATTCAGTGAGAACATGTTTTCAGCCATTGTTATGGAAAACAATTCCCCTGGAATGTCCATATATACGGTCCTAGCACAAGACCCTGACGCGAGTCAAAATGCTAGGATCTCATACCTTATTGAGGATACCCAGACCAGTGGGAACTCTGTCTCTTCCTATGTATCCATCAACTCTGAAACTGGAGTTCTATATGCAGCGCGCTCTTTTGATTATGAACAACTTAAATCACTAGATCTAGTTGTTAAAGCTCAAGATGGAGGCTCTCCTCCCCTCAGCAGTAATGTGAGTGTGAAAATACTGATCCAGGACCAGAACGACAACGCCCCTCAGGTTCTGTATCCGGTCCAGACTGGTGGTTCTCTGGTGGCTGAAATGGTGCCTCGTTCAGCAGATGTGGGCTATCTGGTCACTAAAGTGGTGGCTGTTGATGTGGACTCTGGACAGAATGCCTGGCTCTCCTATAAACTCCAGAAAGCCACAGACAGGGCGCTGTTTGAAGTGGGCTTACAGAATGGAGAAATAAGAACCATCCGCCAAGTCACTGATAAAGATGCAGTGAAACAAAGACTGACTGTTATAGTGGAGGACAACGGACAGCCCTCTCGTTCAGCTACAGTCATTGTTAACGTGGCGGTGGCGGACAGCTTCCCTGAAGTGCTCTCGGAGTTCACTGACTTTACACACGACAAGGAGTACAATGACAACCTGACTTTTTACTTAGTCTTGGCTCTGGCTGTAGTTTCCTTTCTCTTCATCACGTGTTTAGTGGTGATTGTATCAGTGAAGATCTACAGATGGAGACAGTCTCGTATCCTGTATCATTCCAACCTCCCGGTGATTCCATATTATCCACCACGTTACTCAGACACTTTGGGGGGGACAGGGACTCTCCAGCACGTGTACAATTACGAGGTGTGCAGGACCACTGACTCCAGAAAGAGTGACTGTAAGTTT
Organism: Urophycis tenuis; assembly: GCA_036785325.1. Taxonomy (NCBI): domain Eukaryota; kingdom Metazoa; phylum Chordata; class Actinopteri; order Gadiformes; family Phycidae; genus Urophycis; species Urophycis tenuis. The sequence goes on along the minus strand of JAXIVH010000016.1, from coordinate 6,120,680 downwards.
GGCAACGCTGGCAGTCAGAACGTTCTGATAATGGACCCCAGTTCTACAGGGACCATGCAGCGAATGCAGGGTGAAAAGAGCATCCTGGATGAACCAGACTCTCCACTAGAGGTGAGTTCTATCAGTGGTTGTTGTACATTGATGTTGATTTGTAGCTCATTAGAAATGTTCAGCACCACAAGGAAGGACAGCTCCCCTAAAGATGAGAGCAGGGAGACTGACACAAGACCATGTGACATCATCTTACATCTAATTCAAGACTTTACCTATAAGCATTATGTCTCTATTAACAGGCATGCTAAATTAATAGGATTTGTTTGGAATGTGATCAATTAAATTACAATATGCACTATTGTGCATATTTTACTTGTGCATTGCTGTGGACCATGAGATGTGTATCAGTCTGCATTCCTGTCTTGCCTGCGGGCATTTTCATCCAAATATTTTTATTCAATCTAAAACGTTGTGGCATGTCAAGTGTGTGTGTGTGTGTGTGTGTGTGTGTGTGTGTGTGTGTGTGTGTGTGTGTGTGTGTGTGTATGTGTGTGTGTGTGTGTGTGTGTGTGTGTGTGTGTGTGTGTGTGTGTGTGTGTGTGTGTGTGAATGTTTATCAATAGAAAATGTGTTTTGTTTCCAAACATAAGTTATGTTATAAGACTTGAGAGCTTTCGACATCACAATGTGTCAGTGAAGAGAAATCAATTAATTATTTCTAAGAACTTCAGTTCTTAATATGAAGTTATATTATGGTTTGGTATATAGTATGGTTTATTTACAATGATAACAGATTAACAAAATAACAGATTTTTTGTATTTTTATATTGAAACTTAAAAAAAAAAAAAAAAGGTTATTGGGATTTTTTTTATCATGCCTATATGTAGGACTAAGGAGTGTGCACTGTTCGGGAATGACGAATGTGCTACATAATATTCAAAAAGTCATATGAACGAATGTTTGATATGTAGGCCTACTCTGAAACAGGGTTGACATTCCTACTTTAAACTCTAAGGGACGCTGTCGGTCAGTGAAAAAATAGTCAGTGTTCAGTAGACGCTCGTTGGAGCTTCTCATCCCTTTAACTCATAGAGAGGAGAACAGAACCACAACGACGCATTCAGGGTGGAGCCTGACGGAGGTTCTCTCGCTTCAAAACTCGTCGTGTTGTTGAAAGGGAATGTAAATTCAACTAAGAGATTACTGTATTTTACCTGACCTTGTGTTTCTCCTGATATTATTTTGTGGATATCATCGTGAGTTTCGTCGAGGATTATACCCTATTGGAAATGGCATTACGCCATAACGGGAGAGAATGTTGCCGTTCGTGTCGGAGTCAAATATGGATCGTTTTACTATATTTCTACATTTTTCTCAACATTACCAGTTGTCAGATCCGTTATTCTATTCCGGAGGAGATGAAAAAGGGCTCTCTTATCGGCAACGTTGCGCAGGATTTAGGATTGGATCTGAAAAGGCTTCGTTCAGGCCGAGCCAGAATCCTGACGGGAGAAAGCCCTCAATACGCCGATCTGAAGACAGACAAAGGGATTCTAGTCGTGAATGAGAGGATGGACCGAGAGCAGCTCTGTGGTGACGTGACGCCTTGTAGTTTTAGCTTCGATATTATTTTAGAAAATCCAATCGAACTGCATCGAGTGATCATCGAAATATTGGACATCAATGACCATACTCCTGTCTTTAAAAATGAAGGTATTGTCCTTAAAATTAGTGAAATTGCTGCAGAGGGATCTCGTTTCAATTTAGAAAGTGCAGACGATCCTGATGTAGGGCCCAACGGATTGCAAAATTATTTGCTGTCCTCGAATGAAAATTTTGTTCTCAAACAACATTCTAACGCAGACGGCAGCAAATTCGCAGAAATGATTCTCGAAAAATCGTTGGACAGAGAGATTAGTCCTCATCTCTCGTTAAAGCTGATCGCAGTTGACGGTGGAACTCCTCAGAGATCTGGTACAGTAAACATAGACATTAACGTTCTAGATGCCAATGATAACGCTCCCGTGTTTAACCAGTCTGTGTACAGAGCTACAGTGGTAGAGAATGCACCCATTGGGACCTATATTACGACTGTGAATGCATCAGACGCGGATGCTGGTTCCAATGGACTCGCAACTTATTACTTTACAAATTTAAAGGGAGGGTTGGCTGATCTGTTTAACATTGACACTTTATCTGGTAAAATATCAGTCACTGGTAAAATCGACTTTGAGAAAGATAGGAAATTTGAAATAAGAGTCGGAGCAAAAGATCAGGGTGGACTTAATGACGCTAGTAAAGTTATCATTGAGGTAATTGATGTGAATGATAACGCTCCTGTAATTAATGTGATGTCATTCTCCACACCAGTATCAGAAGATGCTCCAGCTGGCATGACGGTAGCTGTTATCAATGTAAAGGATTCTGATTCTGAAAAAAACGGAGAGATAACATGTTCTATTGATTCAAAGCTTCCTTTCAAAATAAGATCATTTTTACCAAACTATTACAACCTGCTCTCAGGTGTCGTTTTTGACCGTGAAACAACATCAGAATATAACATAACCATCACCGCGACAGATTCAGGGTCTCCTCCCTTATCCAGTGCAACAACTTTAAGGCTTGTTATTTCTGACGTGAATGACAATGCACCAATATTCAGTAGAAAGAGCTATTCAGCTCATGTTGAGGAGAATAATGAGCCTGGGGTGTCCATATTCACTGTGAGCGCTCGAGACGTTGACTGGAATCAAAATGCCAGAGTGTCCTATCTTCTGGAAGACACACAGGTCAGTGGTAGTCCAGCCTCTTCTCATGTTTCTATCAACTCTGAAACTGGAGTTCTATATGCAGCACGCTCTTTTGATTATGAACAACTTAAATCACTAGACCTAGTTGTTAAAGCTCAAGATGGAGGCTCTCCTCCCCTCAGCAGTAATGTGAGTGTGAAAATACTGATCCAGGACCAGAACGACAATGCCCCTCAGGTTCTGTATCCGGTCCAGAGTGGTGGTTCTCTGGTGGCTGAAATGGTGCCTCGTTCAGCAGATGTGGGCTATCTGGTCACTAAAGTGGTGGCTGTTGATGTGGATTCTGGACAGAATGCCTGGCTCTCCTATAAACTCCAGAAAGCCACAGACAGGGCGCTGTTTGAAGTGGGCTTACAGAATGGAGAAATAAGAACCATCCGCCAAGTCACTGATAAAGATGCAGTGAAACAAAGACTGACTGTTATAGTGGAGGACAACGGACAGCCCTCTCGTTCAGCTACAGTCATTGTTAACGTGGCGGTGGCGGACAGCTTCCCTGAAGTGCTCTCGGAGTTCACTGACTTTACACACGACAAGGAGTACAATGACAACCTGACTTTTTACTTAGTCTTGGCTCTGGCTGTAGTTTCCTTTCTCTTCATCACATGTTTAGTGGTGATTGTATCAGTGAAGATCTACAGATGGAGACAGTCTCGTATCCTGTATCATTCCAACCTCCCGGTGATTCCATATTATCCACCACGTTACTCAGACACTTTGGGGGGGACAGGGACTCTCCAGCACGTGTACAATTACGAGGTGTGCAGGACCACTGACTCCAGAAAGAGTGACTGTAAGTTTGGCAACGCTGGCAGTCAGAACGTTCTGATAATGGACCCCAGTTCTACAGGGACCATGCAGCGAATGCAGAGTGAAAAGAGCATCCTGGATGAAACAGACTCTCCACTAGAGGTGAGTTCTATCAGAGGTTGTTGTACATGAATGTTGATTTGTAGCTCATTAGATACGTTCAGCACCACAAGGAAGGACAGCTCCCCTACAGATGAGAGCAGGGAGACTGACATATGACCATGTGACATCATCTTACATGTAATTCAAGACTTTACCTATAAGCATTATGTCTCTATTAACAGGCATGCTACATTAATAACATTTGTTTGGAATGTGATCAATTAAATTACAATATGCACTATTGTGCACATTGTACTATTGTGCATTGCTGTGGACCATGAGATGTGTATCAGTCTGCATTCCTGTCTTGCCTGCGGGCATTTTCATCCAAATATTTTAATTCAATCTAAAACGTTGTGGCATGTCAAGTGTGTGTGTGTGTGTGTGTGTGTGTGTGTGTGTGTGTGTGTGTGTGTGTGTGTGTGTGTGTGTGTGTGTGTGTGAATAATGTTTATCAATAGAAAATGTGTTTTGTTTCCAAACATAAGTTATGTTATAAGACTTGAGAGCTTTTGACATCACAATCTGTCAGTGAAGAGAAATCAACTAAATATTCATATGAACTTCAGTTCTCTGAAAGAGTATGTTGTATTTACAATGATAACCGATTTTTTGTATTTTTATATTGAAACTTAAAAAAAGCTTAATGGGATTTTTTTTTATTATCATGCCTATGTAGGACTAAGGAATGTGCCCTCTGTGTTCGGGAATTAGGAATATGCTATATAATAATCAAAAAGTTATATGAACGACAGTTTTATATGTATGCCTACTCTGAAACAGTGTTGATATTCCTACTTTAAACTCTAAGGGACGCTGTCGGTCAGTGAAAAAATAGTCAGTGTTCAGTAGACGCTCATTGGAGCTTCTCATCCCTTTAACTCATAGAGAGGAGAACAGAACCACAACGACGCATTCAGGGTGGAGCCTGACGGAGGTTCTCTCGCTTCGAAACTCGTCGTGTTGTTGAAAAGGAATGTAAATTCAACTAAGAGATTACTGTATTTTACCTGACCTTGTGTTTCTCCTGATATTATTTTGTGGATATCATCGTGAGTTTCGTCGAGGATTGTTTCCTATTGGAAATGGCATTGCGCCACAACGGGAGAGAATGTTGCCGTTCGTGTCGGAGTCAAATATGGATCGTTTTACTATATTTCTACATTTTTCTCAACATTACCAGTTGTCAGATCCGTTATTCTATTCCGGAGGAGATGAAAAAGGGCTCTCTTATCGGCAACGTTGCGCAGGATTTAGGGTTGGATCTGAAAAGGCTTCGTTCAGGCCGAGCCAGAATCCTGACGGGAGAAAGCCCTCAATACGCCGATCTGAAGACAGACAAAGGGATTCTAGTCGTGAATGAGAGGATGGACCGAGAGCAGCTCTGTGGCGAAGTGACGCCTTGTAGCTTTAGCTTCGATATTATTTTAGAAAATCCAATCGAACTCCATCGAGTGATCATCGAAATATTGGACATCAATGACCATACTCCTGCCTTTAAAAATGAACGCATTGTCCTTGAAATTAGTGAAAGTGCTGCGGATGGATCTCGTTTCAATTTAGAAAGTGCAGACGATCCTGATGTAGGGCCCAACGGATTGCAAAATTATTTGCTGTCCTCGAATGAAAATTTTGTTCTCAAACAACATTCTAACGCAGACGGCAGCAAATTCGCAGAAATGATTCTCGAAAAATCGTTGGACAGAGAAATTAGTCCTCATCTCTCGTTAAAGCTGATAGCAGTTGACGGTGGAACTCCTCAGAGATCTGGTACAGTAAACATAGACATCACCGTTCTAGATGTTAATGATAACGCTCCCGTGTTTAACCAGTCTGTGTACAGAGCTTCAGTGGTAGAGAATTCACCCATTGGAACGTATATCACAACTGTGAATGCATCAGACGCGGATGCTGGTTCCAATGGACTCGCAACTTATTACTTTACAAATTTAAAGGGAGGGTTGGCTGATCTGTTTAACATTGACACTTTATCTGGTAAAATATCAGTCACTGGTAAAATCGACTTTGAGAAAGATAGGAAATTTGAAATAAGAGTTGGAGCAAAAGATCAGGGTGGACTTAATGACGCTAGTAAAGTTGTCATTGAGGTAATTGATGTGAATGATAACGCTCCTGTAATTAATGTGATGTCATTCTCCACACCAGTATCAGAAGATGCTCCAGCTGGCATGACGGTAGCTGTTATCAATGTAAAGGATTCTGATTCTGAAAAAAACGGAGAGATAACATGTTCTATTGATTCAAAGCTTCCTTTCAAAATAAGATCATTTTTACCAAACTATTACAACCTGCTCTCAGATGTCGTTTTTGACCGTGAAACAACATCAGAATATAACATAACCATCACCGCGACAGATTCAGGGTCTCCTCCCTTATCCAGTGCAACAACTTTAAGGCTTGTTATTTCTGACGTGAATGACAATGCACCAATATTCACTAGAAAGAGCTATTCAGCTCATGTTTTGGAGAATAATGAGCCTGGGGTGTCCATATTCACCGTGAGCGCTCGAGACGTTGACTGGAATCAAAATGCCAGAGTGTCCTATCTTCTGGAGGACACACAGGTCAGTGGTAGTCCAGCCTCTACTCATGTTTCTATCAACTCTGAAACTGGAGTTCTATATGCAGCGCGCTCTTTTGATTATGAACAACTTAAATCACTAGATCTAGTTGTTAAAGCTCAAGATGGAGGCTCTCCTCCCCTCAGCAGTAATGTGAGTGTGAAAATACTGATCCAGGACCAGAACGACAACGCCCCTCAGGTTCTGTATCCGGTCCAGACTGGTGGTTCTCTGGTGGCTGAAATGGTGCCTCGTTCAGCAGATGTGGGCTATCTGGTCACTAAAGTGGTGGCTGTTGATGTGGACTCTGGACAGAATGCCTGGCTCTCCTATAAACTTCAGAAAGCCACAGACAGGGCGCTGTTTGAAGTGGGCTTACAGAATGGAGAAATAAGAACCATCCGCCAAGTCACTGATAAAGATGCAGTGAAACAAAGACTGACTGTTATAGTGGAGGACAACGGACAGCCCTCTCGTTCAGCTACAGTCATTGTTAACGTGGCGGTGGCGGACAGCTTCCCTGAAGTGCTCTCGGAGTTCACTGACTTTACACACGACAAGGAGTACAATGACAACCTGACTTTTTACTTAGTCTTGGCTCTGGCTGTAGTTTCCTTTCTCTTCATCACGTGTTTAGTGGTGATTGTATCAGTGAAGATCTACAGATGGAGACAGTCTCGTATCCTGTATCATTCCAACCTCCCGGTGATTCCATATTATCCACCACGTTACTCAGACACTTTGGGGGGGACAGGGACTCTCCAGCACGTGTACAATTACGAGGTGTGCAGGACCACTGACTCCAGAAAGAGTGACTGTAAGTTTGGCAACGCTGGCAGTCAGAACGTTCTGATAATGGACCCCAGTTCTACAGGAACCATGCAGCGAATGCAGAGTGAAAGGAGCATCCTGGATGAACCAGACTCTCCACTAGAGGTGAGTTCTATCAGAGGTGGTTGTACATGAATGTTGATTTGTAGCTCATTAGATATGTTCAGCACCACAAGGAAGGACAGCTTCCCTACAGATGAGAGCAGGGAGACTGACACAAGACCAAGTTACATCATCGTAGATCTGATATCAGACTTTGCCAATAAGCATTTTGAAGAAAGTCACAATTAAAAGGCACGCTATATGAACAGTATTTTTTTTAAGGTGATCAGTTCGATTAAAATATGGTAAATGTATATTGTTCATTGCTGTGGACCAAGAGATGTGTATCAGTCTATGTGTTTTCATAACAGTCTTGCTTACTGGCGTTTTCATCCAAATATTGTTTTCAATCTAAAGCTATGTGGCTTGTCAAGTGTGCTTTTGTGTGTGTGTGTGTGTGTGTGTGTGTGTGTGTGTGTGTGTGTGTGTGTGTGTGTGTGTGTGTGTGTGTGTGTGCGTGCGTGCGTGCGTGCGTGCGTGCGTGCGTGCGTGCGTGTGTGTGTGTGTGAAAATTATTTTGGTATTTTTCAATTAAAACCTAAAAAAAAAAGTAATTTAGATTTTTTTTCATCATGCCCATCTGTAGGACTTCATATTGTGCTCTTTGTTCGGGAATCAGGAATAATCTACCTAATAATCATAATGTCACGTGAACGAATGTTTGATATGTAGGCCTACTCTGAAACAGTGTTGACATTCCTACTTTAAACTCTAAGGGACGCTGTCGGTCAGTGAAAAATAGTCTGTGTTCAGTAGACGCTCGTTGGAGCTTCTCATTCCTTTAACTCATAGAGAGGAGAACAGAACCACAGCGACGCATTCAGGGTGGAGCCTGACGGAGGTTCTCTCGCGTCGAATCTATTTTTGTTGTTTAAAAGGATTTTAAATTTAACTGAGAGCTTACATTAATTTTCCCGGACCTTGTGTTTCTCTTTCTATATTTTTGTAGATATCATTGTGAGTTTCGTTGAGGATTATTTTCTATTGGAAATGGCGTTACGCCACAACGGGAGGGAATGTTGCTGTTCGTGTCGGAGTCAAATATGGATCGTCTTTCTATATGTCACCATTTTTCTCAACATTACCAGTTGCCAGATCCGGTATACTATTCCGGAGGAGATGAAAAAGGGCTCTCTTATCGGCAACGTTGCGCAGGATTTAGGCTTGGATCTGAAAAGGCTTCGTTCAGGCCGAGCCAGAATCCTGACGGGAGAAAGCCCTCAATACGCCGATCTGAAGACAGACAAAGGGATTCTAGTCGTGAATGAGAGGATGGACCGAGAGCAGCTCTGTGGCGACGTGACGCCTTGTAGCTTTAGCTTCGAAATCATCTTAGAAAACCCAATCGAACTGCATCGAGTTATAATTGAAATAATGGATATTAATGATCACAGTCCTGCCTTTGAAAATAAATACATTTCCCTTGAAATTAGTGAAAGTGTTGCAGTTGGTTCTCCTTTTGATTTAGAAAATGCAGATGATCCTGATGTAGGAGTAAATAGTTTACAAAATTATTTGCTGTCGCCAAACAATAATTTCATTCTGAAACAGCACGCCAACACAGATGGAATAAAATTTGCAGAAATGATTCTCGAAAAACCATTAGACAGGGAGACTAATCCCCACCTCTCGTTAAAGCTGATCGCAGTTGACGGTGGAACTCCTCAGAGATCTGGTACAGTAAACATAGACATCACTGTTCTAGATGCCAATGATAATGCTCCCGTGCCAATGATAATGCTCAAGAAGAAGTGATACCATCGTAGATCTGATATCAGACTTTGCCAATAAGCATTCTGAAGAGAGTCACAATTAAAAGGCACACTATATGAATAGGATTTTTGTGGAATGTGATCTGTTGAATTACAATATGGTGAATGTGTATTGTGTATTGCTGTGGACCATGAGAGTATCAGTCTATCTGTTGGCATTCCTGTCTTGCTTTCTGGTGTTTTCATCCAAATATTTAGCTTCACGATAAATCTATTTGGCTTGTCATGTGCATTTGTTTGTGTGTGTGGGGGTATGTGTGTGCGTGCATGTGCTATGGTTGTGTGTGTGTGTGTGTGTGTGTTTGTGTGTGTGTGTGTGTGTGTGTGTGTGTGTGTGTGTGTGTGTGTGTGTGTGTGTGTGTGTGTGTGTGCGTGCGTGCGTGCGTGCGTGCATGTGTGTGTGTGCGTGTGTGCATGTGCTGTGGTTGTGTGTGTGTGTGTGTGTGTTTGTGTGTGTTTATGTTTGTGTGTGTGTGTGTGTGTGTGTGTGTGTGTGTGTGTGTGTGTGTGTGTGTGTGTGTGTGTGTGTGTGTATGTGTGTGGATCATTTTTATCAATGGCAGTTAAGGACGGTTCACTTCCAATTATAGGTTATTTCAGTAGACTTGGATGCTTTTGACTTCATTTTGTTTCAGTCAATTAAATTCAATGTAATATTTGAACAGTCACCTTCTGTTCTCTGAAAGATTATTTTTTATTTATAGTGATACAGACTTTCTGTATTTTTATTCTAAAAAATAAACAACAAGTTATTAGATCTTTTTCTTATCATGCCTATATGTAGGACTAAGGAATGTGCCCTCTATGTTTGACAACCAGGAATATGCTATATGACAACCTTAAAGTCATATGAACGACAGTTTGATATGTAGGCCTACTCTGAAACAGTGTTGACATTCCTACTTTAAACTCTAAGGGACGCTGTCGGTCAGTGAAAAAATAGTCAGTGTTCAGTAGACGCTCGTTGGAGCTTCTCATCCCTTTAACTCATAGAGAGGAGAACAGAACCACAACGACGCATTCAGGGTGGAGCCTGACGGAGGTTCTCTCGTGTCGAAACTCGTCTTGTTGTTTAAAAGGAATTTAATTTCAACTGAGAGCTTACTTTATTTTACCGGACCCTGTGATTCTCCTTATATTATTTTGTGGATATCATAGGGTTTTGTCGAGGATTATTTCCCATTGGAAATGGCGTTACGCCACACCGGGAGGAAATGTTGCCGATGGTGCCGGAGTCAAATATGGATCGTTTTTCTATATATCTGCATTTTTCTCAACATTACCAGTTGCCAGATACGGTATTCTATTCCGGAGGAGATGAAAAAGGGCTCTCTTATCGGCAACGTTGCGCAGGATTTAGGGTTGGATCTGAAAAGGCTTCGTTCAGGCCGAGCCAGAATCTTGACGGGAGAAAGCCCTCAATACGCCGATCTGAAGACAGACAAAGGGATTCTAGTCGTGAATGAGAGGATGGACCGAGAGCAGCTCTGTGGCGACGTGACGCCTTGTAGCTTAAGCTTCGAAATCATCTTAGAAAACCCGATCGAACTGCATCGAGTGATCATTGAAATATTGGATATTAATGACCATACTCCTGTCTTTAAAAGTAGAAACATGTTTTTCGAAATTAGTGAAATTGCTGCAGTGGGTTCTCGTTTTGATTTGGAAAATGCTGATGATCCTGATGTAGCGATGAATTCGTTACAAGATTATTTGTTAACATCGAACGATTATTTCATTCTCAAACAACATTCAAAGGCAGACGGCAGCAAATTCGCAGAAATGATTCTTCAAAAACCATTAGACAGGGAGACTAATCCCCACCTCTCGTTAAAGCTGATCGCAGTTGACGGTGGAACTCCTCAGAGATCTGGTACAGTAAACATAGACATCACTGTTCTAGATGCCAATGATAACGCTCCCGTGTTTAACCAGTCTGTGTATAGAGCTACAGTGGTAGAGAATGCACCCATTGGGACCTATATTACAACTGTGAATGCATCAGACGCGGATGCTGGTTCCAATGGATTGGTAACATACTATTTCTCTAGCCTAAAAGGGGGATTAGCCGATGTATTAAAGATTGACAATGTGTCTGGTAAAATATCAGTTACTGGAAAAATAGACTTTGAGAAAGATAGAAAGTATGAAATGAGAGTTGGAGCAAAAGATCAGGGTGGACTGAATGATGCAAGTAACGTAATCATTGAGGTGATTGATGTCAATGACAACGCTCCAGTAATTAACGTGATGTCATTCTCTAGTCCTGTATCAGAAGATGCCTCTACTGGTACCACCATTGCTGTAATCAACGTCAAAGATTCAGATTCAGAGAAAAATGGACAGGTAACTTGTTCGATTGATTCTAAGATGCAATTTAAAATACAATCTTCGTTAACTAATTATTACAACCTGCTCTCAGATGTCGTTTTTGACCGTGAAACAACATCAGAATATAACATAACCATCACCGCGACAGATTCAGGGTCTCCTCCATTATCCAGTGCAAAAACTTTAAGGCTTGTTATTTCTGACGTGAATGACAATGCACCAATATTCACTAGAAAGAGCTATTCAGCTCATGTTGTGGAGAATAATGAGCCTGGGGTGTCCATATTCACCGTGAGCGCTCGAGACTTTGACTGGAATCAAAATGCCAGAGTGTCCTATCTTCTGGAGGACACACAGGTTAGTGGTAGTCCAGCCTCTACTCATGTTTCTATCAACTCTGAAACTGGAGTTCTATATGCAGCGCGCTCTTTTGATTATGAACAACTTAAATCACTAGATCTAGTCGTTAAAGCTCAAGATGGAGGCTCTCCTCCACTCAGCAGTAATGTGAGTGTGAAAATACTGATCCAGGACCAGAACGACAACGCCCCTCAGGTTCTGTATCCGGTCCAGACTGGTGGTTCTCTGGTGGCTGAAATGGTGCCTCGTTCAGCAGATGTGGGTTATCTGGTCACTAAAGTGGTGGCTGTTGATGTGGACTCTGGACAGAATGCCTGGCTCTCCTATAAACTCCAGAAAGTCACAGACAGGGCGCTGTTTGAAGTGGGCTTACAGAATGGAGAAATAAGAACCATCCGCCAAGTCACTGATAAAGATGCAGTGAAACAAAGACTGACTGTTATAGTGGAGGACAACGGACAGCCCTCTCGTTCAGCTACAGTCATTGTTAACGTGGCGGTGGCGGACAGCTTCCCTGAAGTGCTCTCGGAGTTCACTGACTTTACACACGACAAGGAGTACAATGACAACCTGACTTTCTACTTAGTCTTGGCTCTGGCTGTAGTTTCCTTTCTCTTCATCACATGTTTAGTGGTTATTGTATCAGTGAAGATCTACAGATGGAGACAGTCTCGTATCCTGTATCATTCCAACCTCCCGGTGATTCCATATTATCCACCACGTTACTCAGACACTTTGGGGGGGACAGGGACTCTCCAGCACGTGTACAATTACGAGGTGTGCAGGACCACTGACTCCAGAAAGAGTGACTGTAAGTTTGGCAACGCTGGCAGTCAGAACGTTCTGATAATGGACCCCAGTTCTACAGGGACCATGCAGCGAATGCAGAGTGAAAAGAGCATCCTGGATGAACCAGACTCTCCACTAGAGGTGAGTTCTATCAGTGGTTGTTGTACATTAATGTTGATTTGTAGCTCATTAGATATGTTCAGCACCACAAAGAAGGACAGTTCCCCTACAGATGAGAGCAGGGAGACTGACACAAGACCAAGTGATATCATCGTAGATCTGATATCAGACTTTGCCAATAAGCATTCTGAAGAGATTCACAATTAAAAGGCACACTATATGAATAGGATTTTTTTGGAATGTGATCTGTTGAATTACAATATGATGAATGTGTATTGTGCATTGTTTGGACCATGAGATGTGTATCAGTCTATCTGTTGGCATTCCTGTCTTGCTTACTGGTGTTTTCATCCAAATATTTTGCTTCAGGATAAATCTATTTGCCTTGTCATGTGCATTTGTTTGTGTGTGTGTGCGTTTGTGTGAGTGTGTGTGTATGTGTGTGTGTGTGTGTGTGTGTCTGTGTGTGTGTATGTGTGTGTATGTGTGTGTGTGTGTGTGTGTGTGTGTGTGTGTGTGTGTGTGTGTGTGTGTGTGTGTGTGTGTGTGTAATTTTTATCAATAGCAGTTAAGGACGGTTCGCTTCCAAAGATAAGTTCTTTAATTAGACTTGGAAGCTTTTGACTTCATTATGTTTCAGTGAATTAAAATGTATGTTGTATTTGTACAGTTAACTTCAGTTCTCTGAAAGATTATGTCATATTTATAATGATACAGATTGTCTATATGTTTTTGAAAAAATGAAACAACAGGTTATTCGATCTTTTTTTTTATCATGCCGATAAGAAGGACTAAGGAATGTGCCCTCTATGTTCGGGAATCAGGAATATGCTACAAAACAATCATAAAGTCTTATAAACGAATGTTTAATATGTAGGCCTACCCTGAAACAGTGTTGACATTCCTACTTTAAACTCTAAGGGACGCTTTCGGTCAGTGAAAAAATAGTATGTGTTCAGTAGACGCTCGTTGGAGCTTCTCATCCCTTTAACTCATAGAGAGGAGAACAGAACCACAACGACGCATTCAGGGTGGAGCCTGACGGAGGTTCTCTCGCTTCGAAACTCGTCGTGTTGTTTAAAATGAATTTAATTCAAACTGAGGGCTTACTTTGTTTTACCTGACCCTGTGATTCTCCGATATTATTTTGTGGAAATCATAGGGTTTTGTTGAGGATTATTTTCGATTGGAAATGGCGTTACGCCCAAACGGGAGGAAATGTTGCCGTTCGTGTCGGAGTCAAATATGGATGGTTTTTCTATATTTCTGCATTTTTTTCAACATTACCAGTTGCCAGATCCGGTATTCTATTCCGGAGGAGATGAAAAAGGGCTCTCTTATCGGCAACGTTGCGCAGGATTTAGGCTTGGATCTGAAAAGGCTTCGTTCAGGCCGAGCCAGAATCTTGACGGGAGAAAGCCCTCAATACGTCGATCTGAAGACAGACAAAGGGATTCTAGTCGTGAATGAGAGGATGGACCGAGAGCAGCTCTGTGGCGACGTGACGCCTTGTAGCTTTAGCTTCGAAATCATATTGGAAAACCCTATCGAACTGCATCGTGTGATCATTGAAATATTGGACATTAATGATCATTCTCCTGCTTTTAAAAATGAACAAATCCACCTTGAAATCAGTGAAATTGCTGCAGTAGGATCTCGTTTTAGTTTAGAGAGTGCCGATGATCCTGACGTAGGGACGAACAGTTTGCAAGATTATTTGCTGTCCTCGAATGAAAATTTTGTTCTCAAACAACATTCGAACGCAGACGGCAGCAAATTCGCAGAAATGGTTTTACAAAAACCATTGGACAGAGAGATTAATCCCCATCTCTCATTAAAGCTGATCGCAGTTGACGGTGGAACTCCTCAGAGATCTGGTACAGTAAACGTAGACATCACTGTTTTGGATGCCAATGATAATGCCCCCATTTTCAACCAATCTATGTACAGAGCAACTGTTACAGAAAACGCACCCGTTGGAACATACGTAACAACGGTTAATGCGTCAGATGCAGACAGTGGTTCCAGTGGGTTGGTGACTTACTATTTTGCTAACTTAAAAGGTGGTTTTGGTGATGTATTTAATATTGACAGCACATCCGGTAAACTCACTGTTTCTGGTAAAATTGACTTTGAAAAAGATAAAAAATATGAAATTAGAGTAGGGGCAAAAGATCAAGGGGGCCTGGATGATGCCAGTAAAGTGATAATCGAGGTGATTGATGTCAATGACAACGCTCCAGTAATCACTGTGATGTCATTCTCTAGTCCTGTATCAGAAGATGCTCCTACTGGTACCACCATAGCTGTAATTAATGTCAAAGATTCTGATTCAGAGAAAAATGGAAAGATAACTTTTTCAATTGATTCAAAACTCCCATTTAAAATACAGTCTTCACTAACTAATTATTACAACCTGCTCTCAGATGTTGTTTTTGACCGTGAAACAACATCAGAATATAACATAACCATCACCGCGACAGATTCAGGGTCTCCTCCCTTATCCAGTGCAACAACTTTAAGACTTGTTATTTCTGACGTGAATGACAATGCACCAATATTCACTAGAAAGAGCTATTCAGCTCATGTTGTGGAGAATAATGAGCCTGGGGTGTCCATATTCACCGTGAGCGCTCGAGATGTTGACTGGAATCAAAATGCCAGAGTGTCCTATCTTCTGGAGGACACACAGGTTAGTGGTAGTCCAGCCTCTACTCATGTTTCTATCAACTCTGAAACTGGAGTTCTATATGCAGCACGCTCTTTTGATTATGAACAACTTAAATCACTGGATCTAGTTGTTAAAGCTCAAGATGGAGGCTCTCCTCCCCTCAGCAGTAATGTGAGTGTGAAAATACTGATCCAGGACCAGAACGACAACGCCCCTCAGGTTCTGTATCCGGTCCAGACTGGTGGTTCTCTGGTGGCTGAAATGGTGCCTCGTTCAGCAGATGTGGGCTATCTGGTCACTAAAGTGGTGGCTGTTGATGTGGACTCTGGACAGAATGCCTGGCTCTCCTATAAACTCCAGAAAGCCACAGACAGGGCGCTGTTTGAAGTGGGCTTACAGAATGGAGAAATAAGAACCATCCGCCAAGTCACTGATAAAGATGCAGTGAAACAAAGACTGACTGTTATAGTGGAGGACAACGGACAGCCCTCTCGTTCAGCTACAGTCATTGTTAACGTGGCGGTGGCGGACAGCTTCCCTGAAGTCTTCTCGGAGTTCACTGACTTTACACACGACAAGGAGTACAATGACAACCTGACTTTTTACTTAGTCTTGGCTCTGGCTGTAGTTTCCTTTCTCTTCATCACGTGTTTAGTGGTGATTGTATCAGTGAAGATCTACAGATGGAGACAGTCTCGTATCCTGTATCATTCCAACCTCCCGGTGATTCCATATTATCCACCACGTTACTCAGACACTTTGGGGGGGACAGGGACTCTCCAGCACGTGTACAATTACGAGGTGTGCAGGACCACTGACTCCAGAAAGAGTGACTGTAAGTTTGGCAACGCTGGCAGTCAGAACGTTCTGATAATGGACCCCAGTTCTACAGGGACCATGCAGCGAATGCAGAGTGAAAAGAGCATCCTGGATGAACCAGACTCTCCACTAGAGGTGAGTTCTATCAGTGGTTGTTGTACCTGAATGTTCATTTGTAGCTCATCAGATATGTTCATTACCACAAAGAAGGACAGCTCCCCTAAAGATGATAATAATAATAATTATTATTATTGGGACCTTGTGGTCTTTATTTGTCATTCCCATGTGACATGGGAACGAAATTCGTTGTCTGCATTTGAGCCATCCTTTTGTACATAGGAGCAGTGGGCTGCTATGATCAGCGCCCGGGGAGCAAGTTGGGGTTCAGGGTTCAGTGTCTTGCTCAAGGACACTTCGACATGTAGACAGTTTTGGAAGTGGGGATCACAGGGATCGAACCCCCAACCCTACGGTTAGTGGACGACCACTAACCACCCGCTCTACCCACTGAGCTACTGTCGCCCCAATGATAGCAGGGTCGCTGACACAAGACCATGTGACATAATCTTCACGCTAAATTAAGACATTACCATGCAAACATTCTGGAGTAAGTCACAATTAAAGAAATGATACATGAAAAGCATTGTTTTGTAAGCTGATCAATTGAATTACGATTTGCATAATGAGTAATGTCCATTATTGTGGACCATTTGATATTCATGCATCCATCTGTTTGCTCTACTCTCTTGCTCTTTGGTGGGTTTCAGTGAAATATTTTAATTTGGTAACACTTTCTATGAAGACTACATCTATAGTGCATTATGAGTGCATTCATAGTGAATTATAATGCTCATTATAATCAATCATAATGCATTATGACTGCAATAATAAACACATATAAAGCTTTATGATGCACTATATCAACAGTTATAAATATAGCTTATAATGACTTATAAATCCAAGTGTCTTATGAGTGCTCTTGACTGGTTATAAACTACAGGCTGACTGATGGGGCTTATAATACATTATAACTACTCATACCCCTCTATACACACACCTCAACAATCAACTGTTATAAGGACTCATAGGATGCCATAATTATATATAAGTTATCAATGTATGCTTTAAGTAAAGTGAGGTTCATATAGATGCATCTATATGAACCTCACTTTACTTAACACCAACAATGAAACACCATGATTAGCTATACTGCATTATAGATGCATCAATATGAACCTCACTTTACTTAAAGCATACATTGATAACTTATATATAATTATGGCATCCTATGAGTCCTTATAACAGTTGATTGTTGAGGTGTGTGTATAGAAGGGTATGAGTAGTTATAATGTATTATAAGCCCCATCAGTCAGCCTGTAGTTTATAACCAGTCAAGAGCACTCATAAGACACTTGGATTTATAAGTCATTATAAGCTATATTTATAACTGTTGATATAGTGCATCATAAAGCTTTATATGTGCTTATGAATGCAGTCATAATGCATTATGATTGATTATAATGAGCATTATAATTCACTATGAATGCGCTCATAATGCACTATAGATGTAGTCTTCATAGAAAGTGTTACCTTTAATTTTAATGCATGCCTTGGCAACCGTCTGTGTGTGTGTTTGTGTGTGTGTGTGTGTGTGTGTGTGTGTGTGTGTGTGTGTGTGTGTGTGTGTGTGTGTGTGTGTGTGTGTGTGTGTGTTTTGTCTGTGTGTGTGTGTGTGTGTGTGTGTGTGTGTGTGTGTGTGTGTGTGTGTGTGTGTGTGTGTTGTGTGTGTGTGTGTGTGTGTGTGTGTGTGTGTGTGTGTGTGTGTGTGTGTGTGTGTGTGTGTGTGTTTATGCATACTCGAGAGTAAGATATTACTCTTCATTAAAACCTGTATTTTAGAAGCATGCAAACAATTGTAAACGACACTGACTGTAGTTCAGCTTATCTTGCTCAGAGGGACGCTGTTGACCAAGTTGTTACCGTTTGTTAAGAGTCAATCGGCAGAACCCCTCCACCCATCGTGTTAGCGCAGGGAAGAGAAAGGGAAACGGTTTGGATCACAAAGCCGGACCTATCAGACCAATTTCCATTGCTTTTCTTTCAGTGGATTGTACATTCTGAAGATTCCTGTATTTAAGGGCGACCGTTGGATCGAGGTTTTTACGGATTTGATTACGTTTTTGTGGAAGTGGACAGACAAGAGGGAACAATGAAATGGCATGTCGGCCTATGTCTGATGTTAACGCTGGTCTTCCCTGCCGATCCAGTGTATGGGCAGGTCAGTTACTCAATTCCGGAAGAAATGTCGAAAGGTTCTTTAGTCGGAAATATAGCACAGGATTTGGGGTTAGATGAGAAAAGACTGAAATCAGGGAGAGGGCACATTTACAAAGGAGACAGTTCAGATTATATCGAGTTGAATCAAGAAAGGGGAGCCCTCGTTATTAAAGACAAGATGGACCGAGAGGCGCTTTGCAGACAAACAACGCCTTGTGCTCTTGATCTCCAGATCATTTTAGAAAATCCTTTGGAGTTTTACACAGTAACAGTTGAGATCACCGACATTAATGATAATCCTCCTCGTTTTAAAAACAGCGTCATGAAATTCGAAATTACCGAAATGGCTCTCAGTGGCACCAAATATGTTCTCGAAAAAGCTGTGGACGAGGACGTCGGGACGAATGACCTTCAAAGCTATGTGCTGCAAAAAAATGACAACTTCGTGTTAAACCCTTATCGCAGCGGTAGTCGAAATGTGGAGATGGTTTTAAAAAAGCCTCTCGACCGAGAAAAGCAGGAGCGTTTGTCTCTGGTGCTGACAGCCGTGGATGGAGGAGAACCGCAGTTATCGGGAACGATGCAAATTCACGTTACGGTGCTAGACGCCAACGACAATTCCCCTATATGTTCCCAAACGGAATATAAGGTCAGTGTCAAAGAAAACGCAGCGACAGGTACCGTTTTAACGACAGTGAGTGCGACTGATGTGGATGAAGGATCGCATGGCCATGTTCGCTATTCAATTATTACCGTTGGCGAGGGTTTACTCGATCGGTTCCAGGTAAATGACAAAGACGGTACCGTTACAGTAGCTGGGGCTCTAGATTATGAAACGCTGAAATGGTTTGAGTTAGACGTCCAGGCTATGGATCCAGGTCGAAACTCGGATGTCTGTAAAGTTGTAATTGAAGTCCTGGATGTTAACGATAACGCACCAGTTATCAATATAATGTCTAAATTACCGATCATATCTGAGGACGTAAAGCCAGGTACAGTCGTGACGATGATGAACATCCAAGATTCTGATTCGAATGACAATGGCAAAGTAATGTGCAATTCCGAAGAAACTATTCCTTTTACAATGACCTCAACGTCAAACAATTTCTTCAGTTTAGTGACAGAACGTGAACTTGACAGAGAGATAGACGGTGAATATAATATCAGCGTTGTGTGTTACGACAAGGGAGTTCCCTCTCTCTCCAGCACGGTAACTATCAATTTAAAGATTTCCGATGTGAATGATAACAGTCCCGTCTTCGAAAAAAACTCATATGAAGCCTGCATTACGGAAAACAATGCACCAGGCCTCTCCATATGCAGTATTAAAGCAAGAGATGCTGACTGGAACCAGAACGCCCGCGTGTCATACATACTGGAAGACTCCTCTATTAACGGCGTGCCGGTCTCCTCTTACGTGTCTGTCAGTGCTGACAGTGGAGTTATACATGCAGTCCGCTCTTTTGACTACGAGCAGATTAAAGATTTTCAGTTCTATGTTAAAGCTCAAGATGGAGGCTCTCCTCCTCTCAGCAGTAATGTGAGTGTGAAAACACTGATCCAGGACCAGAACGACAACGCCCCTCAGGTTTTGTATCCGGTCCAGACTGGTAGTTCTCTGGTGGCTGAAATGGTGCCTCGTTCAGCAGATGTGGGCTATCTGGTCACTAAAGTGGTGGCTGTTGATGTGGACTCTGGACAGAATGCCTGGCTCTCCTATAAACTCCAGAAAGCCACAGACAGGGCGCTGTTTGAAGTGGGCTTACAGAATGGAGAAATAAGAACCATCCGCCAAGTCACTGATAAAGATGCAGTGAAACAAAGACTGACTGTTATAGTGGAGGACAACGGACAGCCCTCTCGTTCAGCTACAGTCATTGTTAACGTGGCGGTGGCGGACAGCTTCCCTGAAGTGCTCTCGGAGTTCACTGACTTTACACACGACAAGGAGTACAATGACAACCTGACTTTTTACTTAGTCTTGGCTCTGGCTGTAGTTTCCTTTCTCTTCATCACGTGTTTAGTGGTGATTGTATCAGTGAAGATCTACAGATGGAGACAGTCTCGTATCCTGTATCATTCCAACCTCCCGGTGATTCCATATTATCCACCACGTTACTCAGACACTTTGGGGGGGACAGGGACTCTCCAGCACGTGTACAATTACGAGGTGTGCAGGACCACTGACTCCAGAAAGAGTGACTGTAAGTTTGGCAACGCTGGCAGTCAGAACGTTCTGATAATGGACCCCAGTTCTACAGGGACCATGCAGCGAATGCAGAGTGAAAAGAGCATCCTGGATGAACCAGACTCTCCACTAGAGGTGAGTTCTATCAGAGGTGGTTGTACATGAATGTTGATTTGTAGCTCATTAGATATGTTCAGCACCACAAGGAAGGACAGCTCCCCTACAGATGAGAGCAGGGAGACTGACACAAGACCAAGTGAACATCTTACAGCTAATGTCAAACTTTGCCAATGAGTATTCTGGAGAGATTCACTATAAAATGCATGCTATACGATACTAGATCATTTTGGATGTGATTGATTGAATTACAATGTGCATAATGACTATTGTACAGGACCATGAGATTTGTATCAGTCTGCCTGTCTGCATTCCAGCTATGTTTGCTGGCGTTTCCGTCAACGACCCGCTCTGTCCAACCGCTCTACCCACTGAGCTACTGCCGCCCTGTGATTTATTGAGTCTGTATGTGTATCTGTGTATCTGTATCTGTATGTGTGTGTGTGTGTGTGTGTGTGTGTGTGTGTGTGTGTGTGTGTGTGTGTGTGTGTGTGTGTGTGTGTGTGTGTGTTTGTGTGTGTGTGTGTTTGTGTGTGTGTGTGTTTGTGTGTGTGTGTGTGTGTGTGTGTGTGTGTGTGTGTGTGTGTGTGTTTGTGTGTGTGTGTGTGTGTGTGTGTGTGTGTGTATAATATTTATCAAGAGCAGTTAAAAATGTTTCGATTCCGTGGATAAGTTCTCTAGTTACTCAACATCGCAATGGTTCAGTGAAAAATCAATTTAATATATCTACAATTAACTTCAGTTCTCTGCAAGAGGATGTTTTAGTTACAATTATACAATTTTTTTTGTAATTTTATAGAACAACTTAAATCAAGTTGAGAGTATTTTGTATCATGCCTATATGTAGGACTCAGGAAGGTGTGCTCTATTTTCGGGAACCATGAATATCTTATATAACAATCATAAAGTCATATGAACGAATGTTTGATATGTAGGCCTACTCTGAAACAGTGTTGATATTCCTACTTTAAACTCTAAGGGACGCTGTCGGTCAGTGAAAAAATAGTCAGTGTTCAGTAGACGCTCGTTGGAGCTTCTCATCCCTTTAACTCATAGAGAGGAGAACAGAACCACAACGACGCATTCAGGGTGGAGCCTGACGGAGGTTCTCTCACGTCGAAACTCGTCTTGTTGTTGAGAGGGGAATTTAATTCAAACTGAGAGCTTACTTTATTTTACCGGACCTTGTGTTTCTCCTTATATTGTTTTGGGGTTATCACAGAGTTTCGACGAGGATTATTTCCGATTGGAAATGGCGTTACGCCACAACGGGAGGGAATGTTGCTGTTCGTGTCGGAGTCAAATATGGATCGTTTTTCTATATTTCTGCATTTGTCTCAACATTGCCAGTTGCCAGATCCGGTATTCTATTCCGGAGGAGATGAAAAAGGGCTCTCTTATCGGCAACGTTGCACAGGATTTAGGTTTGGATCTGAAAAGGCTTCGTTCAGGCCGAGCCAGAATCCTGACGGGAGAAAGCCCTCAATACGCCGATCTGAAGACAGACAAAGGGATTCTAGTCGTGAATGAGAGGATGGACCGAGAGCAGCTCTGTGGCGACGTGACGCCTTGTAGCTTTAGCTTCGAAATCATCTTGGAAAACCCGATCGAACTGCATCGGGTGATCATTGAAATACTGGACATCAACGATCATAATCCTTCTTTTAAAAATACAAATATACATCTGGAAATTAGCGAATCTGCTACAGTGGGGACTCCTTTTGATTTAGAGAGTGCAGATGATCCTGACGTTGGAATTAACAGTTTGCAAAATTATGTCCTGACAGCTAATGAACACTTTGTTCTTAAACAACAATCACATATGGATGGAAGTAAATTTGCCGAAATGATACTGCAGAAATCATTAGACAGAGAGGTTAATCCTCATCTCTCGTTAAAGCTGATCGCAGTTGACGGTGGAACTCCTCAGAGATCTGGTACGGTAAACATAGACATTAACGTTCTAGATGCCAATGATAACGCCCCCGTGTTTAACCAGTCTGTGTATAGAGCTACAGTGGAAGAGAATGCACCCATTGGGACCTATATTACGACTGTGAATGCATCTGACGCTGATGCTGGCTCTTATGGTTTGGTAACTTACTATTTCTCTCACTTAAAGGGTGGGTTAGCGAATTTGTTTCATATTGACAATGTCTCCGGTAAAATATCTATTACTGGCAAAATCGACTTCGAAAGAGATAGAAAATATGAATTAAGAGTTGGTGCAAAAGATCAGGGTGGCCTAAATAACGGGAGTAAAGTAATCGTTGAGGTGATTGATGTCAATGACAACGCTCCAGTAATTAACGTGATGTCATTCTCTAGTCCTGTATCAGAAGATGCCCCTACTGGTACCACCATAGCTGTAATTAATGTCAAAGATTCAGATTCAGAGAAAAATGGACAGATAACCTGTTCAAGTGATTCAAAACTCCCATTTAAAATACAGTCTTCACTAACTAATTATTACAACCTGCTCTCAGATGTCGTTTTTGACCGTGAAACAACATCAGAATATAACATAACCATCACCGCAACAGATTCAGGGTCTCCTCCCTTATCCAGTGCAACAACTTTAAGGCTTGTTATTTCTGACGTGAATGACAATGCACCAATATTCACTAGAAAGAGCTATTCAGCTCATGTTGTGGAGAATAATGAGCCTGGGGTGTCCATATTCACCGTGAGCGCTCGAGACGTTGACTGGAATCAAAATGCCAGAGTGTCCTATCTTCTGGAGGACACACAGGTTAGTGGTAGTCCAGCCTCTACTCATGTTTCTATCAACTCTGAAACTGGAGTTCTATATGCAGCACGCTCTTTTGATTATGAACAACTTAAATCACTGGATCTAGTTGTTAAAGCTCAAGATGGAGGCTCTCCTCCCCTCAGCAGTAATGTGAGCGTGAAAATACTGATCCAGGACCAGAACGACAACGCCCCTCAGGTTCTGTATCCGGTCCAGACTGGTGGTTCTCTGGTGGCTGAAATGGTGCCTCGTTCAGCAGATGTGGGCTATCTGGTCACTAAAGTGGTGGCTGTTGATGTGGACTCTGGACAGAATGCCTGGCTCTCCTATAAACTCCAGAAAGCCACAGACAGGGCGCTGTTTGAAGTGGGCTTACAGAATGGAGAAATAAGAACCATCCGCCAAGTCACTGATAAAGATGCAGTGAAAAAAAGACTGACTGTTATAGTGGAGGACAACGGACAGCCCTCTCGTTCAGCTACAGTCATTGTTAATGTGGCGGTGGCGGACAGCTTCCCTGAAGTGCTCTCGGAGTTCACTGACTTTACACACGACAGGGAGTACAATGACAACCTGACTTTTTACTTAGTCTTGGCTCTGGCTGTAGTTTCCTTTCTCTTCATCACGTGTTTAGTGGTGATTGTATCAGTGAAGATCTACAGATGGAGACAGTCTCGTATCCTGTATCATTCCAACCTCCCGGTGATTCCATATTATCCACCACGTTACTCAGACACTTTGGGGGGGACAGGGACTCTCCAGCATGTGTACAATTACGAGGTGTGCAGGACCACTGACTCCAGAAAGAGTGACTGTAAGTTTGGCAACGCTGGCAGTCAGAACGTTCTGATAATGGACCCCAGTTCTACAGGGACCATGCAGCGAATGCAGAGTGAAAAGAGCATCCTGGATGAACCAGACTCTCCACTAGAGGTGAGTTCTATCAGTGGTTGTTGTACATGAATGTTGATATATAGCTCATTACATGTGTTCAGCACAACAAAGAAGGACAGCTCCCCTAAAGATGAGAGCAGGGAGACTG
Source organism: Urophycis tenuis (assembly GCA_036785325.1). Taxonomy (NCBI): domain Eukaryota; kingdom Metazoa; phylum Chordata; class Actinopteri; order Gadiformes; family Phycidae; genus Urophycis; species Urophycis tenuis. The sequence goes on along the minus strand of JAXIVH010000016.1, from coordinate 6,096,210 downwards.
ACACAAGACCAAGTAACATCATCATAGATCTTACATCAGACTTTGTCAATAAGCATTCTGAAGAGAGTCACAATAGAAAGGCACGCTATATGAATAAGATTTTTTTTTTATGTAATCATTTCATTTAACTGCAATATGCACAATGTCTATTGTACATTGCTGTGGACCATGAGATGTGTATCAGTCTATCTGTTGGCATTCCTGTCTTGCTTGATGGTGTTTTCCTCCAAATATTTATATCCACGATAAATCTATGTGCTTGTCATGTTCATTTGTGTGTGTTTGTATGTGTGTGTGTGTGTGTGTGTGTGTGTGTGTGTGTGTGTGTGTGTGTGTGTGTGTGTGTGTGTGCGTGCGTGTGCGTGCGTGTGCGTGCGTGTGCGTGCGTGTGCATGCGTGTGCGTGTGTGTGCGTGTGTGTTTGGGTGTGTGTGTGTGTGTGTGTGTGTGTGTTTGTGGATCATTTTTTATCAATAGCAGTTAAGAACGGTTTGCTTCAAAAGAAAGAGAGAAAGAAAGAAAAAAAGAAAGAAAGAAAGAAAGAAAGAAAGAAAGAAAGAAAGAAAGAAAGAAGGAAAGAAAGAAAGAAAGAAAGAAAGAAAGAAAGAAAGAAAGAAAGAAAGAAAGAAAGAAAGATAGGAAAGAAGATTATAGATTGATTATTTAATTAGACTGGGGAGCCTTTCACTTCATTTTAGTATTCGGTATTTTTAAATTAAAACTTAAACATCAAGTTACAATTTTTCATTATGCCTAGGACACAGGAATGTGCCCTTTATGTTCGGGAATCGGGAATAGGTCTATGCTTCATAACAACCATAAAGCTATATGGACGAATGTTTGATATGTAGGCCTACTCTTTAACAGTGTTGACATTCCTACTTTAAACTCTAAGGGACGCTGTCGGTCAGTGAAAAAATAGTCAGTGTTCAGCAGACGCTCGTTGGAGCTTCTCATCCCGTTAACTCATAGAGAGGAGAACAGAACCACAACGACGCATTCAGGGTGGAACCTGACGGAGGTTCTCTCGCGTCGAAACTCGTCGTGTTGTTTAAAAGGCATTTAAATTCAACTGAGTTTTCTTTATTTTACCGGACATTGTTTTTCTCGTGATATTATTTTGTGGATATAATCGTGAGTTTCTTTGAAGATTATACCCTATTGGAAATGGCGTTACACCACAACGGGAGTGAATATTGCTGTTCGTGTCGGAGTCAAATATGGATCGTCTTTCTATATGTCACCATTTTTCTCAGCATTACCAGTTGCCAGATCCGGTATTCTATTCCGGAGGAGATGAAAAAGGGCTCTCTTATCGGCAACGTTGCACAGGATTTAGGTTTGGATCTGAAAAGGCTTCGTTCAGGCCGAGCCAGAATCCTGACGGGAGAAAGCCCTCAATACGCCGATCTGAAGACAGACAAAGGGATTCTAGTCGTGAATGAGAGGATGGACCGAGAGCAGCTCTGTGGCGACGTGACGCCTTGTAGCTTTACCTTCGAAATCATCTTAGAAAACCCAATCGAACTGCATCGAGTGATCATTGAAATCATGGATATTAATGATCACAGTCCTGCCTTTAAAAATAAATACATTTCCCTAGAAATTAGCGAGATTGCTGCAGTTGGGTCTTCTTTTGATTTACAAAATGCAGATGATCCTGATGTAGGAGTAAATAGTTTACAAAAGTATGTACTATCGCCTAGTGATAATTTCATTCTCAAACAGCACGCCAACACAGATGGAAGCAAATTCGCAGAAATGATTCTCCAGAAACCTTTAGACAGAGAAATTAATCCTCATCTCTCGTTAAAGCTGATCGCAGTTGACGGTGGAACTCCTCAGAGATCTGGTACAGTAAACATAGACATCACTGTTCTAGATGTTAATGATAACGCTCCCGTGTTTAACCAGTCTGTGTACAGAGCTACAGTGGAAGAGAATGCACCCATTGGGACCTATATTACAAATGTGAATGCATCAGACGCTGACGCTGGCTCCAATGGTTTGGTATCATACTATTTTTCTAATATAAAAGGAGTATTGGCTGATGTATTTAATATTGACAACGTATCTGGTAAAATATCAGTTACTGGTAAAATTGACTTTGAGAAGGATAGGAAATTTGAGTTAAGAGTTGGAGCAAAGGATCAGGGCGGACTCAATAATGGCTGTAAAGTAATCATTGAGGTAGTTGATGTCAATGACAACGCTCCCGTAATTAATGTGATGTCATTCTCTAGTCCTGTATCAGAAGATTCCCCTACTGGTACCACCATAGCTGTAATCAATGTCAAAGATTCTGATTCAGAGAAAAATGGACAGATAACTTGTTCAATTGATTCTAAGCTCCCATTTAAAATACAATCGTCACTAACTAATTATTACAACCTGCTCTCAGAGGTCGTTTTTGACCGTGAAACAACATCAGAATATAACATAACCATCACCGCGACAGATTCAGGGTTTCCTCCCTTATCCAGTGCAACAACTTTAAGGCTTGTTATTTCTGACGTCAATGACAATGCACCAATATTCACTAGAAAGAGCTATTCAGCTCATGTTGTGGAGAATAATGAGCCTGGGGTGTCCATATTCACCGTGAGCGCTCGAGACGTTGACTGGAATCAAAATGCCAGAGTGTCCTATCTTCTGGAGGACACACAGGTCAGTGGTAGTCCAGCCTCTACTCATGTTTCTATCAACTCTGAAACTGGAGTTCTATATGCAGCGCGATCTTTTGATTATGAACAACTTAAATCACTAGATCTAGTTGTTAAAGCTCAAGATGGAGGCTCTCCTCCCCTCAGCAGTAATGTGAGTGTGAAAATACTGATCCAGGACCAGAACGACAACGCCCCTCAGGTTCTGTATCCGGTCCAGACTGGTGGTTCTCTGGTGGCTGAAATGGTGCCTCGTTCAGCAGATGTGGGCTATCTGGTCACTAAAGTGGTGGCTGTTGATGTGGACTCTGGACAGAATGCCTGGCTCTCCTATAAACTCCAGAAAGCCACAGACAGGGCGCTGTTTGAAGTGGGCTTACAGAATGGAGAAATGAGAACCATCCGCCAAGTCACTGATAAAGATGCAGTGAAACAAAGACTGACTGTTATAGTGGAGGACAACGGACAGCCCTCTCGTTCAGCTACAGTCATTGTTAACGTGGCGGTGGCGGACAGCTTCCCTGAAGTGCTCTCGGAGTTCACTGACTTTACACACGACAAGGAGTACAATGACAACCTGACTTTTTACTTAGTCTTGGCTCTGGCTGTAGTTTCCTTTCTCTTCATCACATGTTTAGTGGTGATTGTATCAGTGAAGATCTACAGATGGAGACAGTCTCGTATCCTGTATCATTCCAACCTCCCGGTGATTCCATATTATCCACCACGTTACTCAGACACTTTTGGGGGGACAGGGACTCTCCAGCACGTGTACAATTATGAGGTGTGCAGGACCACTGACTCCAGAAAGAGTGACTGTAAGTTTGGCAACGCTGGCAGTCAGAACGTTCTGGTAATGGACCCCAGTTCTGCAGGGACCATGCAGCGAATGCAGAGTGAAAAGAGCATCCTGGATGAACCAGACTCTCCACTAGAGGTGAGTTCTATCAGAGGTTGTTGTACATGAATGTTGATTAGTAGCTCATTAGATACGTTCAGCACCACAAGGAAGGACAGCTCCCCTATGAGAGCAGGGAGACTGACACAAGACCAAGAGACACCATCTTACATCTAATTCAAGACTTTATCATGCAAACGTTCTGGAGCAAATCACTCTCAAAGAAATTACACATTAAAATCATTGTTTTGGAAGCTGATCAATTGAATAACATTATGCATAATGAGTACTGTGCATTAATGTTAACCATTTGATAGTCATACATCCATTTGTTTGCTTTTCTCTCTCGCTCGCTGGTGTTTTTCAGTGAAATATTTATATTTTGATGTGTGCCTTAGCAAGTGTGTGTGCTTGTGTGTATATGTGTCTGTCTGTCTGTCTGTCTGTCTTTCTGTCTGTGTGCGTGTGCGTGTCCGTGTGCGTGTGCGTGTGCTTGTGTTTGTGTAAATTATGTTTTTCAAGAGCAATTAATATCAGTTCGTTTCTAAATATAATTAGACAAGAGTGCTTTGACGTCACTATGTTTCAGTGAAGTAAAATGAATTGAATCTTCGATTTAACTTAAATTCTCCAATAGATTTAGCCTGGCTCACGCGTCCACATCTCGATGAGATGGTGGTCTGGGAACTAGGTGTGCATTTTCTCGTATTCGAGGCGTGGTTTACGAATGCCTAGAGCCGTTTATTGGGCGCTACGAATGTCTATCAAATGGCGTCTGGTTCTTCACATGCTGCTTTGCGCGCGATTCATAGCTAATTGCTACTAAAAATTAGCTACTAAAATTACATTAATTGCTACAAAAGCTACTTAATACACTTTCTAAGGCTGCATCGAACGGTAACGTTGTGCCCGCTGCCATGTTGGATTAACACGCTACAAGCTTCGGTGTCGCGCATAGAAGTCTTCATCGTCTTGCTGCCCCCCGTTCTGTGATTGGTTCCCTAACTCAGGGGAAAATAAGGGCGGTGGTTTCCAGGCTGTCTTTGCAATGAGAATGAAATCGCGCGCAAAGCAGCATGGGAATTCCCAGGCTACAATAGATTATGTTTTATTTGCAATTGTGCAGATTTTTTATATTAATTATTTATACAAGTTATTCGTATCTTGTGTATCTTTCTTCTTTGTAGAACGTAGGAACGTGCCCTCTTGATAAGGAATAAGGAATGTGCTTTGTCAAAATCATAAGGTCATATAAACGACAGTTTTATATGTATGCCTACTCTGAAACAGGGTTGACATTCCTACTTTAAACTCTAAGGGACGCTGTCGGTCAGTGAAAAAATAGTCTGTGTTCAGGAGACGCTCGTTGGAGCTTCTCATCCCTTTAACTCATAGAGAGGAGAACAGAACCAAACGACGCATTCAGGGTGGAGCCTGACGGAGGTTCTCTCGCTTCGAAACTCGTCGTGTTGTTGAAAAGGAATGTAAATTCAACTGAGAGCTTACATAATTTTACCGGACCTTTTGTTCCTCCTTATATTATTTTGTGGACATAATCGTGAGTTTCGCCGAGGATTATTTCCTATTGGAAATGGCGTTACGCCACACCGGGAGGGAATGTTGCTGCTCGTGTCGGAGTCAAATATGGATCGTTTTTCTATATGTCTGCATTTATCTCAACATTACCAGTTGCCAGATCCGGTATTCTATTCCGGAGGAGATGAAAAAGGGCTCTCTTATCGGCAACGTTGCGCAGGATTTAGGCTTGGATCTGAAAAGGCTTCGTTCAGGCCGAGCCAGAATCTTGACGGGAGAAAGCCCTCAATACGCCGATCTGAAGACGGACAAAGGGATTCTAGTCGTGAATGAGAGGATGGACCGAGAGCAGCTCTGTGGCGACGTGACGCCTTGTAGCTTAAGCTTCGAAATCATCCTAGAAAACCCAATCGAACTGCATCGAGTGATCATTGAAATATTGGATATTAATGATCACAGTCCTGCCTTTGAAAATAAATACATATCCCTAGAAATTAGTGAAAGTGTTGCAGTTGGTTCTCGTTTCGATCTTGAAAATGCGGAAGATTCAGACGTAGGGAGCAATAGTTTGCAAAATTACTTATTATCACCAGATGAGAATTTCGTTCTCAAACAGCATGTCAGCGCTGATGGCCGCAGATTCGCAGAAATGATTCTGCAAAAACCGTTGGACAGAGAGATTAGTCCTCATCTCTCGTTAAAGCTGATCGCAGTTGACGGTGGAACTCCTCAGAGATCTGGTACAGTAAACATTGACATAACCGTTCTAGATGCAAATGATAACGCTCCCGTGTTTAACCAGTCTGTGTACAGAGCTACAGTGGTAGAGAATGCACCCATTGGGACCTATATTACAACTGTGAATGCATCAGACGCGGATGCTGGCTCCTACGGTTTGGTAACTTATTATTTTTCTAACTTAAAAGGCGTAATGGCTGATCTATTTAAAATAAACAATATGTCTGGTAAAATATCAGTCTCTGGTCGAATAGACTTCGAAAAAGATAGAAAATATGAAATAAGAGTCGGGGCAAAGGATCAGAGTGGTCAGAATGATGCAAGCAACGTAATCGTTGAGGTGATTGATGTCAATGATAACGCTCCATTAATTAATGTGATGTCATTCTCTAGTCCTGTATCAGAAGATTCTCCTACTGGTACCACCATAGCTGTAATCAATGTCAAAGATTCTGATTCAGAGAAAAATGGACAGATAACGTGTTCAATTGATTATACACTCCCATTTAAAATACAGTCTTCACTAACTAATTATTACAACCTGCTCTCAGATGTCGTTTTTGACCGTGAAACCACATCAGAATATAACATAACTTTCACTGCTACAGATTCAGGGTCTCCTCCCTTATCCAGTGCAACAACTTTAAGGCTTGTTATTTCTGACGTGAATGACAATGCACCAATATTCACTAGAAAGAGCTATTCAGCTCATGTTGTGGAGAATAATGAGCCTGGGGTGTCCATATTCACCGTGAGCGCTCGAGACGTTGACTGGAATCAAAATGCCAGAGTGTCCTATCTTCTGGAGGACACACAGGTCAGTGGTAGTCCAGCCTCTACTCATGTTTCTATCAACTCTGAAACTGGAGTTCTATATGCAGCGCGCTCTTTTGATTATGAACAACTTAAATCACTAGATCTAGTTGTTAAAGCTCAAGATGGAGGCTCTCCTCCCCTCAGCAGTAATGTGAGTGTGAAAATACTGATCCAGGACCAGAACGACAACGCCCCTCAGGTTCTGTATCCGGTCCAGACTGGTGGTTCTCTGGTGGCTGAAATGGTGCCTCGTTCAGCAGATGTGGGCTATCTGGTCACTAAAGTGGTGGCTGTTGATGTGGACTCTGGACAGAATGCCTGGCTCTCCTATAAACTTCAGAAAGCCACAGACAGGGCGCTGTTTGAAGTGGGCTTACAGAATGGAGAAATAAGAACCATCCGCCAAGTCACTGATAAAGATGCAGTGAAACAAAGACTGACTGTTATAGTGGAGGACAACGGACAGCCCTCTCGTTCAGCTACAGTCATTGTTAACGTGGCGGTGGCGGACAGCTTCCCTGAAGTGCTCTCGGAGTTCACTGACTTTACACACGACAGGGAGTACAATGACAACCTGACTTTTTACTTAGTCTTGGCTCTGGCTGTAGTTTCCTTTCTCTTCATCACATGTTTAGTGGTGATTGTATCAGTGAAGATCTACAGATGGAGACAGTCTCGTATCCTGTATCATTCCAACCTCCCGGTGATTCCATATTATCCACCACGTTACTCAGACACTTTGGGGGGGACAGGGACTCTCCAGCACGTGTACAATTACGAGGTGTGCAGGACCACTGACTCCAGAAAGAGTGACTGTAAGTTTGGCAACGCTGGCAGTCAGAACGTTCTGATAATGGACCCCAGTTCTACAGGAACCATGCAGCGAATGCAGAGTGAAAAGAGCATCCTGGATGAACCAGACTCTCCACTAGAGGTGAGTTCTATCAGAGGTGGTTGTACATGAATGTTGATTTGTAGCTCATTAGATATGTTCAGCACCACAAGGAAGGACAGCTCCCCTACAGATGAGAGCAGGGAGACTGACACAAGACCAAGTTACATCATCGTAGATCTGATATCAGACTTTGCCAATAAGCATTTTGAAGAAAGTCACAATTAAAAGGCACGCTATATGAACAGTATTTTTTTTAAGGTGATCAGTTCGATTAAAATATGGTAAATGTATATTGTTCATTGCTGTGGACCAAGAGATGTGTATCAGTCTATGTGTTTTCATAACAGTCTTGCTTACTGGCGTTTTCATCCAAATATTGTTTTCAATCTAAAGCTATGTGGCTTGTCAAGTGTGCTTTTGTGTGTGTGTGTGTGTGTGTGTGTGTGTGTGTGTGTGTGTGTGTGTGTGTGTGTGTGTGTGTGTGTGCGTGCGTGCGTGCGTGCGTGCGTGCGTGCGTGCGTGCGTGCGTGCGTGTGTGTGTGTGTGAAAATTATTTTGGTATTTTTCAATTAAAACCTAAAAAAAAAAGTAATTTAGATTTTTTTTCATCATGCCCATCTGTAGGACTTCATATTGTGCTCTTTGTTCGGGAATCAGGAATAATCTACGTAATAATCATAATGTCACGTGAACGAATGTTTGATATGTAGGCCTACTCTGAAACAGTGTTGACATTCCTACTTTAAACTCTAAGGGACGCTGTCGGTCAGTGAAAAATAGTCTGTGTTCAGTAGACGCTCGTTGGAGCTTCTCATTCCTTTAACTCATAGAGAGGAGAACAGAACCACAGCGACGCATTCAGGGTGGAGCCTGACGGAGGTTCTCTCGCGTCGAATCTATTTTTGTTGTTTAAAAGGATTTTAAATTTAACTGAGAGCTTACATTAATTTTCCCGGACCTTGTGTTTCTCTTTCTATATTTTTGTAGATATCATTGTGAGTTTCGTTGAGGATTATTTTCTATTGGAAATGGCGTTACGCCACAACGGGAGGGAATGTTGCTGTTCGTGTCGGAGTCAAATATGGATCGTCTTTCTATATGTCACCATTTTTCTCAACATTACCAGTTGCCAGATCCGGTATACTATTCCGGAGGAGATGAAAAAGGGCTCTCTTATCGGCAACGTTGCGCAGGATTTAGGCTTGGATCTGAAAAGGCTTCGTTCAGGCCGAGCCAGAATCCTGACGGGAGAAAGCCCTCAATACGCCGATCTGAAGACAGACAAAGGGATTCTAGTCGTGAATGAGAGGATGGACCGAGAGCAGCTCTGTGGCGACGTGACGCCTTGTAGCTTTAGCTTCGAAATCATCTTAGAAAACCCAATCGAACTGCATCGAGTTATAATTGAAATAATGGATATTAATGATCACAGTCCTGCCTTTGAAAATAAATACATTTCCCTTGAAATTAGTGAAAGTGTTGCAGTTGGTTCTCCTTTTGATTTAGAAAATGCAGATGATCCTGATGTAGGAGTAAATAGTTTACAAAATTATTTGCTGTCGCCAAACAATAATTTCATTCTGAAACAGCACGCCAACACAGATGGAATAAAATTTGCAGAAATGATTCTCGAAAAACCATTAGACAGGGAGACTAATCCCCACCTTTCGTTAAAGCTGATCGCAGTTGACGGTGGAACTCCTCAGAGATCTGGTACAGTAAACATAGACATCACTGTTCTAGATGCCAATGATAACGCCCCCGTGTTTAACCAGTCTGTGTACAGAGCTACAGTGGTAGAGAATGCACCCATTGGGACCTATATTACAACTGTGAATGCATCAGACGCTGACGCTGGCTCCAATGGTTTGGTAACATACTATTTTTCTAATTTAAAAGGAGTATTGGCTGATGTATTTAATATTGACAACGTGTCTGGTAAAATATCAGTTACTGGTAAAATTGACTTTGAAAAAGATAAAAAGTTTGAAATAAGAGTAGGAGCGAAAGATCAGGGTGGCCAGAATAATGGCTGTAAAGTAATCATTGAGGTGAGTGATGTCAATGACAATGCTCCAGTAATCAATGTGATGTCATTCTCTAGTCCTGTATCAGAAGATGCTCCTACTGGTACCACCATAGCTGTAATCAATGTCAAAGATTCTGATTCAGAGAAAAATGGACAGATAACTTGTTCAATTGATTCAAAACTCCCATTTAAAATACAGTCGTCACTAACTAATTATTACAACCTGCTCTCAGATGTCGTTTTTGACCGGGAAACCACATCAGAATATAACATAACCATCACCGCGACAGATTCAGGGTCTCCTCCCTTATCCAGTGCAACAACTTTAAGGCTTGTTATTTCTGACGTGAATGACAATGCACCAATATTCAGTAGAAAGAGCTATTCAGCTCATGTTGTGGAGAATAATGAGCCTGGGGTGTCCATATTCACCGTGAGCGCTCGAGACGTTGACTGGAATCAAAATGCCAGAGTGTCCTATCTTCTGGAGGACACACAGGTTAGTGGTAGTCCAGCCTCTACTCATGTTTCTATCAACTCTGAAACTGGAGTTCTATATGCAGCGCGATCTTTTGATTATGAACAACTTAAATCACTAGATCTAGTTGTTAAAGCTCAAGATGGAGGCTCTCCTCCCCTCAGCAGTAATGTGAGTGTGAAAATACTGATGCAGGACCAGAACGACAACGCCCCTCAGGTTCTGTATCCGGTCCAGACTGGTGGTTCTCTGGTGGCTGAAATGGTGCCTCGTTCAGCAGATGTGGGCTATCTGGTCACTAAAGTGGTGGCTGTTGATGTGGACTCTGGACAGAATGCCTGGCTCTCCTATAAACTCCAGAAAGCCACAGACAGGGCGCTGTTTGAAGTGGGCTTACAGAATGGAGAAATAAGAACCATCCGCCAAGTCACTGATAAAGATGCAGTGAAACAAAGACTGACTGTTATAGTGGAGGACAACGGACAGCCCTCTCGTTCAGCTACAGTCATTGTTAACGTGGCGGTGGCGGACAGCTTCCCTGAAGTGCTCTCAGAGTTCACTGACTTTACACATGACAAGGAGTACAATGACAACCTGACTTTTTACTTAGTCCTGGCTCTGGCTGTAGTTTCCTTTCTCTTCATCACATGTTTAGTGGTGATTGTATCAGTGAAGATCTACAGATGGAGACAGTCTCGTATCCTGTATCATTCCAACCTCCCGGTGATTCCATATTATCCACCACGTTACTCAGACACTTTGGGGGGGACAGGGACTCTCCAGCACGTGTACAATTACGAGGTGTGCAGGACCACTGACTCCAGAAAGAGTGACTGTAAGTTTGGCAACGCTGGCAGTCAGAACGTTCTGATAATGGACCCCAGTTCTGCAGGGACCATGCAGCGAATGCAGAGTGAGAAGAGCATCCTAGATGAACCAGACTCTCCACTAGAGGTGAGTTCTATCAGTGGTTGTTGTACATGAATGTTGATTTGTAGCTCATTAGATATGTTCAGCACCACAAGGAAGGACAGCTCCCCTAAAGATGAGAGCAGGGAGACTGACACAAGACCAAGTGATACCATCGTAGATCTGATATCAGACTTTGCCAATAAGCATTCTGAAGAGAGTCACAATTAAAAGGCACACTATATGAATAGGATTTTTGTGGAATGTGATCTGTTGAATTACAATATGGTGAATGTGTATTGTGTATTGCTGTGGACCATGAGAGTATCAGTCTATCTGTTGGCATTCCTGTCTTGCTTTCTGGTGTTTTCATCCAAATATTTAGCTTCACGATAAATCTATTTGGCTTGTCATGTGCATTTGTTTGTGTGTGTGGGGGTATGTGTGTGCGTGCATGTGCTATGGTTGTGTGTGTGTGTGTGTGTGTGTGTTTGTGTGTGTGTGTGTGTGTGTGTGTGTGTGTGTGTGTGTGTGTGTGTGTGTGTGTGTGTGTGTGTGTGTGTGTGTGCGTGCGTGCGTGCGTGCGTGCATGTGTGTGTGTGCGTGTGTGCATGTGCTGTGGTTGTGTGTGTGTGTGTGTGTGTTTGTGTGTGTTTATGTTTGTGTGTGTGTGTGTGTGTGTGTGTGTGTGTGTGTGTGTGTGTGTGTGTGTGTGTGTGTGTATGTGTGTGGATCATTTTTATCAATGGCAGTTAAGGACGGTTCACTTCCAATTATAGGTTATTTCATTAGACTTGGATGCTTTTGACTTCATTTTGTTTCAGTCAATTAAATTCAATGTAATATTTGAACAGTCACCTTCTGTTCTCTGAAAGATTATGTTTTATTTATAGTGATACAGACTTTCTGTATTTTTATTCTAAAAAATAAACAACAAGTTATTAGATCTTTTTCTTATCATGCCTATATGTAGGACTAAGGAATGTGCCCTCTATGTTTGACAACCAGGAATATGCTATATGACAACCTTAAAGTCATATGAACGACAGTTTGATATGTAGGCCTACTCTGAAACAGTGTTGACATTCCTACTTTAAACTCTAAGGGACGCTGTCGGTCAGTGAAAAAATAGTCAGTGTTCAGTAGACGCTCGTTGGAGCTTCTCATCCCTTTAACTCATAGAGAGGAGAACAGAACCACAACGACGCATTCAGGGTGGAGCCTGACGGAGGTTCTCTCGTGTCGAAACTCGTCTTGTTGTTTAAAAGGAATTTAATTTCAACTGAGAGCTTACTTTATTTTACCGGACCCTGTGATTCTCCTTATATTATTTTGTGGATATCATAGGGTTTTGTCGAGGATTATTTACCATTGGAAATGGCGTTACGCCACACCGGGAGGAAATGTTGCCGATGGTGCCGGAGTCAAATATGGATCGTTTTTCTATATATCTGCATTTTTCTCAACATTACCAGTTGCCAGATACGGTATTCTATTCCGGAGGAGATGAAAAAGGGCTCTCTTATCGGCAACGTTGCGCAGGATTTAGGGTTGGATCTGAAAAGGCTTCGTTCAGGCCGAGCCAGAATCTTGACGGGAGAAAGCCCTCAATACGCCGATCTGAAGACAGACAAAGGGATTCTAGTCGTGAATGAGAGGATGGACCGAGAGCAGCTCTGTGGCGACGTGACGCCTTGTAGCTTAAGCTTCGAAATCATATTGGAAAACCCTATCGAACTGCATCGTGTGATCATTGAAATATTGGACATTAATGATCATTCTCCTGCTTTTAAAAATGAACAAATCCACCTTGAAATCAGTGAAATTGCTGCAGTAGGATCTCGTTTTAGTTTAGAGAGTGCCGATGATCCTGACGTAGGGACGAACAGTTTGCAAGATTATTTGCTGTCCTCGAATGAAAATTTTGTTCTCAAACAACATTCGAACGCAGACGGCAGCAAATTCGCAGAAATGGTTTTACAAAAACCATTGGACAGAGAGATTAATCCCCATCTCTCATTAAAGCTGATCGCAGTTGACGGTGGAACTCCTCAGAGATCTGGTACAGTAAACGTAGACATCACTGTTTTGGATGCCAATGATAATGCCCCCATTTTCAACCAATCTATGTACAGAGCAACTGTTACAGAAAACGCACCCGTTGGAACATACGTAACAACGGTTAATGCGTCAGATGCAGACAGTGGTTCCAGTGGGTTGGTGACTTACTATTTTGCTAACTTAAAAGGTGGTTTTGGTGATGTATTTAATATTGACAGCACATCCGGTAAACTCACTGTTTCTGGTAAAATTGACTTTGAAAAAGATAAAAAATATGAAATTAGAGTAGGGGCAAAAGATCAAGGGGGCCTGGATGATGCCAGTAAAGTGATAATCGAGGTGATTGATGTCAATGACAACGCTCCAGTAATCACTGTGATGTCATTCTCTAGTCCTGTATCAGAAGATGCTCCTACTGGTACCACCATAGCTGTAATTAATGTCAAAGATTCAGATTCAGAGAAACATGGAAAGATAACTTTTTCAATTGATTCAAAACTCCCATTTAAAATACAGTCTTCACTAACTAATTATTACAACCTGCTCTCAGATGTTGTTTTTGACCGTGAAACAACATCAGAATATAACATAACCATCACCGCGACAGATTCAGGGTCTCCTCCCTTATCCAGTGCAACAACTTTAAGACTTGTTATTTCTGACGTGAATGACAATGCACCAATATTCAGTAGAAAGAGCTATTCAGCTCATGTTGTGGAGAATAATGAGCCTGGGGTGTCCATATTCACCGTGAGCGCTCGAGATGTTGACTGGAATCAAAATGCCAGAGTGTCCTATCTTCTGGAGGACACACAGGTTAGTGGTAGTCCAGCCTCTACTCATGTTTCTATCAACTCTGAAACTGGAGTTCTATATGCAGCACGCTCTTTTGATTATGAACAACTTAAATCACTAGATCTAGTTGTTAAAGCTCAAGATGGAGGCTCTCCTCCCCTCAGCAGTAATGTGAGTGTGAAAATACTGATCCAGGACCAGAACGACAACGCCCCTCAGGTTCTGTATCCGGTCCAGACTGGTGGTTCTCTGGTGGCTGAAATGGTGCCTCGTTCAGCAGATGTGGGCTATCTGGTCACTAAAGTGGTGGCTGTTGATGTGGACTCTGGACAGAATGCCTGGCTCTCCTATAAACTCCAGAAAGCCACAGACAGGGCGCTGTTTGAAGTGGGCTTACAGAATGGAGAAATAAGAACCATCCGCCAAGTCACTGATAAAGATGCAGTGAAACAAAGACTGACTGTTATAGTGGAGGACAACGGACAGCCCTCTCGTTCAGCTACAGTCATTGTTAACGTGGCGGTGGCGGACAGCTTCCCTGAAGTCTTCTCGGAGTTCACTGACTTTACACACGACAAGGAGTACAATGACAACCTGACTTTTTACTTAGTCTTGGCTCTGGCTGTAGTTTCCTTTCTCTTCATCACGTGTTTAGTGGTGATTGTATCAGTGAAGATCTACAGATGGAGACAGTCTCGTATCCTGTATCATTCCAACCTCCCGGTGATTCCATATTATCCACCACGTTACTCAGACACTTTGGGGGGGACAGGGACTCTCCAGCACGTGTACAATTACGAGGTGTGCAGGACCACTGACTCCAGAAAGAGTGACTGTAAGTTTGGCAACGCTGGCAGTCAGAACGTTCTGATAATGGACCCCAGTTCTACAGGGACCATGCAGCGAATGCAGAGTGAAAAGAGCATCCTGGATGAACCAGACTCTCCACTAGAGGTGAGTTCTATCAGTGGTTGTTGTACCTGAATGTTCATTTGTAGCTCATCAGATATGTTCATTACCACAAAGAAGGACAGCTCCCCTAAAGATGATAATAATAATTATTATTATTATTGGGACCTTGTGGTCTTTATTTGTCATTCCCATGTGACATGGGAACGAAATTCGTTGTCTGCATTTGAGCCATCCTTTTGTACATAGGAGCAGTGGGCTGCTATGATCAGCGCCCGGGGAGCAAGTTGGGGTTCAGGGTTCAGTGTCTTGCTCAAGGACACTTCGACATGTAGACAGTTTTGGAAGTGGGGATCACAGGGATCGAACCCCCAACCCTACGGTTAGTGGACGACCACTAACCACCCGCTCTACCCACTGAGCTACTGTCGCCCCAATGATAGCAGGGTCGCTGACACAAGACCATGTGACATAATCTTCCCGCTAAATTAAGACATTACCATGCAAACATTCTGGAGTAAGTCACAATTAAAGAAATGATACATGAAAAGCATTGTTTTGTAAGCTGATCAATTGAATTACGATTTGCATAATGAGTAATGTGCATTATTGTGGACCATTTGATATTCATGCATCCATCTGTTTGCTCTACTCTCTTGCTCTTTGGTGGGTTTCAGTGAAATATTTTAATTTGGTAACACTTTCTATGAAGACTACATCTATAGTGCATTATGAGTGCATTCATAGTGAATTATAATGCTCATTATAATCAATCATAATGCATTATGACTGCAATCATAAACACATATAAAGCTTTATGATGCACTATATCAACAGTTATAAATATAGCTTATAATGACTTATAAATCCAAGTGTCTTATGAGTGCTCTTGACTGGTTATAAACTACAGGCTGACTGATGGGGCTTATAATACATTATAACTACTCATACCCCTCTATACACACACCTCAACAATCAACTGTTATAAGGACTCATAGGATGCCATAATTATATATAAGTTATCAATGTATGCTTTAAGTAAAGTGAGGTTCATATAGATGCATCTATATGAACCTCACTTTACTTAACACCAACAATGAAACACCATGATTAGCTATACTGCATTATAGATGCATCAATATGAACCTCACTTTACTTAAAGCATACATTGATAACTTATATATAATTATGGCATCCTATGAGTCCTTATAACAGTTGATTGTTGAGGTGTGTGTATAGAAGGGTATGAGTAGTTATAATGTATTATAAGCCCCATCAGTCAGCCTGTAGTTTATAACCAGTCAAGAGCACTCATAAGACACTTGGATTTGTAAGTCATTATAAGCTATATTTATAACTGTTGATATAGTGCATCATAAAGCTTTATATGTGCTTATGAATGCAGTCATAATGCATTATGATTGATTATAATGAGCATTATAATTCACTATGAATGCGCTCATAATGCACTATAGATGTAGTCTTCATAGAAAGTGTTACCTTTAATTTTAATGCATGCCTTGGCAACCGTCTGTGTGTGTGTGTGTGTGTGTGTGTGTGTGTGTGTGTGTGTGTGTGTGTGTGTGTGTGTGTGTGTGTGTGTGTGTGTGTGTGTTTGTGTGTGTGTGTGTGTGTGTGTGTGTGTGTGTGTGTGTGTGTGTGTGTTTATGCATACTCGAGAGTAAGATATTACTCTTCATTAAAACCTGTATTTTAGAAGCATGCAAACAATTGTAAACGACACTGACTGTAGTTCAGCTTATCTTGCTCAGAGGGACGCTGTTGACCAAGTTGTTACCGTTTGTTAAGAGTCAATCGGCAGAACCCCTCCACCCATCGTGTTAGCGCAGGGAAGAGAAAGGGAAACGGTTTGGATCACAAAGCCGGACCTATCAGACCAATTTCCATTGCTTTTCTTTCAGTGGATTGTACATTCTGAAGATTCCTGTATTTAAGGGCGACCGTTGGATCGAGGTTTTTACGGATTTGATTACGTTTTTGTGGAAGTGGACAGACAAGAGGGAACAATGAAATGGCATGTCGGCCTATGTCTGATGTTAACGCTGGTCTTCCCTGCCGATCCAGTGTATGGGCAGGTCAGTTACTCAATTCCGGAAGAAATGTCGAAAGGTTCTTTAGTCGGAAATATAGCACAGGATTTGGGGTTAGATGAGAAAAGACTGAAATCAGGGAGAGGGCACATTTACAAAGGAGACAGTTCAGATTATATCGAGTTGAATCAAGAAAGGGGAGCCCTCGTTATTAAAGACAAGATGGACCGAGAGGCGCTTTGCAGACAAACAACGCCTTGTGCTCTTGATCTCCAGATCATTTTAGAAAATCCTTTGGAGTTTTACACAGTAACAGTTGAGATCACCGACATTAATGATAATCCTCCTCGTTTTAAAAACAGCGTCATGAAATTCGAAATTACCGAAATGGCTCTCAGTGGCACCAAATATGTTCTCGAAAAAGCTGTGGACGAGGACGTCGGGACGAATGACCTTCAAAGCTATGTGCTGCAAAAAAATGACAACTTCGTGTTAAACCCTTATCGCAGCGGTAGTCGAAATGTGGAGATGGTTTTAAAAAAGCCTCTCGACCGAGAAAAGCAGGAGCGTTTGTCTCTGGTGCTGACAGCCGTGGATGGAGGAGAACCGCAGTTATCGGGAACGATGCAAATTCACGTTACGGTGCTAGACGCCAACGACAATTCCCCTATATGTTCCCAAACGGAATATAAGGTCAGTGTCAAAGAAAACGCAGCGACAGGTACCGTTTTAACGACAGTGAGTGCGACTGATGTGGATGAAGGATCGCATGGCCATGTTCGCTATTCAATTATTACCGTTGGCGAGGGTTTACTCGATCGGTTCCAGGTAAATGACAGAGACGGTACCGTTACAGTAGCTGGGGCTCTAGATTATGAAACGCTGAAATGGTTTGAGTTAGACGTCCAGGCTATGGATCCAGGTGGAAACTCGGATGTCTGTAAAGTTGTAATTGAAGTCCTGGATGTTAACGATAACGCACCAGTTATCAATATAATGTCTAAATTACCGATCATATCTGAGGACGTAAAGCCAGGTACAGTCGTGACGATGATGAACATCCAAGATTCTGATTCGAATGACAATGGCAAAGTAATGTGCAATTCCGAAGAAACTATTCCTTTTACAATGACCTCAACGTCAAACAATTTCTTCAGTTTAGTGACAGAACGTGAACTTGACAGAGAGATAGACGGTGAATATAATATCAGCGTTGTGTGTTACGACAAGGGAGTTCCCTCTCTCTCCAGCACGGTAACTATCAATTTAAAGATTTCCGATGTGAATGATAACAGTCCCGTCTTCGAAAAAAACTCATATGAAGCCTGCATTACGGAAAACAATGCACCAGGCCTCTCCATATGCAGTATTAAAGCAAGAGATGCTGACTGGAACCAGAACGCCCGCGTGTCATACATACTGGAAGACTCCTCTATTAACGGCGTGCCGGTCTCCTCTTACGTGTCTGTCAGTGCTGACAGTGGAGTTATACATGCAGTCCGCTCTTTTGACTACGAGCAGATTAAAGATTTTCAGTTCTATGTTAAAGCTCAAGATGGAGGCTCTCCTCCCCTCAGCAGTAATGTGAGTGTGAAAATACTGATCCAGGACCAGAACGACAACGCCCCTCAGGTTCTGTATCCGGTCCAGACTGGTGGTTCTCTGGTGGCTGAAATGGTGCCTCGTTCAGCAGATGTGGGCTATCTGGTCACTAAAGTGGTGGCTGTTGATGTGGACTCTGGACAGAATGCCTGGCTCTCCTATAAACTCCAGAAAGCCACAGACAGGGCGCTGTTTGAAGTGGGCTTACAGAATGGAGAAATAAGAACCATCCGCCAAGTCACTGATAAAGATGCAGTGAAACAAAGACTGACTGTTATAGTGGAGGACAACGGACAGCCCTCTCGTTCAGCTACAGTCATTGTTAACGTGGCGGTGGCGGACAGCTTCCCTGAAGTGCTCTCGGAGTTCACTGACTTTACACACGACAAGGAGTACAATGACAACCTGACTTTTTACTTAGTCTTGGCTCTGGCTGTAGTTTCCTTTCTCTTCATCACATGTTTAGTGGTGATTGTATCAGTGAAGATCTACAGATGGAGACAGTCTCGTATCCTGTATCATTCCAACCTCCCGGTGATTCCATATTATCCACCACGTTACTCAGACACTTTGGGGGGGACAGGGACTCTCCAGCATGTGTACAATTACGAGGTGTGCAGGACCACTGACTCCAGAAAGAGTGACTGTAAGTTTGGCAACGCTGGCAGTCAGAACGTTCTGATAATGGACCCCAGTTCTACAGGGACCATGCAGCGAATGCAGAGTGAAAAGAGCATCCTGGATGAACCAGACTCTCCACTAGAGGTGAGTTCTATCAGAGGTGGTTGTACATGAATGTTGATTTGTAGCTCATTAGATATGTTCAGCACCACAAGGAAGGACAGCTCCCCTACAGATGAGAGCAGGGAGACTGACACAAGACCAAGTGAACATCTTACAGCTAATGTCAAACTTTGCCAATGAGTATTCTGGAGAGATTCACTATAAAATGCATGCTATATGATACTAGATCATTTTGGATGTGATTGATTGAATTACAATGTGCATAATGACTATTGCACAGGACCATGAGATTTGTATCAGTCTGCCTGTCTGCATTCCAGCTATGTTTGCTGGCATTTCCGTCAACGACCCGCTCTGTCCACCCGCTCTACCCACTGAGCTACTGCCGCCCTGTGATTTATTGAGTCTGTATGTGTATCTGTGTATCTGTATCTGTATGTGTGTGTGTGTGTGTGTGTGTGTGTGTGTGTGTGTGTGTGTGTGTGTGTGTGTGTGTGTGTGTGTGTTTGTGTGTGTGTGTGTGTGTGTGTGTATAATATTTATCAAGAGCAGTTAAAAATGTTTTGATTCCGTGGATAAGTTCTCTAGTTACTCAACATCGCAATGGTTCAGTGAAAAATCAATTTAATATATCTACAATTAACTTCAGTTCTCTGCAAGAGGATGTTTTAGTTACAATTATACATTTTTTTTTGTATTTTTATATAACAACTTAAAACAAGTTGAGAGTATTTTGTATCATGTCTATATGTAGGACTCAGGAAGGTGTGCTCTATTTTCGGGAACCATGAATATCTTATATAACAATCATAAAGTCATATGAACGAATGTTTGATATGTAGGCCTACTCTGAAACAGTGTTGATATTCCTACTTTAAACTCTAAGGGACGCTGTCGGTCAGTGAAAAAATAGTCAGTGTAAATGGCAGCATATTTGCCAGTTCTAGCACTTTACGTTTGTGCTTTTATTTTGAAGAGCACCGCTCTTCTTCTAATACTTTCCGTTGTCGTTGACCACTGTTACTGGACTTACTGCTCCCGTCTTGTCGGATTGTCATGTGCACGTCGCTCCACAGTTGGTAAACATGCAAACACCTTTACTTGTCTTATTCTGTGTGGAAACATGTGAAAGGGCATTTTATCGTGGTTCGTTTCATGTTTGTTTCGTTTTCATGTCATGTTTAAAGGAGTGTTACTGCGAGGTGTGTGCGGAAGACAGGCTAACAGGCTGAGCTTAAACTTAGCGCCCTCGGAAGCAGAAGGAGGTATGAGGAGACCGATAGTCCATTCATTGTAAAGTGGTTTATTTTTTATTTAAAACAAGGGAACTGTCATGATTTAAGTTTAGTAAAATATTTGTATTTAGTTTAAAATGTAAACGTGATTTCTATATTATTCGTAAGAAATAATATGGTACTGTGGCATTTGTATTTTTTTTGTCCACATAGTTTTCACGGTGTCAGAATACGAGGCGAAAGAGGAGAGAATTAAATTGCACCAGTCGAAGCTCTCTGCATCTTTGTGTGGTTATTCCGAGTGGGCCGCTACAGTGAAAACTCCACGGCTGCAACAGACCTGCCATCCCTGCAGAGAAGCTGACGCCATCTCGTCAGATCCAGTACCAACCTGTTCCCAGCCACCTAACTCCGCTCGCACTCATATCAAGCACAGGCAAGATTAAAAGGGACGGCACGCTGAAGGTACAACTACAGACGCTGAAAAAAAGAAAAAGAGACATTGGGTACCAAGGAGCAAAAGGAACTATTTACAGTGTAAATGAAGTGCCTTAAATACTAACATAATATTTGAGGTCAATATAATTTGTGAGCTGGTTTTCAAAAATAATAGCTCTGAAATTGGTGAATATTTCAAGACCAATGGCACATGTGTTTCTGGAATAATAATTCATGACATGTCTGTTTATGATGAAGGTTAAAGGGTGAAGCTCTTTAGCTATTTATATCTAGAGTGCTCATTTATGACATTTTTGTGGTTACTATTTTATGCTAAAAATCCTTTTGAATGTCCATAATATGTAAATGCTTGATACAAGTATTACTCTGCGGTAAAAGATAACTACAGCTTATAGGTGTGAATTCAGGCATAGGACAATCAAGAGCCACGACAGGCTTAAAGCAGTTGCACAAACAAACAAGATGTCACTCCCAGCAGAGGAAACAGACAATCCCACAGACACGCCACTTAGGTCTAGCTCACGTGAGAGAAAGCTAACAGAGAAAGGCCAAGAGATGCATGACCAAGACATTAAAAAACATGCAAAAACATTTAACAAAGCCTATGATTCTTGGAAGCTAGTAGCGAGGGAGACAAGGACAAAATTAAAAACCTTCTGCTCATTAGAAGACCTCAATAAATTACACGAAGATATTCAAACAAAGTATGATGCTGTAAGAATGCAGTACGAACCTATTCTACGTAACAGTAACACCACGCCAGAGATTGTCAAAAAAATGGATGCCTGTGGTATACTGACAAAAGAAATTTGTGACCTCATAAGCAACCGTCTAGAGACTATTAATGAAGATTATAATGATCAACTTGAAAAAGAAAGAGTAAGAGAAACGTTAAACAAAAATGAATATGGATCTGTCTTTGGCCTAACTAAAACTGAAACTATAAGTTCATTCGACACATCAGAGAAATCGAGCAACCACTCCAGCTCAGCCAGTGCCCACAGCAGTAGAGTAGATGCAGAAGCAGAGCTTGCTGCTAAGCTGGAGCAATCAAAGGCCATGGAAGAAATTCAAGCACAGCAAGCACATCTTCACAAGTTAGAAAGTGAATGGAAACTTAAAGAAGCAAAAATGTTGTCAGAAATGAAACAAAGAGAGGTGGAGATGCAACAACAGTTGGAACAAGAGAGAGCAAAACTGCAACAGTTACAAGCAGAAAAGGAGGTCGCTATAGCAGCAGCTCGTGTTAGAGCATATGACAGTTTTGAAGGTTTTGAGAACCACAATGAAGAAATTAAAAACAAAACTAGCTCTGCTTGTTATAGAATACAAACTGAACCTCAATTGAATCCAGATGCTGCTTCATTCCAACCTCACCAGGCAGTGCCTGAAATGACAATGACCCAGGAGTCTGTCAGTTTAGCTCAAGCAATTTCCAGCTCATTAAGTATGAATCGCTTGCCAGTCCCTGAACCCACCACCTTTAGTGGTGACCCTTTAAGGTTTACTGATTGGAAAATGTCATTCATGACTCTGATTGATAGAAAACCACTCCCAGCAAGTGAAAAGATGTTTTATTTAAAAAATTATCTTGCTGGAGAGGCGCGCAAGGCTGTAGAAGGTTTCTTTTATCGAGATTCAGAGAATGCATACAATGGAGCATGGAAAGTTTTACAGGACAGATATGGAAACCCATTCATCATACAGAAAGCTTTCCGCGATAAGCTCATGAAATGGCCAAAGATCAGCACAAACGACCCGTTAGCACTACGAGAGTTCGCCGACTTCCTCCAAAGCTGCACTGAGGCAGTTCCACACGTCAAAGGACTAGCCATCCTTAACGATTGTGAGGAAAACCACAAGTTGCTCAAAAAACTGCCAGAATGGATTGTCCGAAAGTGGAGTCGAATTGTTGTGGATGAACTTGACACATCTGACAGCTATCCAGATCTTGCATGCTTCACAGGGTTCCTCAGCAAAGAAGCACGGATAGCCTGTAACCCTATTGCTTCTCCACTGCTGATCAATTTCAAACCTGTAGATGATAGAATCCCAAAGAGAACCAAAGTCTTCAACACAAACACACAACCAAAGAGTTTCGCTCAGGAGAAACAAGAAACAAACGGCAGTAAACCAAAATCACTTTGTTCTGTCTGTAAAAGTGACGCTCATAGCATCACAAAGTGTCCCACTTTCACAGCAAAGAGTGTTGAAGATAAAAAGGCATTCGTCCATGAAAATCGACTCTGTTTTGGATGCTTGAGAAAGGGTCATATGACCAAGGATTGTAAGAGACGACACACGTGCAACATATGCAGCCGTCGTCACCCAACCTGCTTGCACGAAGACAGGAAGCAAAGACCTGTGGAAGCAATAACGAATAGCTCCACTTCCACAGAAGAACGTGCAAGTCAGGAAACATACAAGGTCGTATCCCATACGTCAACACAACGTGTTTCTGCTACCTCAAGTATCGTCCCAGTCTTTGTGTCTTCAGCACAAGAACCGCACAGAGAAATACTTACATACGCAATACTCGACACACAGAGTGACTCAACATTTGTCTTAGAAGACATACTTGACAAACTGAATGTGAAGGTCCAGCCAGTAAAGCTGAAACTTAGTACAATGACAGCTATTGACAAAATCATATCGAGCAAGAGTGTTCATAGTCTACAAGTTAGAGGACTCCATTCGGAGAACTGCATTAAACTACAGCGGGCCTACAGCCGTGACTTCATCCCGGTGGACAAGTCATACGTTCCCACGAAGGAAACAGCATTACTGTGGCCTCATCTCAGAGACTTGGCAGATAAGTTGCCACCCCTCCAAGACTGTGACGTAGGGCTACTAATAGGATACGACTGTCCAGCAGCACTGGCTCCTCTTGAAGTCATCTTAGGTGACAAAAACCAACCATTCGCACAGAGATCAGAATTAGGGTGGAGCATAATAGGTTCATCAAACCCCCACCTAGACAGACAAGGAAGTCAAAGCTTTGTGCATCGGCTAACAGTAAAAGAACTGCCAGTTCCATCGGCGACAGATGTTTTAAAGGCCCTGGAATCAGACTTCACTGAGAGAACTCATGAGGATAAATATGTGTCCCAAGATGATGTTCATTTCATACAGTTCCTCAGTAACCACATCACACAGAAGGAGGACGGGCATTATGAAATGCCTCTCCCTTTCAAAGGCAACAGTCCGCCCAACCTACCAAACAACAAGAGGCTAGCCACAGTTCGCTTACAGTGTCTTAAGAAAAAGTTAAAGGCCAACAAACAATACTATGATCAATACAAAACGTTCATGGAAGAAACAATTAACAAGGGTGATGCAGAGCCTGCCCCTACAACATCTGAGAGAGAGACAGAGTGGTACCTTCCGCATCACGGCATCTACCACCCCAGAAAACCGGATAAGTTGAGGGTCGTTTTTGACTGTTCGGCCCAATTCCATGGGGTTTCTCTAAACGACACTCTGCTAACTGGGCCTGATCTAATCAATCCTCTGGTAGGAGTACTTTGCAGATTCAGGAAGGAAGCCGTAGCCATTATCTGTGACATAGAAAGAATGTTTTATCAATTCTCTGTCACTCCTGAATCCAGGAATTATCTGAAGTTCCTCTGGTGGAAAGGTGGAGATTTGGAGAAGGAACCACAGGAGTACAGGATGGCGGTTCACCTCTTTGGAGCCGCTTCGTCTCCTGGATGTGCCAATTTTGGCTTAAAGCATCTAGCACGACGACACAAAGCTAGCTATCCTCTAGCATCCACATTTGTGGAGAAAAACTTTTATGTTGATGACGGGTTAGTCAGCGTCCCATCAGCTGATGAAGCCAAGCAACTGATCTCGGAGTCACAAGAGTTGTGCAAAAGAGGAGGCCTGCGCCTTCACAAATTCAACTCGAATGAAGAAGCAGCACTCTCTTGCTTAGACCCTTCTGAAAGAGCAGCAAACATTGAGCCTCTAGGTCTTGATCCACACCCAGCAGAACGTGCTCTTGGCATTCAATGGTCGATAAAAGAGGACACTTTCAGCTTTAACATCAGCTTGAAAGATCAGCCTTCAAATCGTCGTGGTTGTCTGTCTGTCATCGCTTCCCTCTACGATCCACTTGGATTCATCGCTCCATTCAGCCTAAACGGAAAACGTATCCTTCAAGAGCTTTGTCACAGAGGCAACGGATGGGATGACCCACTCCCAGGAGATATGAAGCCACGGTGGGAGGAATGGATAAATGGTCTTCTCAAGTTGAAAGAGGTCTCAATTCCAAGATGTTATCACCCACATGACTTTTATGACATTGTCAGGGTAGAGTTACACCATTTTTCAGATGCTAGTTGCATGGGATATGGTGCGTGTTCTTACCTTAGGTACAAAAATGACAAGGATGAAGTCCATTGCGGTCTTGTGATGGCGAAAGCAAGGGTTGCACCCTCAAAAGTCACAAGTATCCCGAGGCTAGAACTCTCAGCAGCAGTTGTTTCTGCAAAACTCAGTGTCATGTTAAAATGTGAACTTGACATGAAAATTGATCAAGAATTTTTCTGGACTGATTCACAAGTCGTGCTTGGGTACATCAACAATGATGCTCGTAGGTTCCACATATTTGTTGCAAACCGTGTTCAACTGATTAGAGATAATAGTGATCCCAATCAATGGCATTATGTGGACACCGCAGAAAACCCGGCCGACCATGCATCCCGAGGTCTTCGTGCTTCAGACATTCACTCAACGAACTGGCTGCGAGGACCAAAGTTTCTCTGGGAACGTGAATTACATCTAACACCCAACACTCCAACAGACTTACTCGTTGGTGATCCTGAAGTCAAGAAAATTCAGGTACTTGCAACCGAAACCAGTAACTGCAACGACATCCTCAGGCGTCTGAGTCAGTTTTCCTCATGGACAACTCTTGTAAAGGTGGTTGCAAGAATCAAGAGACTGAGGTCTAAACAAATACAACATAGTGAACATGTGACTGTCGAGGAGCATGAGAAGGCTGCTGAGTCAGTAATTAAGATTGTACAGCAGCAAGCCTTCCCCCATGAGATAAAAATGCTTCAAGGTGGAAAAGACCTTCCAAACTCAAGCTCTCTCTTCAGTCTTGATCCCTTCTGGTCTGAAGGACTCCTCCGTGTTGGTGGGAGATTAAAACAGTCATCTCTTTGTCACAAAATCAAGCACCCAGTCATCTTACCAAACGACAGTCATATCACTAAACTGATTGTGTCCCACTACCACGCTAAGACATGCCATCAGGGTCGAACCCAGACACAAATGGAGCTTAGGACCAATGGATTCTGGGTCATTAGTGGGAGCAAGCTGGTTGCTAAGCTGATACGCACCTGTGTGCTTTGCAGGAAACTTCGACGGCCGACAGAGAGCCAGCGGATGGCTGAACTCCCTAAAGAACGTCTTGAAGCCTCAGCACCTTTCACGTATAGCGGCATGGACTGTTTTGGCCCATTCATTGTAAAGAAAGGCCGCAAAGAATACAAAAGATATGGCCTTATTTTCACATGTATGTACTCTAGAGCTGTCCATATCGAAATGCTTGAAGATTTGTCGACAGACTCATTCATCAATGCATTGAGATGCTTTATCAGTCTCAGAGGAGCTGTCCGACAACTACATTGCGACCAAGGTTCTAACTTCATTGGCGCCAGAAATGAGTTTAAGGAAGCACTTAAACAATGTGACACCAAATTACTTGAAATCTACCTGACAGAAAGGCAGTGCGAATTTGTCTTCAACGCCCCTTCGGCCAGCCACGCAGGCGGTGTCTGGGAACGGCAAATCAGAACCATTAGAAATGTGCTAAACGCCACCTTTGCACAGTGTCCAGGTCGACTTGACGACGCCTCTCTCAGAACACTTTTATATGAGGCCATGGCTATCGTTAACAGCCGCCCATTAACAGTAGATGGGATCAATGATCCACAAGCGCTAGAGCCCTTAACACCGAATCACCTCATCATGATGAAGCCTAAAGTTGCTCTTCCTCCCCCTGGAGTATTTGTTAAGGAGGATTTGTATGCTACAAAGAGATGGAGAAGAGTTCAGTATCTCATTGAGCAATTCTGGGGTCGCTGGAAAAGGGAGTATTTACTCAACATATCTATAAGACAAAAATGGCACTTACCTCAGCGCAACCTCACAGTAAATGATATTGTCATTATTAAAGACGACAACCTTCCGAGAAATCATTGGCAGCTAGGACGAGTGGTGGAGACTGTTCAAGACAGTGATGGTTTAGTTCGTAGAGTCAGAGTGCAAGTAGGAGATCGAAAGCCTCAAAGAAAACATGATTCCCCCTCCAAACCTTCAATTATTGAGAGACCAATCCAAAAATTAGTGCTTCTCCTTGAGAACTGAGTAAACAGACAGTGACAACTGTTTTTGGGTGCACACTGCTTCATTGTGTATGATGTTTTACCTCTGATATTTCAATGTACGTTATTCATTTATTAGAATCAAGAAATCCTGTACAATTCATTTGTGTACTTGCTCATTCATTGTAGCAGGATTTAGTGGGAGTGTAAATGGCAGCATATTTGCCAGTTCTAGCACTTTACGTTTGTGCTTTTATTTTGAAGAGCACCGCTCTTCTTCTAATACTTTCCGTTGTCGTTGACCACTGTTACTGGACTTACTGCTCCCGTCTTGTCGGATTGTCATGTGCACGTCGCTCCACAGTTGGTAAACATGCAAACACCTTTACTTGTCTTATTCTGTGTGGAAACATGTGAAAGGGCATTTTATCGTGGTTCGTTTCATGTTTGTTTCGTTTTCATGTCATGTTTAAAGGAGTGTTACTGCGAGGTGTGTGCGGAAGACAGGCTAACAGGCTGAGCTTAAACTTAGCGCCCTCGGAAGCAGAAGGAGGTATGAGGAGACCGATAGTCCATTCATTGTAAAGTGGTTTATTTTTTATTTAAAACAAGGGAACTGTCATGATTTAAGTTTAGTAAAATATTTGTATTTAGTTTAAAATGTAAACGTGATTTCTATATTATTCGTAAGAAATAATATGGTACTGTGGCATTTGTATTTTTTTTGTCCACATAGTTTTCACGGTGTCAGAATACGAGGCGAAAGAGGAGAGAATTAAATTGCACCAGTCGAAGCTCTCTGCATCTTTGTGTGGTTATTCCGAGTGGGCCGCTACAGTCAGTGTTCAGTAGACGCTCGTTGGAGCTTCTCATCCCTTTAACTCATAGAGAGGAGAACAGAACCACAACGACGCATTCAGGGTGGAGCCTGACGGAGGTTCTCTCCCGTCGAAACTCGTCTTGTTGTTGAGAGGGGAATTTAATTCAAACTGAGAGCTTACTTTATTTTACCGGACCTTGTGTTTCTCCTTATATTGTTTTGGGGTTATCACAGAGTTTCGACGAGGATTATTTCCGATTGGAAATGGCGTTACGCCACAACGGGAGGGAATTTTGCTGTTCGTGTCGGAGTCAAATATGGATCGTTTTTCTATATTTCTGCATTTGTCTCAACATTGCCAGTTGCCAGATCCGGTATTCTATTCCGGAGGAGATGAAAAAGGGCTCTCTTATCGGCAACGTTGCGCAGGATTTAGGGTTGGATCTGAAGAGGCTTCGTTCAGGCCGAGCCAGAATCCTGACGGGAGAAAGCCCTCAATACGCCGATCTGAAGACAGACAAAGGGATTCTAGTCGTGAATGAGAGGATGGACCGAGAGCAGCTCTGTGGCGACGTGACGCCTTGTAGCTTTAGCTTCGAAATCATCTTGGAAAACCCGATCGAACTGCATCGGGTGATCATTGAAATACTGGACATCAACGATCATAATCCTTCTTTTAAAAATACAAATATACATCTGGAAATTAGCGAATCTGCTACAGTGGGGACTCCTTTTGATTTAGAGAGTGCAGATGATCCTGACGTTGGAATTAACAGTTTGCAAAATTATGTCCTGACAGCTAATGAACACTTTGTTCTTAAACAACAATCACATATGGATGGAAGTAAATTTGCCGAAATGATACTGCAGAAATCATTAGACAGAGAGGTTAATCCTCATCTCTCGTTAAAGCTGATCGCAGTTGACGGTGGAACTCCTCAGAGATCTGGTACGGTAAACATAGACATTAACGTTCTAGATGCCAATGATAACGCCCCCGTGTTTAACCAGTCTGTGTATAGAGCTACAGTGGAAGAGAATGCACCCATTGGGACCTATATTACGACTGTGAATGCATCTGACGCTGATGCTGGCTCTTATGGTTTGGTAACTTACTATTTCTCTCACTTAAAGGGTGGGTTAGCGAATTTGTTTCATATTGACAATGTCTCCGGTAAAATATCTATTACTGGCAAAATCGACTTCGAAAGAGATAGAAAATATGAATTAAGAGTTGGTGCAAAAGATCAGGGTGGCCTAAATAACGGGAGTAAAGTAATCGTTGAGGTGATTGATGTCAATGACAACGCTCCAGTAATTAACGTGATGTCATTCTCTAGTCCTGTATCAGAAGATGCCCCTACTGGTACCACCATAGCTGTAATTAATGTCAAAGATTCAGATTCAGAGAAAAATGGACAGATAACCTGTTCAAGTGATTCAAAACTCCCATTTAAAATACAGTCTTCACTAACTAATTATTACAACCTGCTCTCAGATGTCGTTTTTGACCGTGAAACAACATCAGAATATAACATAACCATCACCGCAACAGATTCAGGGTCTCCTCCCTTATCCAGTGCAACAACTTTAAGGCTTGTTATTTCTGACGTGAATGACAATGCACCAATATTCACTAGAAATAGCTATTCAGCTCATGTTGTGGAGAATAATGAGCCTGGGGTGTCCATATTCACCGTGAGCGCTCGAGATGTTGACTGGAATCAAAATGCCAGAGTGTCCTATCTTCTGGAGGACACACAGGTCAGTGGTAGTCCAGCCTCTACTCATGTTTCTATCAACTCTGAAACTGGAGTTCTATATGCAGCGCGATCTTTTGATTATGAACAACTTAAATCACTAGATCTAGTTGTTAAAGCTCAAGATGGAGGCTCTCCTCCCCTCAGCAGTAATGTGAGTGTGAAAATACTGATCCAGGACCAGAACGACAACGCCCCTCAGGTTCTGTATCCGGTCCAGACTGGTGGTTCTCTGGTGGCTGAAATGGTGCCTCGTTCAGCAGATGTGGGCTATCTGGTCACTAAAGTGGTGGCTGTTGATGTGGACTCTGGACAGAATGCCTGGCTCTCCTATAAACTCCAGAAAGCCACAGACAGGGCGCTGTTTGAAGTGGGCTTACAGAATGGAGAAATAAGAACCATCCGCCAAGTCACTGATAAAGATGCAGTGAAACAAAGACTGACTGTTATAGTGGAGGACAACGGACAGCCCTCTCGTTCAGCTACAGTCATTGTTAACGTGGCGGTGGCGGACAGCTTCCCTGAAGTGCTCTCGGAGTTCACTGACTTTACACACGACAAGGAGTACAATGACAACCTGACTTTTTACTTAGTCTTGGCTCTGGCTGTAGTTTCCTTTCTCTTCATCACATGTTTAGTGGTGATTGTATCAGTGAAGATCTACAGATGGAGACAGTCTCGTATCCTGTATCATTCCAACCTCCCGGTGATTCCATATTATCCACCACGTTACTCAGACACTTTGGGGGGGACAGGGACTCTCCAGCACGTGTACAATTACGAGGTGTGCAGGACCACTGACTCCAGAAAGAGTGACTGTAAGTTTGGCAACGCTGGCAGTCAGAACGTTCTGATAATGGACCCCAGTTCTACAGGGACCATGCAGCGAATGCAGAGTGAAAAGAGCATCCTGGATGAACCAGACTCTCCACTAGAGGTGAGTTCTATCAGAGGTGGTTGTACATGAATGTTGATTTGTAGCTCATTAGATATGTTCAGCACCACAAAGAAGGACAGCGCCCCTACAGATGAGAGCAGGGAGACTGACACAAGACTTGGGAACATCATAATAATGCATATTTAAGACTTTTCCAAACCATTGTCCAATGATTCATTATTACAGGCATATGAATATATAACCCTTTTGGAATATGGGCAATTGAATTTCAATAATAATTATTATGACTGCTGTACATAATAATTGATGATTGGATATTTATCCATTCATCTGGTCACTTTCCTGCCTGCATGTTACCATTTTTTACTGAAACATGTAGATATGTGCTTTGGCAAGTTGGTAAGTGTGTGTGTGTGTGTGTGTGTGTGTGTGTGTGTGTGTGTGTGTGTGTTTTGTGTGTGTGTGTTTTGTGTGTGTGTGTGTGTGTGTGTGTCTGTGTGTGTTTGTGTGTGTGTGTGTGTGCGTGTGTGCGCGCATGCTTCTGTATATAGTGCTCATCATCAGAAATTAAGAATGTTTTCTCTCTGATAAGTCATGTTATTGGACATGAGAGCTTTTGATATCACAATGTTTCAGTGAATTAAAACAATTTAAAATTTCAATGTTTAAAGTCAGCTTTCCCACAGTCCCTGTTCTTGTGGCATTAATAGGGTTTTGTTTATATAAAAAGACTTCAAAAAGGTTCTGGGTATTTTTTCTCATAGGTCTTTGTGTAATTTACATTTCAGAAATGATCAGACATCCGGAAATCAGAAATATATTACATAACACTCTATAGTCATACGAATGCTTAATGCGTAGGCCTACTCTGAAACAGTGTTGACATTCCTACTTTAAACTCTAAGGGACGCTGTCGGTCAGTGAAAAAATAGTCAGTGTTCAGTAGACGCTCGTTGGAGCTTCTCATCCCTTTAACTCATAGAGAGGAGAACAGAACCACAACGACGCATTCAGGGTGGAGTCTGACGGAGGTTCTCTCGCGTCGAAACTCGACGTGTTGTTTAAAGGGGAATTTAATTCAAACTGAGAGCTTACTTTATTTTTCCGGACCTTGTGTTTCTCTTATTATTTTGTGGATATCGCCGAGGATTATTTCCCATTGGAAATGGCGTTACGCCACAACGGGAGGGAATGTTGCTGTTCGTGTCGGAGTCAAATATGGATCGTTTTTCTATATATCTGCATTTTTCTCAACATTACCAGTTGCCAGATACGGTATTCTATTCCGGAGGAGATGAAAAAGGGCTCTCTTATCGGCAACGTTGCGCAGGATTTAGGGTTGGATCTGAAAAGGCTTCGTTCAGGCCGAGCCAGAATCTTGACGGGAGAAAGCCCTCAATACGCCGATCTGAAGACAGACAAAGGGATTCTAGTCGTGAATGAGAGGATGGACCGAGAGCAGCTCTGTGGTGACGTGACGCCTTGTAGCTTTAGCTTCGAAATCATCTTAGAAAACCCAATCGAACTGCATCGAGTGATCATTGAAATTATGGACGTCAATGACCATACTCCTGCATTTAAAAACAGAAACATAAATCTGGAAATTAGTGAATCAGCTATTATAGGATCACGTTTTGAGTTGGAAAGTGCAGATGATCCTGACGTAGGGCCTAACAGTTTACAAAATTACGTGCTATCATCTAATGATAATTTCGTTCTCAAACAACATTCAAACACGGATGGAAGCAAATTCGCTGAAATTATTCTCCAGAAATCGTTGGACAGAGAGTTAAGTCCTCATCTCTCGTTAAAGCTGATCGCAGTTGACGGTGGAACTCCTCAGAGATCTGGTACAGTAAACATAGACATCACTGTTCTGGATGCCAATGATAACGCTCCCGTGTTTAACCAGTCTGTGTATAGAGCTACAGTGGTAGAGAATGCAGCCATTGGGACTCATATAACGACGGTCAATGCCTCCGACGCTGATACTGGTTCCAATGGATTGGTGACTTATTACTTTTCAAATCTAAAGGGTGGATTGGCTAATTTGTTCAATATTGACAGTGTGTCCGGTAAAGTATCAGTTTCTGGTAATATTGATTATGAAAAAGATAGAAAATATGAAATAAGAGTTGGGTCAAGAGATCAGGGTGGTTTGAATGATGGCTGTAAAGTAATCATTGAGGTGATTGATGTCAATGACAACGCTCCAGTAATCAATGTGATGTCATTCTCTAGTCCTGTATCAGAAGATGCTCCTACCGGTACCACCATAGCTGTAATCAATGTCATAGATTCAGATTCAGAGAAAAATGGACAGATAACTTGTTCAATTGATTCAAAACTCCCATTTAAAATACAGTCTTCATTAACTAATTATTACAACCTAATCTCAGATATCGTTTTTGATCGTGAAACAACATCAGAATATAACATAACCATCACCGCAACAGATTCAGGGTCTCCTCCCTTATCCAGTGCAACAACTTTAAGACTTGTTATTTCTGACGTGAATGACAATGCACCAATATTCACTAGAAAGAGCTATTCAGCTCATGTTGTGGAGAATAATGAGCCTGGGGTGTCCATATTCACTGTGAGCGCTCGAGACGTTGACTGGAATCAAAATGCCAGAGTGTCCTATCTTCTGGAGGACACACAGGTTGGTGGTAGTCCAGCCTCTACTCATGTTTCTATCAACTCTGAAACTGGAGTTCTATATGCAGCGCGCTCTTTTGATTATGAACAACTTAAATCACTAGACCTAGTTGTTAAAGCTCAAGATGGAGGCTCTCCTCCCCTCAGCAGTAATGTGAGTGTGAAAATACTGATCCAGGACCAGAACGACAACGCCCCTCAGGTTCTGTATCCGGTCCAGACTGGTGGTTCTCTGGTGGCTGAAATGGTGCCTCGTTCAGCAGATGTGGGCTATCTGGTCACTAAAGTGGTGGCTGTTGATGTGGACTCTGGACAGAATGCCTGGCTCTCCTATAAACTCCAGAGAGTCACAGACAGGGCGCTGTTTGAAGTGGGCTTACAGAATGGAGAAATAAGAACCATCCGCCAAGTCACTGATAAAGATGCAGTGAAACAAAGACTGACTGTTATAGTGGAGGACAACGGACAGCCCTCTCGTTCAGCTACAGTCATTGTTAACGTGGCGGTGGCGGACAGCTTCCCTGAAGTGCTCTCGGAGTTCACTGACTTTACACACGACAAGGAGTACAATGACAACCTGACTTTTTACTTAGTCTTGGCTCTGGCTGTAGTTTCCTTTCTCTTCATCACGTGTTTAGTGGTGATTATATCAGTGAAGATCTACAGATGGAGACAGTCTCGTATCCTGTATCATTCCAACCTCCCGGTGATTCCATATTATCCACCACGTTACTCAGACACTTTGGGGGGGACAGGGACTCTCCAGCACGTGTACAATTATGAGGTGTGCAGGACCACTGACTCCAGAAAGAGTGACTGTAAGTTTGGCAACGCTGGCAGTCAGAACGTTCTGATAATGGACCCCAGTTCTTCAGCGACCATGCAGCGAATGCAGAGTGAAAAGAGCATCCTGGATGAACCAGACTCTCCACTAGAGGTGAGTTCTATCAGAGGTGGTTTTACATGAATGTTGTTTTGTAGCTCATTAGATATGTTCAGCACCATAAGGAAGGACAGCTCCCCTATGAGAGCAGGGAGACTGACACAAGACCAAGAGACACCATCTTACATATAATTCAAGACTTTATCATGCAAACGTTCAGGAGCAAATCACTCTCAAAGAAATTACACATGAAAATCATTGTTTTGGAAGCTGATCAATTGAATAACATTATGCATAATGAGTACTGTGCATTAATGTTAACCATTTGATATTCATACATCCATTTGTTTGCTTTACTCTCTCGCTCGCTGGTGTTTTTCAGTGAAATATTTATATTTTGATGTGTGCCTTAGCAAGTGTGTGTGCTTGTGTGTGTGTGTGTGTGTCTGTCTGTCTGTCTGTCTGTCTGTCTGTCTGTCTGTGTGCGTGTCCGTGTGCGTGTGCGTGTGCTTGTGTTTGTGTAAATTATGTTTTCAAGAGCAATTAATATCAGTTTGTTTCTAAATATAATTAGTAGGGATGTCCGATAATATCGGGTACAAGCGGCCGAAATGGGTTTTCTCAGGAGGGTGGCGGGCGTCTCCCTTAGAGATAGGGTGAGGAGCTCAGTCATCCGGGAGAGACTCGGAGTAGAGCCGCTGCTCCTTTGCGTGGAAAGGAGCCAGTTGAGGTGGTTCGGGCATCTGATAAGGATGCCCCCCGGGCGCCTCCCTATGGAGGTGTTCCTGGCACAACCAGCTGGGAAGAGACCACGGGGAAGACCCAGAACGAGGTGGAGAGATTATATCTCCACACTGGCCTGGGAACGCCTCGGGATCCCCCAGTCAGAGCTGGCTGATGTGGCCCGGGAAAGGGAAGTGTGGGGTTCCTTGCTCGAACTGTTGGCCCCGCGACCCGACCCCGGATAAGCGGTAGAAAGTGAGTGAGTGAGTGAGTGTCCGATAATATCGGCCAACCGATAATATCGGCCGATATTAGCCTATTTTTGTAATATCGGTTCATATCGTTATCGGTTTTACCACCGATAATGTGCTTGTGCATAAATATGGCACTTTTCCATAAGTTGAAATAGTGTCCTTATTTTTTATAGACAGTGTTAATTTGTGAAATGCAATCTAGTGAGGCATCACAATAAAAGTAGATGATGTGTTTATTCCACAACAGGAGATATGGGACCTAAAATTAGTCTGGGGGCGAAAATAAAAACGCCTGTATATATCGGTATACCATATCGGTTGATATCGGAATCGGAAATTAAGAATTTGGACAATATCAGCTATCGGATATCGGCAAAAAGTCAATATCGGACATCCCTAATAATTAGACATGAGTGCTTTGACGTCACTATGTTTCAGTGAAGTAAAATGAATTGAATCTTCAATTTAACTTAAATTCTCCAATAGAATTTGTTTTCTTTGCAATTGTGCAGATTTTCTATGTTAATTATTTAAACGATTTATTTGTATCTTGTGTATCTTTCTTCTTTGTAGAATGTAGGTACGTGCACTCTTGTTCAGGAATAATGAATGTGCTTTGTCGAAATCATCAGGTCACATAAACGAATGTTTGATATGTAGGCCTACTCTGAAACAGTGTTGACATTCCTACTTTAAACTCTAAGGGACGCTGTCGGTCAGTGAAAAAATAGTCTGTGTTCAGTAGACGCTCGTTGAAGCTTCCCATCCCTTTAACTCATAGAGAGGAGAACAGAACCACAACGACGCATTCAGGGTGGAGCCTGACGGAGGTTCTCTCGCGTCGAAACACGTCTTTTTTTTAAAGGGAATTTAAATTCAACTGAGGGCTTACTGTATTTTACCGGACCTTTTGTTACTCCTTTTATTATTTTGTGTATATCATCGTGAGTATCGCCGAGGATTATTTCTCATTGGAAATGGCGTTACGCCACACCGGGAGGGAATGTTGCTGTTCGTGTCGGAGTCAAATATGGATCGTTTTTCTATATTTCTTGCTTTTTCTCAGCATTACCAGTTGCCAGATCCGGTATTCTATTCCGGAGGAGATGAAAAAGGGCTCTCTTATCGGCAACGTTGCGCAGGATTTAGGCTTGGATCTGAAAAGGCTTCGTTCAGGCCGAGCCAGAATCTTGACGGGAGAAAGCCCTCAATACGCCGATCTGAAGACAGACAAAGGGATTCTAGTCGTGAATGAGAGGATGGACCGAGAGCAGCTCTGTGGCGACGTGACGCCTTGTAGCTTTAGCTTCGAAATTATCCTAGAAAACCCAATCGAACTGCATAGAGTGATAATTGAAATATTGGACATTAATGATCATAGCCCTGCTTTTAAAAATAGAGATATACGACTGGAGATCAGCGAGTCGGCTACAGTAGGTTCCCGTTTTAGTTTAGAAAGTGCGGATGATCCTGATGTAGGGTCCAATAGTTTACAAAATTACATGTTGACCAAGAACGAACATTTCGGTCTCAAACAACATTCTGATGCGGATGGCAGCAAATTCGCAGAAATGACCTTACATAAAGCGTTAGACAGAGAGATAAATCCTCATATTTCGTTAAAGCTGATCGCAGTTGACGGTGGAACTCCTCAGAGATCTGGTACAGTAAACATAGACATCACTGTTCTAGATGCCAACGATAACGCTCCCGTGTTTAACCAGTCTGTGTACAGAGCTACTGTGATGGAGAACTCACCCATTGGGACCTATATCACAACTGTGAACGCATCAGACGCGGATGCTGCCTCCTACGGTTTGGTAACCTACTATTTATCAAATTTGAAGGGGGGATTAGCTGATGTATTTAATATTGATAGTGGATCTGGGAAAATGTCAGTGACAGGTAAAATTGACTTTGAAAAAGATAAAAAATATGAAATTAGAGTAGGGGCAAAAGATCAAGGGGGCCTGGATGATGCCAGTAAAGTGATAATCGAGGTGATTGATGTCAATGACAACGCTCCAGTAATTAATGTGATGTCATTCTCTAGTCCTGTATCAGAAGATGCTCCTACTGGTACCACCATAGCTGTAATCAACGTCAAAGATTCTGACTCAGAGAAAAATGGACAGATAACTTGTTCAATTGATACTAAGCTCCCATTTAAAATACAGTCTTCATTAACTAATTATTACAACCTGCTCTCAGATGTCGTTTTTGACCGTGAAACAACATCAGAATATAACATAACCATCACCGCAACAGATTCAGGGTCTCCTCCCTTATCCAGTGCAACAACTTTAAGGCTTGTTATTTCTGACGTGAATGACAATGCACCAATATTCACTAGAAAGAGCTATTCAGCTCATGTTGTGGAGAATAATGAGCCTGGGGTGTCCATATTCACCGTGAGCGCTCGAGACGTTGACTGGAATCAAAATGCCAGAGTGTCCTATCTTCTGGAGGACACACAGGTCAGTGGTAGTCCAGCCTCTACTCATGTTTCTATCAACTCTGAAACTGGAGTTCTATATGCAGCTCGATCTTTTGATTATGAACAACTTAAATCAATAGATCTAGTTGTTAAAGCTCAAGATGGAGGCTCTCCTCCCCTCAGCAGTAATGTGAGTGTGAAAATACTGATCCAGGACCAGAACGACAACGCCCCTCAGGTTCTATATCCGGTCCAGACTGGTGGTTCTCTGGTGGCTGAAATGGTGCCTCGTTCAGCAGATATGGGCTATCTGGTCACTAAAGTGGTGGCTGTTGATGTGGACTCTGGACAGAATGCCTGGCTCTCCTATAAACTCCAGAAAGCCACAGACAGGGCGCTGTTTGAAGTGGGCTTACAGAATGGAGAAATAAGAACCATCCGCCAAGTCACTGATAAAGATGCAGTGAAACAAAGACTGACTGTTATAGTGGAGGACAACGGACAGCCCTCTCGTTCAGCTACAGTCATTGTTAACGTGGCGGTGGCGGACAGCTTCCCTGAAGTGCTCTCGGAGTTCACTGACTTTACACACGACAAGGAGTACAATGACAACCTGACTTTTTACTTAGTCCTGGCTCTGGCTGTAGTTTCCTTTCTCTTCATCACGTGTTTAGTGGTGATTGTATCAGTGAAGATCTACAGATGGAGACAGTCTCGTATCCTGTATCATTCCAACCTCCCGGTGATTCCATATTATCCACCACGTTACTCAGACACTTTGGGGGGGACAGGGACTCTCCAGCACGTGTACAATTACGAGGTGTGCAGGACCACTGACTCCAGAAAGAGTGACTGTAAGTTTGGCAACGCTGGCAGTCAGAACGTTCTGATAATGGACCCCAGTTCTACAGGGACCATGCAGAGAATGCAGAGTGAAAAGAGCATCCTGGATGAACCAGACTCTCCACTAGAGGTGAGTTCTATCAGAGGTGGTTGTACATGAATGTTGATTTGTAGCTCATTAGATATGTTCAGCACCACAAGGAAGGACAGCTCCCCTACAGATGAGAGCAGGGAGACTGACACAAGACCAAGTGAACATCTTACAGCTAATGTCAAACTTTGCCAATGAGTATTCTGGAGAGATTCACTATAAAATGCATGCTATGTGATTCTAGATTATTTGGGATGTGATTAATTGAATTACAATTTGCCTAATGGCTATTGCACAGGACCATGAGATTTGTATCAGTCTGTCTGTCTGCATTCCAGCCATGTTTGCCGGCGTTTCCGTCAATTTTTTCTATCCATTTCAAATCTCTGTGCCTTGTCAAGTGTGTGTGTGGTTGTGTGTGTGTGTGTGTGTGTGTGTGTGTATAAAGGGGCATTTACATAACAGACACTTGTCCGAGGCGACTTACAATCAGTACATTTGTGGGGTTAAACATGTGGACAGTTGGAGGAGTGGATCAAGGGGATCGAAGTGCCGTTCCTACGGTTAGTGGACGACCCGCTCTGTCCACCCGCTCTACCCACTGAGCTACTGCCGCCCTGTGAGTGATTGAGTGTGCGTGTGTGTGTGTGTGTGTGTGTGTGTGTGTGTGTGTGTGTGTGTGTGTGTGTGTGTGTGTGTGTGTGTGTGTGTGTGTGTATGTGTATGTGCATGTGTGTATATATGTGTGTGTGTGTGTGTGTGTGTGTGTGTGTGTGTGTGTGTGTGTGTGTGTGTAAGTGTATGTGTATGTGTATGTGTGTGTATGTGTATGTGTGTATGTGTGTATGTGTGTATGTGTGTATGTGTGTATGTGTGTGTGTGTGTGTGTGTGTGTGTGTGTGTGTGTGTGTGTGTGTGTTTGTGTTTGTATAATATTTATCGAGAGCAGTTAAAAATGTTTTGATTCCATGGATAAGTTCTCTAGTTACTCAACATCACAATGGTTCAGTGAATTAAAATCAATTTAATATATATACGATTAACTTCAGTTCTCTGCAAGAGGATGTTTTATTTACAATTATACAAATTTTCTGTATTTTTATATTACAACATAAAACAAAGTCCGAGTATTTTGTATCATGCCTATATGTAGGACTCAGGAATGCGTGCTCTGTTTTCGGGAACCATGAATATCTTATATAACAATCATAGTCATATGAACGAATGTTTGATATGTAGGCCTACTCTGAAACAGTGTTGATATTCCTACTTTAAACTCTAAGGGACGCTGTCGGTCAGTGAAAAAAAAGTCTGTGTTCAGTAGACGCTCGTTGGAGCTTCCAATCCCTTTAACTCATAGAGAGGAGAACAGAACCACAACGACGCATTCAGGGTGGAGCCTGACGGAGGTTCTCTCGCGTCGAAACTCGTCGTGTTGTTGAAAGGGGAATTTAATTCAAACTGAGAGCTTACTTTATTTTACCGGACCTTGTGTTTCTCCTTATATTGTTTTGGGGTTATCACAGAGTTTCGACGAGGATTATTTCCGATTGGAAATGGCGTTACGCCACAACGGGAGGGAATGTTGCCGTTCGTGTTGGAGTCAAATATGGATCGTTTTTCTATATTTCTGCATTTGTTTCAACATTGCCAATTGTCAGATCCGGTATTCTATTCCGGAGGAGATGAAAAGGGGCTCTCTTATCGGCAACGTTGCGCAGGATTTAGGGTTGGATCTGAAAAGGCTTCGTTCAGGCCGAGCCAGAATCTTGACGGGAGAAAGCCCTCAATACGCCGATCTGAAGACAGACAAAGGAATTCTAGTCGTGAATGAGAGGATGGACCGAGAGCAGCTCTGTGGTGACGTGACGCCTTGTAGCTTCAGCTTCGAAATCATCTTAGAAAACCCAATCGAACTGCATCGAGTGATCATTGAATTATTGGATATTAATGATCATCCGCCCTCATTTAAAAACACAAATATTGATCTAGAAATCAGCGAGTCGGCTACAGTAGGTTCTCGTTTTAATTTAGAAAGTGCAGCTGATCCCGATGTAGGGTCAAACAGTTTGCAAAATTATGAGTTGACGAAGAACGAACATTTCGTTCTCAAACAACATTCCAATGCTGATGGACGCAAATTTGCGGAAATGATTCTGCAGAAATCATTGAATAGAGAGATTAATCCACATCTCTCATTAAAGCTGATCGCAGTTGACGGTGGAACTCCTCAGAGATCTGGTACAGTAAACATAGACATCACTGTTCTAGATGTCAATGATAACGCACCCGTGTTTAACCAGTCTGTGTACAGAGCTACTGTGATGGAGAACTCACCCATTGGGACCTATATTACAACTGTGAATGCTTCAGATGCTGACACTGGTTCCAATGGTTTAGTGACTTACTATTTTGCTGACCTTAAAGGTGGCATAGATGATTTATTTAATATTGACAGCATATCCGGTAAACTAGCTGTTACTGGTAAAATTGATTTTGAAAAAAATAGAAAATATGAAATGAGGGTTGGAGCAAGAGATCAGGGAGGATTAAATGATGTAAGTAACGTAATCATTGAGGTGATTGATGTCAATGACAACGCTCCAGTAATCAATGTGATGTCATTCTCTAGTCCTGTATCAGAAGATGCTCCTACTGGTACCACCATAGCTGTAATCAATGTCAAAGATTCTGATTCAGAGAAAAATGGACAGATAACTTGTTCAATTGATTCAAAACTCCCATTTAAAATACAGTCTTCATTAACTAATTATTACAACCTGCTCTCAGATGTCGTTTTTGACCGTGAAACAACATCAGAATATAACATAACCATCACCGTGACAGATTCAGGGTCTCCTCCCTTATCCAGTGCAACAACTTTAAGACTTGTTATTTCTGACGTGAATGACAATGCACCAATATTCAGTAGAAAGAGCTATTCAGCTCATGTTGTGGAGAATAATGAGCCTGGGGTGTCCATATTCACCGTGAGCGCTCGAGATGTTGACTGGAATCAAAATGCCAGAGTGTCCTATCTTCTGGAGGACACACAGGTTAGTGGTAGTCCAGCCTCTACTCATGTTTCTATCAACTCTGAAACTGGAGTTCTATATGCAGCGCGATCTTTTGATTATGAACAACTTAAATCACTAGATCTAGTTGTTAAAGCTCAAGATGGAGGCTCTCCTCCCCTCAGCAGTAATGTGAGTGTGAAAATACTGATCCAGGACCAGAACGACAACGCCCCTCAGGTTCTGTATCCGGTCCAGACTGGTGGTTCTCTGGTGGCTGAAATGGTGCCTCGTTCAGCAGATGTGGGCTATCTGGTCACTAAAGTGGTGGCTGTTGATGTGGACTCTGGACAGAATGCCTGGCTCTCCTATAAACTCCAGAAAGCCACAGACAGGGCGCTGTTTGAAGTGGGCTTACAGAATGGAGAAATAAGAACCATCCGCCAAGTCACTGATAAAGATGCAGTGAAACAAAGACTGACTGTTATAGTGGAGGACAACGGACAGCCCTCTCGTTCAGCTACAGTCATTGTTAACGTGGCGGTGGCGGACAGCTTCCCTGAAGTGCTCTCGGAGTTCACTGACTTTACACACGACAAGGAGTACAATGACAACCTGACTTTTTACTTAGTCTTGGCTCTGGCTGTAGTTTCCTTTCTCTTCATCACGTGTTTAGTGGTGATTGTATCAGTGAAGATCTACAGATGGAGACAGTCTCGTATCCTGTATCATTCCAACCTCCCGGTGATTCCATATTATCCACCACGTTACTCAGACACTTTGGGGGGGACAGGGACTCTCCAGCACGTGTACAATTACGAGGTGTGCAGGACCACTGACTCCAGAAAGAGTGACTGTAAGTTTGGTAACGCTGGCAGTCAGAACGTTCTGATAATGGACCCCAGTTCTACAGGAACCATGCAGCGAATGCAGAGTGAAAAGAGCATCCTGGATGAGCCAGACTCTCCACTAGAGGTGAGTTCTCTCAGAGGTGGTTGTGCATGAATGTTGATTTGTAGCTCACTAGAATATGTTCAGCACCACAAGGAAGGACAGCTCCCATACAGAGTAGAGCAGGGAGACTGACACAAGACCACAAGACATCTGACATCGAATGTCAGACTTTGCCAATGAACATTCTGGAGAAATTAACCACTAAAATGCATGCTATATGAATATATATTTTTTGGAATGTTATCATTTGAATTACAATGTTTATAATGACTATTGTGCGTTGCGTTGAACCATGAGATTTGTATCAGTCAATGTGTTTGCGTTCCTGTCTTGCTTGCTGGTATTTTCATTTAAATTCATTTTCATTTTTGTGTGTCTGTGAGTGTGTGTGTGTGTGTGTGTGTGTGTGTGTGTGTGTGTGTGTGTGTGTGTGTGTGTGTGTGTGTGTGTATGTGTCAATAATGTTTATCAAGAGCAGTTCAGAATGCTTTTGGGTATGTTCTCTAGTTACTCTTGGGAGCATTTGACATCACCATGTTTCAGTGAATTAG
>JAXIVH010000016.1:5940666-6048166 GCA_036785325.1 Urophycis tenuis | reverse complement strand
AGCCCGAATATAAGGCGACTGTAGAGGAAAACGCTCTTGTGGGCACAGTCATAACCACGGTAAGCGCCACAGACGTCGACAAAGGAAACAATGGTGTAGTAACATACCTGATTCCGAACACCAGGACATCCAGCCTGTTTAATATTGACTCGAACAACGGGATAATAACACTGACGGGTCAGATTGATTATGAGAAGAGAAAGAAATATGAAATAGATGTTCAAGTTGGCGATCAGGGAGGGCTGTCTGATTCCTGCAAAGTAATTATAGATGTGGTGGACGTTAATGACAACAAACCATCAATTAACTTCATGTCAAAAATGCAGAGTTTACCTGAGAACGCAAAGGCAGGCACCGTGGTAACAATGATTAACGTACATGATCCAGATTCAGCTCG
Source organism: Urophycis tenuis (assembly GCA_036785325.1). Lineage (NCBI taxonomy): Eukaryota > Metazoa > Chordata > Actinopteri > Gadiformes > Phycidae > Urophycis > Urophycis tenuis. The sequence goes on along the minus strand of JAXIVH010000016.1, from coordinate 6,047,769 downwards.
TAATGGAAAAGTCCGCTGTTGGTTGAATGAAAACATCCCTTTCTCTATGAAATCAACCACAAACAGCTTCTTTACCATTGTGACGGACGTTGACTTGGACAGAGAAACAGCCTCTGAGTACAACATCAGCGTGACGTGTTCTGATGAGGGAGTGCCTTCGCTCTCCAGCAACGTCACGCTGAATGTGCAAATCTCCGACGTGAACGATAACGCGCCCGTCTTTGAAAAGACTTCATACGAAGCAGGGATTGTAGAAAACAATGCACCAGGTGTATCTGTGTTCACAGTGAACGCTAGAGACGCTGACTGGAACCAGAACGCGCGTGTCTCCTACATATTAGAGGACTCCTCTTTAAACGGCGTGCCCGTCTCCTCTTACGTGTCTGTCAGTGCTGACAGCGGAGTTATACATGCAGTCCGCTCTTTTGACTACGAGCAGATTAAAGATTTTCAGTTCCGTGTTAAAGCGCAAGATGGAGGCTCTCCTCCCCTCAGCAGTAATGTGAGTGTGAAAATACTGATCCTGGACCAGAACGACAACGCCCCTCAGGTTCTGTATCCGGTCCAGACTGGTGGTTCTCTGGTGGCTGAAATGGTGCCTCGTTCAGCAGATGTGGGCTATCTGGTCACTAAAGTGGTGGCTGTTGATGTGGACTCTGGACAGAATGCCTGGCTCTCCTATAAACTCCAGAAAGCCACAGACAGGGCGCTGTTTGAAGTGGGCTTACAGAATGGAGAAATAAGAACCATCCGCCAAGTTACTGATAAAGATGCAGTGAAACAAAGACTGGCTGTTATAGTGGAGGACAACGGACAGCCCTCTCGTTCAGCTACAGTCATTGTTAACGTGGCGGTGGCGGACAGCTTCCCTGAAGTGCTCTCGGAGTTCACTGACTTTACACACGACAAGGAGTACAATGACAACCTGACTTTTTACTTAGTCTTGGCTCTGGCTGTAGTTTCCTTTCTCTTCATCACATGTTTAGTGGTGATTGTATCAGTGAAGATCTACAGATGGAGACAGTCTCGTATCCTGTATCATTCCAACCTCCCGGTGATTCCATATTATCCACCACGTTACTCAGACACTTTGGGGGGAACAGGGACTCTCCAGCACGTGTACAATTACGAGGTGTGCAGGACCACTGACTCCAGAAAGAGTGACTGTAAGTTTGGCAACGCTGGCAGTCAGAACATTCTGATAATGGACCCCAGTTCTACAGGGACCATGCAGCGAATGCAGAGTGAAAAGAGCATCCTGGATGAACCAGACTCTCCTCTTGAGGTTAGCACATTTCCATGACCTATTTTTTCCTTTCCTTGACTGTTTCTGTTTTTCAGGACCCTGGAGAGTGATACGTTTGTGTTTCTTTATGTCGTCTCTGTCTTTGGTTATTTTTAAATCACCAAGTTTCCATTCTATTGTGCAGAATTACCTGTTTTGTCTTAGTTCAGCATTCAAGCAATGCAAAAGTAAATTAATGAATAAATATGCTTAAGTAAGATAATCAAGCTTATGGGTACATATGTTGCCTAGTGCTCTAATGCTAACCCCCCCCCCCCCCCCCCCCCCCCCCCCCCCCCTACTTGGGCTTGAACTCATTATTGTTTTCTTCCAAACAAGTTTAAAAGCGTAAATGTAATATAATACAACACCACCAAAGCTGGCTAGTCTTAATATCCAGACCATTTCTAAAAAAAATACTTTATTTATAATACAATAAGTAACTGCCATACCTTCCTCGTTAGAGCAGTGGGGCGTTCATATGAGGGACTAAATGTGGTGCGATCATGTAGTTTACCATTTTGAACTCAAAGGGACGCTGTAGACCGCTGTGCAGCAGATTCAGACGCAATGTGTGCACCTCCTCTGTAACATTTACGCAGTAGAAAAACACTGGCAGATCGGGCAGTCGTCTTAAAAGGGAGCAACGCTCGGATATACTGTATGTTATGTTATTTGAATCATGATACACGGATTTTAAATTGTTGTTTCGTTTGTCGTCATCTGCTATCAAGATCAATATGAATTCCACTGGATGCTATTGCTTTCGAACAAAAGAGAAGATGCAGTGGAGAACAAAGAGGGTGGACGTGTTTATCTTCGTCCTTTCTTTCAGTTACGCGCTGGGCCAGGTCAGTTATTCCGTTCCCGAGGAAATGGAGACGGGCTCTGTCGTCGGAAACATCGTTCAGGATTTAGGGTTAGAAGTCAGAAGACTGTTGTCGGGGAAGGCTCGGGTGTATACAGGGGGCAGTACGGAATACATATCGCTTGATAAAGAAAGAGGAGTCCTCGTCATCAAAGAGAAAATAGACAGAGAATCGCTGTGTGGCGATACTACGCCTTGTGCGTTGCATTTCCAGATCATTATTGAAAGCCCAATGGAATTGTTTCGTGTGACGGTAGAAATTACTGATATAAACGACAATACACCCAGTTTTACAAACAACGTGAAGCGCTTTGAGATCAGCGAATCTGCAATTATAGGATCAAAATTTGTATTGGAAAAAGCCATAGATTTAGACATCGGCCCGAATGGCCTCCAAAGCTATTCGCTTCATCCAACTGATAACTTCGCCTTGAAAGTAGAAAACCAGCCCGACGGAAGTAAAAAGGTCGAAATGGTTTTACAGAAATCTCTCGATCGGGAACAAAACGAACAATTGTCATTGCTGTTGACTGCTATGGACGGAGGACAGCCTCAAATGTCAGGGACGATGCAGATACACGTTACTGTATTAGATGTGAATGACAATTCCCCCGTGTTCACGAAACCTATTTACAAAGCCAAAATAATGGAAAATTCCCCAAAGGGCACAAAACTGACGTCTGTCAGTGCGACTGACAAGGACAAAGGTCCAAACGGCGATGTTTCCTACTTCATTACCAACAGCAAGCACCGTCTGACCGAGCTGTTCCAGGTCGATAAAAAGAGTGGGGGGATTATCTTGATTGGCGAAATTGATTATGAAAAAGCTAAGCATTATCAAATTGACATCGAAGCTGTAGATAATGGAGGACTCTCCGACTCGAGTAAGGTGATGGTTGATGTCGTCGATACAAACGACAACAGACCTTATCCAAACATCGTTTCTAAATTAGAATCTATATACGAGGACTCAACTCCAAACACGGTTATAGCAATGTTGAGCATCACCGACCCAGACTCTGAAAATAACGGCGAGGTGGAATGCAGTTTGGTCGATAAAATAAGTCTACCGTTTAAGATAGATTCTACAATGAACGGGTTTTACAGCGTGGTTACGGATCAAACACTGGACAGGGAAGTAGCAGCCCAATACAACATCACTGTGATGTGTGCTGACCGGGGAGTACCGTCTCTCTCCAGCAGCATCGCTCTCGGCTTAAAGATATCAGATATAAATGATAACGCCCCAGTGTTCGACAGCGGCTCATATGAAGCATTCGTTGTAGAAAATAACGCAGCGGGCATTTCGATTTTTACACTGAACGCAAGAGACGCTGACTGGAACCAGAATGCGCGTGTCTCCTACATATTAGAGGACTCCTCTTTAAACGGCGTGCCCGTCTCCTCTTACGTGTCTGTCAGTGCTGACAGTGGAATTATACATGCAGTCCGCTCTTTTGACTTCGAGCAGATTAAAGATTTTCAGTTCCGTGTTAAAGCTCAAGATGGAGGCTCTCCTCCCCTCAGCAGTAATGTGAGTGTGAAAATACTGATCCAGGACCAGAACGACAACACCCCTCAGGTTCTGTATCCGGTCCAGACTGGTGGTTCTCTGTTGGCTGAAATGGTGCCTCGTTCAGCAGATGTGGGCTATCTGGTCACTAAAGTGGTGGCTGTTGATGTGGACTCTGGACAGAATGCCTGGCTCTCCTATAAACTCCAGAAAGCCACAGACAGGGCACTGTTTGAAGTGGGCTTACAGAATGGAGAAATAAGAACCATCCGCCAAGTCACTGATAAAGATGCAGTGAAACAAAGACTGACTGTTATAGTGGAGGACAACGGACAGCCCTCTCGTTCAGCTACAGTCATTGTTAACATGGCGGTGGCGGACAGCTTCCCTGAAGTGCTCTCGGAGTTCACTGACTTTACACACGACAAGGAGTACAATGACAACCTGACTTTTTACTTAGTCTTGGCTCTAGCTGTAGTTTCCTTTCTCTTCATCACGTGTTTAGTGGTGATTGTATCAGTGAAGATCTACAGATGGAGACAGTCTCGTATCCTGTATCATTCCAACCTCCCGGTGATTCCATATTATCCACCACGTTACTCAGACACTTTGGGGGGGACAGGGACTCTCCAGCACGTGTACAATTACGAGGTGTGCAGGACCACTGACTCCAGAAAGAGTGACTGTAAGTTTGGCAACGCTGGGAGTCAGAACGTTCTGATAATGGACCCCAGTTCTACAGGGACCATGCAGCGAATGCAGAGTGAAAAGAGCATCCTGGATGAACCAGACTCTCCACTAGAGGTTAGACTTTAGCATGACTCCTCGTTCTAATATGTGTCTGTTTTTTGTATATGTATTTGCAAACACTGTTTCGATTTGCAAAACAAACTTTTGGTCATGTTTAGAGTGTGTGTGTGTGTGTGTGTGTGTGTGTGTGTGTGTCTGTGTGTGTGCGTGTGTGCATGTGTGTGTGTGTGAGTGTGTGTGTGTGTGTGTTTCTGTTTGCGCGTGTGTGTCCATGTGTGCACGAGCGTGTGTGTCTGTTTGTGTGTGCATATGTGCATGTGTAACGTGGCCTGGTCATTTCAGCACCATAGACAGCGACACTGTTGCGTGTCCTTTTGCCATCTATATGTAATGTATGTCTGACTGTTTCAGGAGATCTACTACACTGATGGGGCACATGTTTGACATTTTGACTTTTTTAGTAATTCAATAATTAAAACAACAAGATTCAATCTATTGCTTGAGAGGGTGGAATTAATTCAAATAGGTTGGTGATATTTTAGATTCATAAGACTGTTACTGTGTGTTTGTAGAAGTAAAAGTAGAATTACTCTTTTGATCCTGTGAGGGAAATTTGGTCTCTGCATTTAACCCAATCGTGAATTAGTGAAACACTCAGAACACAGTGATGGTGAAGCACACAGTGAGGTGAAGCACACACTTAAACCCGATGCAGTGAGCTGCCTGCAACAGCGGCGCTCGGGGAGCAGTGCCTTGCTCAAGGGCACTTCAGCCGTTCTTACTGGTCGGGGTTCGAACCGGCAACCCTCCGGTTACAAGCCCGAAGCCCTAACCAGTAGGCCGCGGCTGCCCTAAATCAGTTTTACTTTGAATCTAGGAATAAACCTATGACCTATTCCTATATTTTAGAATCCAGTATATCGTGTAGTTCAATAGATTGTACTCTTAGTGCCGCTGTTGGCCAACATGTTGCTGTTCACGGCCGGCCTTGCCATCGCATTACCTCGACGTGGTTCACGGGAAAACGTCAGACCCACACCGCCCTCCGAGTGTCCTGCATCTGAAGAAGAACGCATAACTGTTTATCTGTTTCCTGTGGATTTTAGACCAAGATTCATTCGATGTTTTTGTTGTTTAATCCGATGGATACAAATAACGCGTTTATCGGAATATAACCCGTTACATATAATTTCACGTGGAGCTTTCTGAATGAACAATGCGTCGGCAAGTATTGTTTCTCTTGCCATTCTTCTCGATCAGCGCTGTTCTCGGGCAGGTCAGTTATTCTATTCCCGAGGAAATGGCTAAAGGATCTTTAGTCGGCAACATAGCTCAAGACATAGGTGTTGATATTAGAAGATTAAAATCAGGTAACGCTCGTATCTATACGGGGGACGGGACAGAGTATATCCAGCTGGACAAAGAACGCGGAGTCCTCCTCATCAAAGAAAGAATAGACCGAGAGGCGATATGCAGGCAGACGACGCCATGCGCGCTACATTTCCAGATCATTTTAGAGAAGCCGATGGAATTCTACACGATCACAGTTGAGATCACGGATATAAATGATAATCCACCGTCGTTTGAAAAAAACGAGGTCCACTTCAAAATCAGCGAATCTGCTGCAAGTGGTGCAAAATTTGTTTTAGATAGGGCTGTCGATCTTGATGTCGAAATGAACGGCCTCCAAAGCTACGACCTTAAGCCAACGGATCATTTCGATCTAAAATTACACAGTCAAGCAGACGGAACAAAAAGTATTGAGATGGTTTTGCAAAGGCCCCTCGACAGAGAGCAGAATGAAATGATATCGCTGGTTCTCACTGCCGTCGACGGAGGAGAGCCGCGGATGTCTGGAACAATGCAGATTGTAATTACAGTATTAGATGCCAATGACAACGCTCCTGTTTTTACACACTCAACATATAAAGCAACGGTTATTGAAAATGCCCCAAAAGGGACAGTTGTTACGAGTGTCAGCGCGACAGACGCAGATCATGGAACAAATGGAAAGGTGACGTATTCGTTATCAAATATTTTAGATCACGCAAATGGAAAATTTAATGTCGACAAAGAAAGCGGCGAAATTAGTGTAATCGGTATAATTGATTACGAAACTGCACGGAATTACCATATTAGTTTACGGGCAAGTGATGATGGTGGCTTAACAGACTCATGCAAAGTAATGATTGAAGTAGTGGATGTTAACGACAACAATCCTTTGATTAAAATAATGTCAAAGTCAAACGTAATATCTGAGGACTCCGAAGCAAATACCGTTGTAACAATGATTAACATTCAAGACCCAGATTCAAATGAAAATGGTGAGGTGCGTTGCAGTATAAACGACAACATTCCCTTCGCCATGAAATCAACAACAAATCATTTCTATACGCTGTTGACAGAAAGGGAGCTGGACAGAGAGACTGCATCCGAGTATAACATAAGTGTGACGTGTTCCGACCAGGGAACGCCTGCTCTCTCCAGCGACGTCACTCTCAATATACAGATCTCGGATGTTAACGACAACGCACCCGTCTTTGACAGGAGCTCATACGAGGCCTTCATTGTTGAAAACAACGCACCTGGACTCTCAATATTTAAAGTGCAGGCAAGTGACGCTGACTGGAACCAGAACGCGCGTGTCTCCTACATATTAGAGGACTCCTCTTTAAACGGCGTGCACGTCTCATCTTACGTGTCTGTCAGTGCTGACAGTGGAGTTATACATGCAGTCCGCTCTTTTGACTACGAGCAGATTAAAGATTTTCAGTTCCGTGTTAAAGCTCAAGATGGAGGCTCTCCTCCTCTCAGCAGTAACGTGAGTGTGAAAATACTGATCCAGGACCAGAACGACAACGCCCCTCAGGTTCTGTATCCGGTCCAGACTGGTGGTTCTCTGGTGGCTGAAATGGTGCCTCGTTCAGCAGATGTGGGCTATCTGGTCACTAAAGTGGTGGCTGTTGATGTGGACTCTGGACAGAATGCCTGGCTCTCCTATAAACTCCAGAAAGCCACAGACAGGGCGCTGTTTGAAGTGGGCTTACAGAATGGAGAAATAAGAACCATCCGCCAAGTCACTGATAAAGATGCAGTGAAACAAAGACTGACTGTTATAGTGGAGGACAACGGACAGCCCTCTCGTTCAGCTACAGTCATTGTTAACGTGGCGGTGGCGGACAGCTTCCCTGAAGTGCTCTCGGAGTTCACTGACTTTACACACGACAAGGAGTACAATGACAACCTGACTTTTTACTTAGTCTTGGCTCTGGCTGTAGTTTCCTTTCTCTTCATCACGTGTTTAGTGGTGATTGTATCAGTGAAGATCTACAGATGGAGACAGTCTCGTATCCTGTATCATTCCAACCTCCCGGTGATTCCATATTATCCACCACGTTACTCAGACACTTTGGGGGGGACAGGGACTCTCCAGCACGTGTACAATTACGAGGTGTGCAGGACCACTGACTCCAGAAAGAGTGACTGTAAGTTTGGCAACGCTGGCAGTCAGAACGTTCTGATAATGGACCCCAGTTCTACAGGGACCATGCAGCGAATGCAGAGTGAAAAGAGCATCCTGGATGAACCAGACTCTCCACTAGAGGTTAGAAATCAACAAATTATGATCTTCATGTTGTCTTTATAATGTTCTGTTCAAAATATTGATGATGTTTTCTTAAAATGCTCTAAAAGAAAGCAGATATCACTTCAGTGCATTGGACAGAGGCCACTTGAAATATGAAGCTGAACATTTTAATGCATTTGGTGGACAAAATGCATAAAGTGTGTTTGTGTGTGTGTGTGTGTGTGTGTGTGTGTGTGTGTGTGTGTGTGTGTGTGTGTGTGTGTGTGCGTGTGCGTGTGCGTGTGCGTGTGCGTGTGTGTGTGTTTTTTTATTCCTCATTGGGTCACCTCTTTATTTAGGTAATTTGTGTCTCATATTCTCTTACAACCGGATTGAAGCCAGTGTAAATAGTTTTTCTAATTCAAAATAATATTTTTCAGAAACTATGCTTAATTGCTTGGATTTTGTAGTTCTACGTATTGAACAGACAGGGCCGCTATTGGCCAGTGTGTGGCAGGTTCTACAGAGACCAGCTACGGTAACTCCCCTCTTGTTACATTATAAGATACGAAGCCTCGCGTTGAGATCTGCAGACGATACTTACACGGATGTGCAAAGCTCGCGTTTTACACGACAGAGACTGCGGAATATAATGTCGTGGTTTCTTTAAGTCGCTCGTCTGACTTCCACTGGAGGACCTTTACCATTTGGACTACGATTTTGTTGAAACGGATCTAAAAGAACAGCCTGACCAAACAATGAAGGGGCAAGTAGGCCTACTGTTCTTCATCGCTGTGCTTTCATTCGGCGCTGCGTCCGGACAAGTCACTTACTCTATTCCTGAGGAAATGAAAGTCGGCTCTCTGGTTGGAAATGTAGCTCAAGATATAGGCTTGGAATTAAAAAGGCTGGTATCGGGGAAAGCACGCATTCATTCGGCGGATGGCGTAGCGTACATTGAGCTGAATAAAGACAGAGGAGTCCTCCTCATCAGAGACAGGATAGACCGAGAGGCGCTCTGTGGCGAAACGACGCCTTGTGCATTACATTTCCAACTGATATTAGAAAACCCTATGGAATTGTTTCGTATAGCTGTGGAAATCGTAGACATAAACGACAACGCTCCCAGCTTTGCATCAAATGAGAAATATTTTGAAATCAGTGAGTCTGCAGTCGTTGGATCTAAATTCGTTTTGGAAGAAGCAGTTGATGCAGACATTGGTTCGAATGGCCTTGATGGTTACTCTATTACACCGACAGATAATTTCGTATTGAAATTAGAAAAACAAATCGATGGAAGTAAAAATGTAGAAATGATTTTACAGAAGCCTCTAGATCGGGAGAGTAGTGAACACATATCGCTGCTGTTGTCTGCCTTCGACGGAGGAGAGCCACAAATGTCAGGGACAATGCAGATACGCGTCACTGTGTTAGATGCGAATGATAATTCTCCACATTTCACAAAGCCGGTGTACAAGGCGACATTAACGGAGAATTCACCGGCAGGAACAAGCGTTATGACAGTAAGCGCGTCTGACAAAGACAAAGGATCTCATGGAGAAATAACATATGTAATAACCAATAGCAGGCGTCGCTTTTCTGAACTATTCAATATCGATAAGACAAGCGGAGAGGTGACTCTAGTCGGTAACATCGACTACGAAAAAAATAAACATTATCAGGTGGACATACAAGCAGTAGACAACGGCGGTCTGTCCGACTCCAGCAAGATCATGGTTGACGTCATAGATATGAACGACAACAAACCTCTCATAAACGTTCTCTCCAAATCAGACCACATCATCGAGGACTCTCCTCCAGACACGGTGATAGCCATGCTGAGCGTCAGTGATCCGGATTCCGCAGAGAACGGAGAGGTCGAGTGCAGTATGATCGGTAGCATCCCCTTTAAAATACAATCCACATTAAATGGGTTTTATAGTTTAGTGACGGACGTGGCGTTGGACCGGGAGGTCGCTTCTCGTTATAACGTTAGTGTCAAGTGTTCTGATAAGGGCGTGCCCTCGCTCTCCAGCAGCATCACTCTCGCACTTCAGATCACAGACGTGAACGATAACCAGCCTCTGTTTGAGAGGACCTCATATGAGGCACATGTTGTAGAGAACAACGCGCCGGGGATTTCTGTGTTGAAGATTAAAGCCACAGACGCGGACTGGAACCAGAACGCCCGAGTGTCTTACATACTGGAGGACTCCTCTATTAACGGAGTGCCCGTCTCCTCTTACGTGTCTGTCAGTGCTGACAGTGGAGTTATACATGCAGTCCGCTCTTTTGACTTCGAGCAGATTAAAGATTTTCAGTTCCGTGTTAAAGCTCAAGATGGAGGCTCTTCTCCCCTCAGCAGTAATGTGAGTGTGAAAATACTGATCCAGGACCAGAACGACAATGCCCCTCAGGTTCTGTATCCGGTCCAGACTGGTGGTTCTCTGGTGGCTGAAATGGTGCCTCGTTCAGCAGATGTGGGCTATCTGGTCACTAAAGTGGTGGCTGTTGATGTGGACTCTGGACAGAATGCCTGGCTCTCCTATAAACTCCAGAAAGCCACAGACAGGGCGCTGTTTGAAGTGGGCTTACAGAATGGAGAAATAAGAACCATCCGCCAAGTCACTGATAAAGATGCAGTGAAACAAAGACTGACTGTTATAGTGGAGGACAACGGACAGCCCTCTCGTTCAGCTACAGTCATTGTTAACGTGGCGGTGGCGGACAGCTTCCCTGAAGTCTTCTCGGAGTTCACTGACTTTACACACGACAAGGAGTACAATGACAACCTGACTTTTTACTTAGTCTTGGCTCTGGCTGTAGTTTCCTTTCTCTTCATCACATGTTTAGTGGTGATTGTATCAGTGAAGATCTACAGATGGAGACAGTCTCGTATCCTGTATCATTCCAACCTCCCGGTGATTCCATATTATCCCCCACGTTACTCAGACACTTTGGGGGGGACAGGGACTCTCCAGCACGTGTACAATTACGAGGTGTGCAGGACCACTGACTCCAGAAAGAGTGACTGTAAGTTTGGCAACGCTGGCAGTCAGAACGTTCTCATAATGGACCCCAGTTCTACAGGGACCATGCAGCGAATGCAGAGTGAAAAGAGCATCCTGGATGAACCAGACTCTCCACTAGAGGTTAGAAAAATATGATTTTGTATGTGTATTCTCCTTGTTTTTTCTCAACTAACTCCTGGAATAATGTAACTGAGTAGAAGTCAATCAGTACATTGCACTGCATGATGTGCACTGTTCAGATATATTGATCCTATTAGATTAGATATGTGCTTAAAGTTGTGTGAATGTTACATTTTTGTTACATTCAATGCATTGTCCAATCGGTTTCAGCAATTCTTTGTCTAACAGAGGAGATGAAATCTAACATTGTTATAAACACAATGAATGTTCATTGCAGTTTACTTCTGTTTTACTGTGCAGAGCAATGTGCTGTACATGCATTTTCTAATTCAAGTCCCTCACAGACTGAATGCTGTCCATGTGAACGGGTCAGTAGCTGAATTGGCCTTCATTTATGAATTAACTGTCCATGTTGTAGATCAGGTTATATCACACCCCAAAAGGTCACTGACATATCCCCTTCAAAAGAGGCTCCTTCGTTAAGTAGCTGTATCTGCGTGGAACGTAGCTGATCTCTGGGACCCCATTTCAGCACCATGGACAGTGAACTAGGAGCCTTCACACTGTAGTACCGTTCCCCTTTCCACTGACTCACTCTGTCTCCATCATTTCACATGCATCACTATTTACCTTTCACATCAATATGCAAAGAGTACTTTATAATTATTTGTGTTTTGTTCCTGCTTGATTATTATAAGAGCATAGAAAATATGTATTTCCATTCTGGTGGTCCATAACCTTTTTTCATGAAGTACCAACAGCTGTTGTCTACACTAGTGCATACGATTATAAGACTATTAATTTAGGATGTAGTTTCTCTTACTGAGCTCAAAGGGCCGCTGTTGGCCTGTTTGTGGTAGATAATGAACAAGTCCCGAGCAGAACGTCCCCACAGAGCCCGTCCTTATAACAGAAAGACGTCGCTTGCTTTTTCCACGACACCGCATTCTTTACGCACGGACGCAGCAAGCTGGGATTTTTCGGACTGGATCGTCGAACTATTTTCAATTTTATGTTGCCTTTTTTTATTCTAAATCCGTGGGATTATAACCGCAATTGAAGACGACGCTGACGTTGGAGATACAGAAATGTCGGGTAGAACAATGAGACTGCTAGTAGGCCTACTGCTGTTCATCTCCGTCCTCTCCTCCTGTTGTGGTCAGGTCAGTTACTCGATTCCTGAAGAAATGGCGAAAGGCTCGTTAGTTGGAAATATCGCTCAGGACTTAGGAATAGACGTGAAGAGACTCAAATCAGGCAACGCTCGCATCTATACAGGAAAAAGCGCAGAATACATCGAGTTGAATAAAGAAAGGGGAGTCCTCGTAATCAAAGAAAAGATAGACAGAGAGGCGCTCTGCGAACAGACTGCCCCCTGCACTTTACATTTTCAGATTACTCTAGAAAACCCGATGGAATTATTCCAAGTTATGGTCGAGATCACAGATATTAATGACAACGCTCCCTTATTCCAGAAGGCCGAAAGAAGATTTGAAATAAGCGAATCAGCGGTTGTCGGTTCTAAATTCATGTTAGAAAAAGCAATCGATCTAGATATCGGAAGTAATGGGCTTCAAAGCTATACGTTAAAGCCTAGTGACAATTTCATTCTTAAATTGCACGGTCAAGTCGATGGAAGTAAGAAGGTAGAAATGATTTTACAAAAACCTCTTGACCGAGAGAAACATGAGGCGATCTCGTTGATTTTAACAGCTGTGGACGGCGGAGAGCCACAGATGTCTGGGACGATGCACATTTATATCACCGTCCTGGATATCAATGACAACGCTCCGGTTTTTACTCATTCCGTTTACAAAGCAAACCTCAAAGAAGATTCCGTTAAAGGAACACTGGTAACGAAAGTGAGTGCATCTGATGCAGACAGAGGTACCAATGGGGAGGTAACATACGTCATCGGGAATAGCATGGACACTGTTGCAAAGCTTTTCAAGGTAACAGGAGAGGGTGATATTATATTGGATGGGCCTATTGATTATGAAAAGGCTAAACATTATCAGATTGATATAGAGGCAACTGATCGAGGAGGGCTGTCGGATTCAAGTAAAGTGATTGTGGATATAACCGACATAAATGACAATAGCCCTATCATTAATGTTATTTCTAAATCACAGTCAATAGCCGAGGATGCCCTTACAAATACCGTTATAGCAATGCTGAGCGTCAACGACCCTGATTCTGAAAGAAATGGACACGTTGAATGCATAATTACTGATAATATACCCTTTTCAATTAGAAGCACATCTGGTAGTTTCTATAGCCTGGTTACAGAGAGCAACCTGGACAGAGAGAAGGCGTCCCATTACAACATCAGTGTGATTTGTTCTGATGAGGGCGTGCCCTCGCTCTCCAGCAGCATCAATCTAACCCTACAGATCTCTGATGTCAACGACAACGCTCCTGTTTTTGATACAAGTGCATATGAGGCCTACATTGTTGAGAACAACTCGCCAGGCCAATCAATATTCATGATCAAAGCAGAGGACACAGACTGGAACCAGAACGCGCGTGTCGCCTACATATTAGAGGACTCCTCTTTAAACGGCGTGCCCGTCTCCTCTTACGTGTCTGTCAGTGCTGACAGTGGAGTTATACATGCAGTCCGCTCTTTTGACTACGAGCAGATTAAAGATTTTCAGTTCCGTGTTAAAGCTCAAGATGGAGGCTCTCCTCCCCTCAGCAGTAATGTGAGTGTGAAAATACTGATCCAGGACCAGAACGACAACGCCCCTCAGGTTCTGTATCCGGTCCAGACTGGTGGTTCTCTGGTGGCTGAAATGGTGCCTCGTTCAGCAGATGTGGGCTATCTGGTCACTAAAGTGGTGGCTGTTGATGTGGACTCTGGACAGAATGCCTGGCTCTCCTATAAACTCCAGAAAGCCACAGACAGGGCGCTGTTTGAAGTGGGCTTACAGAATGGAGAAATAAGAACCATCCGCCAAGTCACTGATAAAGATGCAGTGAAACAAAGACTGACTGTTATAGTGGAGGACAACGGACAGCCCTCTCGTTCAGCTACAGTCATTGTTAACGTGGCGGTGGCGGACAGCTTCCCTGAAGTGCTCTCGGAGTTCACTGACTTTACACATGACAAGGAGTACAATGACAACCTGACTTTTTACTTAGTCTTGGCTCTGGCTGTAGTTTCCTTTCTCTTCATCACATGTTTAGTGGTGATTGTATCAGTGAAGATCTACAGATGGAGACAGTCTCGTATCCTGTATCATTCCAACCTCCCGGTGATTCCATATTATCCACCACGTTACTCAGACACTTTGGGGGGGACAGGGACTCTCCAGCACGTGTACAATTACGAGGTGTGCAGGACCACTGACTCCAGAAAGAGTGACTGTAAGTTTGGCAACGCTGGCAGTCAGAACGTTCTGATAATGGACCCCAGTTCTACAGGGACCATGCAGAGAATGCAGAGTGAAAAGAGCATCCTGGATGAACCAGACTCTCCATTAGAGGTTAGAAATCAACAAATTATGATCTTCATGTTGTCTTTATAATGTTCTGTTCAAATTATTGATGATGTTTTCTTAAAATTTTCTAAAAGAAAGCAGATATCACTTCAGTGCATTGGACAGAGGCCACTTGAAATATGAAGCTGAACATTTTAATGCATTTGGTGGACAAAATGCATAGTGTGTGTGTGTGTGTGTGTGTGTGTGTGTGTGTGTGTGTGTGTGTGTGTGTGTGTGTGTGTGTGTGTGTGTGTGTGTGTGTGTGTGTGTGTGTGTGCGTGCATGCGTGCGTGCGTGCGTGCGTGTTTGTATTCCTCATTGGGTCACCTCTTTATTTAGATAATTTGTGTCTCATATTTTCTTACAACCGGATTGAAGCCAGTGTAAATAGTTGTTCTAATTCAAAATAATATTTTTCAGAAACTATGCTTAATTGCTTGGATTTTGTAGTTCTACGTATTGAACAGACAGGGCCGCTATTGGCCAGTATGTGGCAGGTTCTGCAGAGACCAGCTACGGTAACTCCCCTCTTGTTAAGATACGAAGCCTCGCGTTGAGATCTGCAGACAAATACTTAAACGGATGTACAAAGCTCGCGTTTTACACGGAAGAGACTGCGGAATATAATGTCGTGGTTTCTTTAAGTCCCTCTTCTGACTTCCACTGGAGGACCTTTATCATTTGGACTACGATTTTATTGAAACGGATCTAAAAGAACAGCATGACCAAACAATGAAGGGGCAAGTAGGCCTACTGTTCTTCATCGCGGTGCTTTCATTCGGCGCTGCGTCCGGACAAGTCACTTACTCTATTCCTGAGGAAATGAAAGTCGGCTCTCTGGTTGGAAATGTAGCTCAAGATATAGGCTTGGAATTAAAAAGGCTGGTATCAGGGAAAGCACGCATTCATTCGGCGGATGGCGTAGCGTACATTGAGCTGAATAAAGACAGAGGAGTCCTCCTCATCAGAGACAGGATAGACCGAGAGGCGCTCTGTGGCGAAACGACGCCGTGCGCATTACATTTTCAACTGATATTAGAAAATCCTATGGAATTGTTTCGTATAGCTGTGGAAATCGTAGACATAAACGACAACGCTCCCAGCTTTGCCTCAAATGAGAAACATTTTGAAATCAGTGAGTCTGCAGTCGTTGGATCTAAATTCGTACTGGACAAAGCACTTGATGCGGACATTGGTTTAAACGGCCTTCAAAGTTACTCTATTACGCCAACAGATCATTTCGTGTTGAAATTAGAAAAACAAATCGATGGAAGTAAGAATGTAGAAATGATTTTACAGAAGCCTCTAGATCGGGAGAATAGCGAACACATATCGCTGCTGTTGTCTGCCTTCGACGGAGGAGAGCCACAAATGTCAGGGACAATGCAGATACGCGTCACTGTGTTAGATGCGAATGATAATTCTCCACATTTCACAAAGCCGGTGTATAAGGCGACATTAACGGAGAATTCACCGACAGGAACAAGTGTAATGACAGTAAGCGCGTCTGACAAAGACAAAGGCTCGAATGGAGAAATATCATATTCAATATCCAATAGTAAGCATCGATTTTCGGAGTTATTTCAAATTGACAAGAAAAGCGGAGAGGTGACCCTGGTCGGTAACATAGACTATGAAAAAAATAAACACTATCAGGTGGACATACAAGCAGTAGACAATGGCGGTCTGTCCGACTCCAGCAAGATCATGGTTGACGTCATAGATATGAACGACAACAAACCTCTCATGAACGTTCTCTCTAAATCAGACCACATCATCGAGGACTCTCCTCCAGACACGGTGATAGCGATGCTGAGCGTCAGTGATCCGGATTCCACAGAGAACGGAGAGGTCGAGTGCAGTATGATCGGTAGCATCCCCTTTAAAATACAATCCACATTAAATGGGTTTTATAGTTTAGTGACGGACGTGGCGTTGGACCGGGAGGTCGCTTCTCGTTATAACGTTAGTGTCACGTGTTCTGATAAGGGCGTGCCCTCGCTCTCCAGCATCATCACTCTCGCACTTCAGATTACAGACGTGAATGATAACCAGCCTCTGTTTGAGAGGACCTCATATGAGGCATATGTTGTAGAAAACAACGCGCCGGGGATTTCTGTGTTGAAGATTAAAGCTACAGACGCGGACTGGAACCAGAACGCCCGCGTGTCTTACATACTGGAAGACTCCTCTATTAACGGAGTGCCCGTCTCCTCTTACGTGTCTGTCAGTGCTGACAGTGGAGTTATACATGCAGTCCGCTCTTTTGACTACGAGCAGATTAAAGATTTTCAGTTCCGTGTTAAAGCTCAAGATGGAGGCTCTCCTCCCCTCAGCAGTAATGTGAGTGTGAAAATACTGATCCAGGACCAGAACGACAACGCCCCTCAGGTTCTGTATCCGGTCCAGACTGGTGGTTCTCTGGTGGCTGAAATGGTGCCTCGTTCAGCAGATGTGGGCTATCTGGTCACTAAAGTGGTGGCTGTTGATGTGGACTCTGGACAGAATGCCTGGCTCTCCTATAAACTCCAGAAAGCCACAGACAGGGCGCTGTTTGAAGTGGGCTTACAGAATGGAGAAATAAGAACCATCCGCCAAGTCACTGATAAAGATGCAGTGAAACAAAGACTGACTGTTATAGTGGAGGACAACGGACAGCCCTCTCGTTCAGCTACAGTCATTGTTAACGTGGCGGTGGCGGACAGCTTCCCTGAAGTGCTCTCGGAGTTCACTGACTTAACACACGACAAAGAGTACAATGACAACCTGACTTTTTACTTAGTCTTGGCTCTGGCTGTAGTGTCCTTTCTCTTCATCACATGTTTAGTGGTGATTGTATCAGTGAAGATCTACAGATGGAGACAGTCTCGTATCCTGTATCATTCCAACCTCCCGGTGATTCCATATTATCCACCACGTTACTCAGACACTTTGGGGGGGACAGGGACTCTCCAGCACGTGTACAATTACGAGGTGTGCAGGACCACTGACTCCAGAAAGAGTGACTGTAAGTTTGGCAACGCTGGCAGTCAGAACGTTCTGATAATGGACCCCAGTTCTACAGGGACCATGCAGCGAATGCAGAGTGAAAAGAGCATCCTGGATGAACCAGACTCTCCACTAGAGGTTAGAAATCAACAAATTATGATCTTCATGTTGTCTTCATAATGTTCTGTTCAAATTATTGATGATGTTTTCTTAAAATTGTATATAAGAAAGCAGATGTCACTTCAGTGCATTGGACAGAGACCACTTGAAATATGAAGCTGAACATTTTAATGCATTTGGTGGATGGACGAAATGCATAATGTGTGTGTGTGTGTGTGTGTGTGTGTGTGTGTGTGTGTGTGTGTGTGTGTGTGTGTGTGTGTGTGTGTATGTGTGTGTGTGTGTGTGTTTGTGTGTGTCTGTGTGTGTGTGTGTGTGTGTGTGTGTGTGTGTGTGTGTGTGTGTGTGTGTGTGTGTGTGTGTTTGTATTCCTCATTGGGTCACCTCTTTATTTAGATAATTTCTGTGTCATATTTTCTTACAACAGTATTTAAACCAGTGTAAATAGTTGTTCTAATTCGAAATAATATTTTTCAGAAACTATGTTTTATTGTTTGGGTTTTGTAGTTCTACGTATTGAACAGACAGGGACGCTATTGGCCAGTATGTGGCAGGTTCTACAGAGACCAGCTACGGTAACTCCCCTCTTGTTACATTATAAGATACGAAGCCTCTCGTTGAGATCTGCAGATAAGTCTCTACACGGTAGAGACTTCGGAATATAATGTCGTGGTTTATTTAAGTCGCTGTACTGAGTTCCACTGGAGGACCTTTACCATTTGGATTACGATTTTGTTGAAACGGATCTCAAAGAACAGCCTGACCAAACAATGAAGGGGCAAGTAGGCCTACTGTTCTTCATCGCGGTGCTTTCATTCGGCGCTGCGTCCGGACAAGTCACTTACTCTATTCCTGAGGAAATGAAAGTCGGCTCTCTGGTTGGAAATGTAGCTCAAGATATAGGCTTGGAATTAAAAAGGCTGGTATCAGGGAAAGCACGCATTCATTCGGCGGATGGCGTAGCGTACATTGAGCTGAATAAAGACAGAGGAGTCCTCCTCATCAGAGACAGGATAGACCGAGAGGCGCTCTGTGGCGAAACGACGCCGTGCGCATTACATTTTCAACTGATATTAGAAAATCCTATGGAATTGTTTCGTGTAGCTGTCGAAATCGTAGACATAAACGACAACGCTCCAATCTTTGCATCAAATGAGAAACATTTTGAAATCAGTGAGTCTGCAGTCGTTGGATCAAAATTCGTTTTGGACAAAGCAATTGATTCGGATATTGGCTTAAACGGCCTTCAAAGTTACTCTATTACACTGACAGATAATTTCATGTTAAAACTAGAACAACAAATCGATGGAAGTAAAAAGGTAGAAATGATTTTACAGAAGCCTCTAGATCGGGAGAATAGCGAACACATATCGCTGCTGTTGTCTGCCTTCGACGGAGGAGAACCACAAATGTCAGGGACAATGCAGATACGCGTCACTGTGTTGGATGTGAATGATAATTCTCCACATTTCACAAAGCCGGTGTACAAGGCGACATTAACGGAGAATTCACCGGCAGGAACAAGCGTAATGACAGTAAGCGCGTCTGACAAAGACAAAGGATCTCATGGAGAAATAACATATTTAATATCTAATAGTAAGCATCGATTTTCGGATATATTTAAGATCGATAGGATAAGCGGAGTGGTGACCCTAGTCGGTAAACTAGACTACGAAAAAAATAAACACTATCAGGTAGATATCGAAGCAATAGACAACGGCGGTCTGTCCGACTCCAGCAAGATCATGGTTGACGTCATAGATATGAACGACAACAAACCTCTCATGAACGTTCTCTCTAAATCAGACCACATCATCGAGGACTCTCCTCCAGACACGGTGATAGCCATGCTGAGCGTCAGTGATCCGGATTCCGCAGAGAACGGAGAGGTCGAGTGCAGTATGATCGGTAGCATCCCCTTTAAAATACAATCCACATTAAATGGGTTTTATAGTTTAGTGACGGACGTGGCGTTGGACCGGGAGGTCGCTTCTCGTTATAACGTTAGTGTCACGTGTTCTGATAAGGGCGTGCCCTCGCTCTCCAGCAGCATCACTCTCGCACTTCAGATTACAGACGTGAATGATAACCAGCCTCTGTTTGAGAGGACCTCATATGAGGCACATGTTGTAGAGAACAACGCGCCGGGGATTTCTGTGTTGAAGATTAAAGCTACAGACGCGGACTGGAACCAGAACGCCCGCGTGTCTTACATACTGGAAGACTCCTCTATTAATGGCGTGCCCGTCTCCTCTTACGTGTCTGTCAGTGCTGACAGTGGAGTTATACATGCAGTCCGCTCTTTTGACTTCGAGCAGATTAAAGATTTTCAGTTCCGTGTTAAAGCTCAAGATGGAGGCTCTCCTCCCCTCAGCAGTAATGTGAGTGTGAAAATACTGATCCAGGACCACAACGACAACGCCCCTCAGGTTCTGTATCCGGTCCAGACTGGTGGTTCTCTGGTGGCTGAAATGGTGCCTCGTTCAGCAGATGTGGGCTATCTGGTCACTAAAGTGGTGGCTGTTGATGTGGACTCTGGACAGAATGCCTGGCTCTCCTATAAACTCCAGAAAGCCACAGACAGGGCGCTGTTTGAAGTGGGCTTACAGAATGGAGAAATAAGAACCATCCGCCAAGTCACTGATAAAGATGCAGTGAAACAAAGACTGACTGTTATAGTGGAGGACAACGGACAGCCCTCTCGTTCAGCTACAGTCATTGTTAACGTGGCGGTGGCGGACAGCTTCCCTGAAGTGCTCTCGGAGTTCACTGACTTTACACACGACAAGGAGTACAATGACAACCTGACTTTTTACTTAGTCTTGGCTCTGGCTGTAGTTTCCTTTCTCTTCATCACGTGTTTAGTGGTGATTGTATCAGTGAAGATCTACAGATGGAGACAGTCTCGTATCCTGTATCATTCCAACCTCCCGGTGATTCCATATTATCCACCACGTTACTCAGACACTTTGGGGGGGACAGGGACTCTCCAGCACGTGTACAATTACGAGGTGTGCAGGACCACTGACTCCAGAAAGAGTGACTGTAAGTTTGGCAACGCTGGCAGTCAGAACGTTCTGATAATGGACCCCAGTTCTACAGGAACCATGCAGAGAATGCAGAGTGAAAAGAGCATCCTGGATGAACCAGACTCTCCACTAGAGGTTAGAAATCAACTAATTATAATCTTATAATTCTCCTTATTATGTTTTTTTCAAATTATAACTACTGTTAACATAAAATTGTCTGTAACTAAGCAGATGTCACTTCAGTGCATTAGACAGAGACCACTTGACATGTGGTGCAGGGTTCGAAATGGCGACATGCCCACACATCCGGGTCTAGTAACTTTCCTATCGGGCTAGTAACGCTGTGCACTTGCCAGCCCGTGTGTGTGGTAACTTTACAACCCCTTTGCACGGAGCAACTTTTACAAGCATTGTGGCCGTCATTGCAAACCTATTTTTGCTATTGTAAACCCCTCTTGCACAGCATAAGATTGGTCCTATTTAGCACACGCTGCAGATGTCTTTTCATAATTTATTTCTTCAAAGGTTTTTTGTCCCTTCTGATAACCCATAGGGTTCATGCATGTGTTGCTAGGATACCATTTAATAAAGTTTGCGATCAATTTTATGGGTAAGCCACGTAATTTAAATAATCTAAACATAATCTTAGTTTTAGAAGTGAAGGTCACACAGGAGTAGCCTATAATTTGATTGAGTTTGCCTGAATGCTAATCGTGTAGCCTACATTGTAGCACTAGCATTTTTTAATCATTTATAAAACATAGAAAATGGATGTAGATGTAGATGAGGAGACGTGAATAACAGCAGTGCGTTGAGGTTCGTGGCTGGTGAGGCACTGACACTTTCAGTCAGATTCTCAATATATAAACCCAATAGATCACCTAATCTATTCTCCAGGTTCTAAACATTTTCAAAGAAATGTGGCTTTGAACGTGAGTAGTTGATGGAGTCCTATGTCTCATCGCTGGCTGCTTTAAACACAGGCGCACATAGCCCAATCATATAGATAATTTTATGCATGATTTGTGTTGTCATTGGCTACATAAACAAATTTCATCACACACTCACATCGTATTTTAAATTTATTTTAATTACAAAAATGAACCTTTATATCAAGTGAACCGACCGACCCCATTGGCTACTCTACATAATGAGCTGCTTTAAATTTTAAATCTTCAATGCCAAAAAATATCAACATTGTTGTGTGGCAATTAAAGTTTCTATTCTATTCTATTCTATTCTATTAATCGCACTAATGTGACCGAGCTCTGGTCGGGTTTCCATGCTCTAGTAGGGAAGGGCCTTGAAAGTCTGAGGGCTTGACCCTATACCACCTTTAGCCTCCTCTGCCACCCCTGACCGCACGTCTGTGAGTAATAGTACTATAGTCAGCACTAGCATTGAAATTTACTGTATCAAGAATGAATGAATGTTCACAATCAGTCTAAGAGATGCTGTGCAAGAGAGGCTTACAACAACAGGTTAACAAGCAGAATCATGCTCCTTCAGCGGTGTGGTCTCACGGCAAATCAACCAGATGAAAAGAAAAAGAAAATGGAAATTAAGGAAGTGAAAAAGGCCTATGATGTCACGAAAAGCGTGTGATGTGGAAAAGTGATGCGCGTGCCTACGACACACACTGATCTACTTGGTCTAGTAACTTTATGGCGTGGTCTAGCTCATATCTTAGCTGACTTTCAGACAATGATGTGAAGATAAACATAATAATGGATTTGGTGGACGAAGAAACAATTCAGCTTGAAACTCGAATATGTCATCTAAGTGCCTTGCAATACATGCCCTCACACTGAAGAAAAACATTGCCGTTTTTAGGTGTGTTTTAACAGGTGAGTGTGTGTGTGTGTGTGTGTGTGTGTGTGTGTGTGTGTGTGTGTGTGTGTGTGTGTGTGTGTGTGTGTGTGTGTGTTTGTTTGTGTCACATAGTCATTGGCAGTCCTTTATATTTTGAGAACCTTTCTTACATATTTTTGATGATATGTTGTTCTTTTTAGGAAAAGTATTTTTCAGAAACTATGATTTATTGTTTGGATTTTGTAGTTCTACATATTGAACAGACAGGGCCGCTATTGGCCAGTGTGTGGCAGGTTCTACAGAGACCAGCTACGGTAACTCCCCTCTTGTTACATTATAAGATACGAAGCCTCGCGTTCAGATCTGCAGACAATGCTTAAACGGATGTACAAAGCTCGCGTTTTACACGACAGAGACTGCGGAATATAATGTCGTGGTTTCTTTAAGTCGCTCTTCTGACTTCCACTGGAGGACCTTTACCATTTGGACTACGATTTTATTGAAACGGATCTAAAAGAACAGCCTGACCAAACAATGAAGGGGCAAGTAGGCCTACTGTTCTTCATCGCGGTGCTTTCATTCGGCGATGCGTCCGGACAAGTCACTTACTCTATTCCTGAGGAAATGAAAGTCGGTTCTCTGGTTGGAAATGTAGCTCAAGATATAGGCTTGGAATTAAAAAGGCTGGTATCGGGGAAAGCACGCATTCATTCGGCGGATGGCGTAGCGTACATTGAGCTGAATAAAGACAGAGGAGTCCTCCTCATCAGAGACAGGATAGACCGAGAGGCGCTCTGTGGCGAAACGACGCCATGCGCATTACATTTCCAACTGATATTAGAAAACCCTATGGAATTGTTTCGTATAGCTGTGGAAATCGTAGACATAAACGATAACGCTCCCATCTTTGCATCAAATGAGAAACATTTTGAAATCAGTGAATCTGCAGTCGTTGGATCTAAATTCGTTTTAGTGGAAGCAATTGATTCGGATATTGGTTTAAACAGCCTTCAAAGTTACTCCATTTCTCCGACAGATAATTTTGCATTAAAATTAGAAAAACAAATCGATGGAAGTAAAAAGGTAGAAATGATTTTACAGAAGCCTCTAGATCGGGAGAGTAGTGAACACTTATCGCTGCTGCTGTCAGCCTTCGACGGAGGAGAGCCACAAATGTCAGGGACAATGCAGATACGCGTCACTGTGTTAGATGTGAATGATAATTCTCCACATTTCACAAAGCCGGTGTATAAGGCGACATTGACGGAGAATTCACCGACAGGAACAAGCGTAATGACCGTAAGCGCATCTGACAAAGACAAAGGATCAAATGGAGAAATATCATATGTAATAACCAATAGTAAGCGTCGCTTTTCTGAATTATTCAAGATTGATAAGACAAGCGGAGAGGTGACCCTGGTCGGTAACATCGACTATGAAAAGAATAAACACTATCAGGTAGATATCGAAGCAATAGACAACGGCGGTCTGTCCGACTCCAGCAAGATCATGGTTGACGTCATAGATATGAACGACAACAAACCTCTCATAAACGTTCTCTCTAAATCAGACCACATCATCGAGGACTCTCCTCCAGACACGGTGATAGCCATGCTGAGCGTCAGTGATCCGGATTCCGCAGAGAACGGAGAGGTCGAGTGCAGTATGATCGGTAGCATCCCCTTTAAAATACAATCCACATTAAATGGGTTTTATAGTTTAGTGACGGACGTGGCGTTGGACCGGGAGGTCGCTTCTCGTTATAACGTTAGTGTCACGTGTTCTGATAAGGGCGTGCCCTCGCTCTCCAGCAGCATCACTCTCGCACTTCAGATTACAGACGTGAATGATAACCAGCCTCTATTTGAGAGGACCTCATATGAGGCACATGTTGTAGAAAACAACGCGCCGGGGATTTCTGTGTTGAAGATTAAAGCTACAGACGCGGATTGGAACCAGAACGCCCGCATGTCTTACATACTGGAAGACTCCTCTATTAACGGCGTGCCCGTCTCCTCTTACGTGTCTGTCAGTGCTGACAGTGGAGTTATACATGCAGTCCGCTCTTTTGACTTCGAGCAGATTAAAGATTTTCAGTTCCGTGTTAAAGCTCAAGATGGAGGCTCTCCTCCCCTCAGCAGTAATGTGAGTGTGAAAATATTGATCCAGGACCAGAACGACAACGCCCCTCAGGTTCTGTATCCGGTCCAGACTGGTGGTTCTCTGGTGGCTGAAATGGTGCCTCGTTCAGCAGATGTGGGCTATCTGGTCACTAAAGTGGTGGCTGTTGATGTGGACTCTGGACAGAATGCCTGGCTCTCCTATAAACTCCAGAAAGCCACAGACAGGGCGCTGTTTGAAGTGGGCTTACAGAATGGAGAAATAAGAACCATCCGCCAAGTCACCGATAAAGATGCAGTGAAACAAAGACTGACTGTTATAGTGGAGGACAACGGACAGCCCTCTCGTTCAGCTACAGTCATTGTTAACGTGGCGGTGGCGGACAGCTTCCCTGAAGTGCTCTCGGAGTTCACTGACTTTACACACGACAAGGAGTACAATGACAACCTGACTTTTTACTTAGTCTTGGCTCTGGCTGTAGTTTCCTTTCTCTTCATCACATGTTTAGTGGTGATTGTATCAGTGAAGATCTACAGATGGAGACAGTCTCGTATCCTGTATCATTCCAACCTCCCGGTGATTCCATATTATCCACCACGTTACTCAGACACTTTGGGGGGGACAGGGACTCTCCAGCACGTGTACAATTACGAGGTGTGCAGGACCACTGACTCCAGAAAGAGTGACTGTAAGTTTGGCAACGCTGGCAGTCAGAACGTTCTGATAATGGACCCCAGTTCTACAGGGACCATGCAGCGAATGCAGAGTGAAAAGAGCATCCTGGATGAACCAGACTCTCCACTAGAGGTTAGAAAAATGTGATTTTGTATGTGTATTCTCCTTGTTTTTTCTCAACTACCTCCTGGAATAATGTAACTGAGTAGAAGTCAATCAGTACATTGCGCTGGATGATGTGCACTGTTCAGATATATTGATCCTATTGGGTTAGATATTGCTTAAAGTTGTGTGAATGTTACATTTTTCTTACATTCAATGCATTGTCCATTCGGTTGCTATTTCAGCAATTCTTTGTCTGACAGAGGAGATGAAATCTAACATTGTTATAAACACAATGAATGTTCATTGCAGTTTAGTTCTGTTTTGCTGTGCACAGCAATGTGCTGTACATGCATTTTCTAAATCAAGTCCCTCACAGACTGAATGCTGTCCTTGTGAACGGGTCAGTAGCTGAATTGGCCTTCATTTATGAATTAACTGTCCATGTTGTAGATCACGTTATATCACATTCCAAAAGGCCACTGACATATCCCCTTCAAAAGAGGCTCCTTCGTTAAGTAGCTGTATCTGCGTGGAACGTAGCTGTTCTCTGGGACCTTATTTCAGCACCATGGACAGTGAACTAGGAGCCTTCACACTGTTGTGCCGTTCCCCTTTCCACTGAATCACTCTGTCTCCATCATTTCACATGCATCACAATTTACCTTTCACGTCAACATGCAAAGAGTACTTTATAATTATTTGTGTTTTGTTTCTGCTTGATTATTATAAGACCATAGAAAATATGTATTTCCATTCTGGTGGTCCATAACCTTTTTTTCATGAGGTACCAACAGCTGTTGTCTACACTAGTGCATATGACTGTCCATTTAGGATGTAGTTTCTCTTATTGAGCTCAACGGGCCGCTGTTGGCCTGTTTGTGGTAGATAATGAACAAGTTCCGAGCAGAACGTCCCCATAGAGCCCGTCCTCATAACAGAAAGACGTCGCTTGCTTTTTCCACGACACCGCATTCTTTACGCACGGACGTAGCAAGCTGGGATATTTCCGACTGGACCGTTGAACTGTTTTCCATTTTGTGTTGCCTTTTTTTTATTCTAAATCCGTGGGATTACAACCGCAATTGAAGACGACGCTCACGTTGGAGATACAGAAATGTCGGGTAGAACAATGAGACTGCTAGTAGGCCTACTGCTGTTCATCTCCGTCCTCTCCTCCTGTTCTGGTCAGGTCAGTTACTCGATTCCTGAAGAAATGGCGAGAGGCTCGTTAGTGGGAAATATCGCTCAGGATTTAGGAATAGATGTGAAGAGACTAAAATCAGGCAACGCTCGCATCTATACAGGAAAAAGCGCAGAATACATCGAGTTGAATAAAGAAAGGGGAGTCCTCGTAATCAAAGAAAAGATAGACAGAGAGGCGCTCTGCGAACAGACAGCCCCGTGCGCTTTACATTTTCAGATTACTCTAGAAAAGCCGATGGAATTATTCCAAGTTATGGTCGAGATCACAGATATTAATGACAACGCTCCCTCATTTCCAACAGAGGAAAAACGATTTGAAATAAGCGAATCAGCGGTGGTTGGTTCTAAATTTGTATTAGAAAAAGCAATCGATCTGGATATCGGACGTAATGGTCTTCAAAGCTATACGTTAAAGCCTAGTGACAATTTCATTCTTAAATTGCACGGTCAAGTCGATGGAAGTAAGAAGGTAGAAATGATTTTACAAAAACCTCTCGACCGAGAGAAACACGAGGCGATCTCGTTGATTTTAACAGCTGTGGACGGCGGAGAGCCACAAATGTCAGGGACGATGCACATTTATATCAACGTCCTGGATATCAATGACAACGCTCCGGTTTTTACTCATTCCGTTTACAAAGCAAACCTCAAAGAAGATTCCGTTAAAGGAACAATGGTAACGAAAGTGAGTGCATCTGATGCAGACAGAGGTACCAATGGGGAGGTAACATACGTCATCGGGAATAAAAAGGATAGTGTGGCCAAGCTTTTTAAAATGTCGAAAGAGGGTGATATTATATTGGATGGGCCTATTGATTATGAAAAGGCGAAACGTTTTCAGATTGATATCGAGGCGATTGATCAGGGAGGGCTGTCAGATTCAAGTAAAGTGATTGTGGATATAATTGACATGAATGACAATAGCCCTATCATTAATGTTATTTCTACATCACAGTCAATAGCCGAGGATTCCCCTGCAAATACCGTTATAGCAATGTTGAGTGTCAACGACCCTGATTCTGAAAGAAATGGACACGTTGAATGTATAATTACTGATAGTATACCCTTTTCAATTAGAAGCACATCTGATAGTTTCTATAGCCTGGTTACAGAGAGCAACCTGGACAGAGAGAAGGCGTCCCATTACAACATCAGTGTGATTTGTTCTGATGAGGGCGTGCCCTCGCTCTCCAACAGCATCAATCTAACCCTACAGATCTCTGATGTCAACGACAATGCTCCTGTTTTTGATACGAGTGCATATGAGGCCTACATTGTTGAGAACAACTCGCCAGGCCAATCAATATTCATGATCAAAGCAGAGGACTCAGACTGGAACCAGAACGCGCGTGTCTCCTACATATTAGAGGACTCCTCTTTAAACGGCGTGCCCGTCTCCTCTTACGTGTCTGTCAGTGCTGACAGTGGAGTTATACATGCAGTCCGCTCTTTTGACTACGAGCAGATTAAAGATTTTCAGTTCCGTGTTAAAGCTCAAGATGGAGGCTCTCCTCCCCTCAGCAGTAATGTGAGTGTGAAAATATTGATCCAGGACCAGAACGACAACGCCCCTCAGGTTCTGTATCCGGTCCAGACTGGTGGTTCTCTGGTGGCTGAAATGGTGCCTCGTTCAGCAGATGTGGGCTATCTGGTCACTAAAGTAGTGGCTGTTGATGTGGACTCTGGACAGAATGCCTGGCTCTCCTATAAACTCCAGAAAGCCACAGACAGGGCGCTGTTTGAAGTGGGCTTACAGAATGGAGAAATAAGAACCATCCGCCAAGTCACTGATAAAGATGCAGTGAAACAAAGACTGACTGTTATAGTGGAGGACAACGGACAGCCCTCTCGTTCAGCTACAGTCATTGTTAACGTGGCGGTGGCGGACAGCTTCCCTGAAGTGCTCTCGGAGTTCACTGACTTTACACACGACAAGGAGTACAATGACAACCTGACTTTTTACTTAGTCTTGGCTCTGGCTGTAGTGTCCTTCCTCTTCATCACATGTTTAGTGGTGATTGTATCAGTGAAGATCTACAGATGGAGACAGTCTCGTATCCTGTATCATTCCAACCTCCCGGTGATTCCATATTATCCACCACGTTACTCAGACACTTTGGGGGGGACAGGGACTCTCCAGCACGTGTACAATTACGAGGTGTGCAGGACCACTGACTCCAGAAAGAGTGACTGTAAGTTTGGCAATGCTGGCAGTCAGAACGTTCTGATAATGGACCCCAGTTCTACAGGGACCATGCAGCGAATGCAGAGTGAAAAGAGCATCCTGGATGAACCAGACTCCCCTCTTGAGGTTAGAAATCAATGACAAAATACAGTTGTTGTTGTTGTTGTTGTTGTTGTTTTAGCGCTATGGACAGTTACCATTTAACACCTTTGTATTGATGTGTGCTATCATCTCCTCTTGAGGTTAGATATCACTGACAGAATGTTCTGTTTTAATAGCTCCATCATTTCACACATGCCTAGCACCATGGACAGCTACTATGTTGACTTTATATATCGACAGGCTATTTCTAACTTGCCTATTGTTTTCTTCATTCAACAGCATGCCTTTTCAAAAACTGAGTTAATGATTCACGCCGTTTACACATATATTTCCTCTCAAATATTTGTTTAATGTGATAGTTAATTTTGCATAACATTTGTTTAATGCAAATTCACTTTGTCTTAATAACTACCACGTCAATAATTGGGCCTACCTGTCCAATTTCCTTATTGTTTGATTTTAAATGCATTGTAATTGTGCCTTTTGGACTCTGAGGGCCGCTATAGGGCTGAATGTTCTAGTTAAGGCCATCTCGTGCAGAACCTCCAATCGTTTCAGTTAGATTTTGTTCCCGACTATGGACGAGCTCATTGCATTTAACACGGAGCACGAAACACCGTGAAGCTGGATCGCTCTTTGTTTCTTTGGTTCAACGCGTACGCTGTTGTCGACGGGTAGAGACTGAGCATTTGTGGAATATTAAAGCCTCAAACGGATATTTACGTTTTCATGAGAATACAACGCCACGGTGGAAAGAACAATGGGACGTTACGTCGGGCTGCTTATATTTATCTGGATCTTCTGTCTCAACTCGGTGCTCGGTCAGGTCAGCTACACCATACCCGAAGAGATGTCGAAAGGCTCTGTAGTCGGTAATATAGCACAGGATTTAGGTTTGGATGTGAAGAGACTCAAGTCAGGTAAAGCCCGGATTTTTACCCGTGACAGCATCGAATATGTCGAGCTGAATAGAGAAAGAGGAGTCCTCGTTATCAAAGACAGGATCGACAGAGAGGCGATATGCGGACAAACGACGCCTTGCGCGCTCCACTTCCAGATCATATTAGAGAATCCGATGGAATTCTACAGTATAAGTATCGAGATTACAGACGTGAATGATAACTCCCCTGTCTTTGATAAAAGCGATGTGAAATTTAAAATCAGCGAGTCAGCTGTAACTGGAGCCAAATTCATATTAGACATGGCAAATGATCCTGACGTCGGGACAAATGGATTACGCACATATGTCCTGAAACCAACAGATAACTTCGCCCTTAAATTACACAGTCAAACAGGCGATATTGCAAACATTGAAATGGTTTTAGAGAAACCTCTCGATAGAGAACAACACGAACACCTTTCTTTAGTGTTAACGGCAGTCGATGGCGGAGAGCCCCAGATGTCTGGAACAATGCAAATCCTGATCTCTGTTTTAGACGTCAATGATAACGCTCCCGTTTTTACGCAGTCTGTTTACAAAGCGTCTATTAAAGAGGGCGCTCCGTTAGGCACGATTGTCACTACGGTTACTGCGACAGATGCAGATGACGGAGAAAATGGAAAAATTACGTACTCAGTTTCAAGAATTTTAGGTAATACTCGTGGAATATTTGAAGTAAATGAAAAAAATGGGGATGTGACGTTGAGCGGCGATATTGACTTCGAAAAAGCTCGAGCATTTCAACTAAATATACGCGCAAGTGATGAGGGGGGGCTGGTTGACTCGTGTAAATTAATTGTAGATGTCATTGATGTGAATGACAACACACCTGATATTCACATCATGTCTAAATCCAACGTAATATCAGAAGACGCTAAACCGAGCACAGTCGTCACCATGATCAACATAGAAGATGCAGATTCAGGTGAAAATGGCAAAGTGAAGTGCTCCATAAACGATGACATTCCTTTTGCATTGAGGTCGACCTCTAACAA
This sequence comes from Urophycis tenuis, assembly GCA_036785325.1. NCBI lineage: Eukaryota > Metazoa > Chordata > Actinopteri > Gadiformes > Phycidae > Urophycis > Urophycis tenuis. Next base: position 6,016,876 of record JAXIVH010000016.1, on the reverse strand, counting down.
CTTCTACAGCTTAGTGACGGACAGTGATTTAGACAGAGAGAAAGCGTCCCAGTATAATATCAGTGTGACGTGTTCTGATGAGGGTGTGCCTTCGCTTTCCAGCAGCGTCACAATCGCCCTACAGATCATCGACGTCAATGATAACGCGCCGGTCTTTTTCAAAAAGTCATACGAAGGACACATCGTAGAAAACAACGTACCGGGTGTCTCTATATTCACACTGAACGCAAGAGACGCTGACTGGAACCAGAACGCGCGTGTCTCCTACATTTTAGAGGACTCCTCTTTAAACGGCGTGCCCGTCTCCTCTTACGTGTCTGTCAGTGCTGACAGTGGAGTTATACATGCAGTCCGCTCTTTTGACTACGAGCAGATTAAAGATTTTCAGTTCCGTGTTAAAGCTCAAGATGGAGGCTCTCCTCCCCTCAGCAGTAATGTGAGTGTGAAAATACTGATCCAGGACCAGAACGACAACGCCCCTCAGGTTCTGTATCCGGTCCAGACTGGTGGTTCTCTGGTGGCTGAAATGGTGCCTCGTTCAGCAGATGTGGGCTATCTGGTCACTAAAGTGGTGGCTGTTGATGTGGACTCTGGACAGAATGCCTGGCTCTCCTATAAACTCCAGAAAGCCACAGACAGGGCGTTGTTTGAAGTGGGCTTACAGAATGGAGAAATAAGAACCATCCGCCAAGTCACTGATAAAGATGCAGTGAAACAAAGACTGACTGTTATAGTGGAGGACAACGGACAGCCCTCTCGCTCAGCTACAGTCATTGTTAACGTGGCGGTGGCGGACAGCTTCCCTGAAGTGCTCTCGGAGTTCACTGACTTTACACACGACAAGGAGTACAATGACAACCTGACTTTTTACTTAGTCTTGGCTCTGGCTGTAGTGTCCTTTCTCTTCATCACGTGTTTAGTGGTGATTGTATCAGTGAAGATCTACAGATGGAGACAGTCTCGTATCCTGTATCATTCCAACCTCCCGGTGATTCCATATTATCCACCACGTTACTCAGACACTTTGGGGGGGACAGGGACTCTCCAGCACGTGTACAATTACGAGGTGTGCAGGACCACTGACTCCAGAAAGAGTGACTGTAAGTTTGGCAACGCTGGCAGTCAGAACGTTCTGATAATGGACCCCAGTTCTACAGGGACCATGCAGCGAATGCAGAGTGAAAAGAGCATCCTGGATGAACCAGACTCTCCACTAGAGGTTAGAAATCAATGACAAAATACAGTTGTTGTTGTTGTTGTTGTTGTTGTTTTAGCACTATGGACAGTTACCATTTAACACCTTTGTATTGATGTGTGCTATCATCTCCTCTTGAGGTTAGATATCACTGACAGAATGTTCTGTTTTAATAGCTCCATCATTTCACACATGCCTAGCACCATGGACAGCTACTATGTTGACTTTATATATCGACAGGCTATTTCTAACTTGCCTATTGTTTTCTTCATTCAACAGCATGCCTTTTCAAAAACTGAGTTAATGATTCACGCCGTTTACACATATATTTCCTCTCAAATATTTGTTTAATGTGATAGTTAATTTTGCATAACATTTGTTTAATGCAAATTCACTTTGTCTTAATAACTACCACGTCAATAATTGGGCCTACCTGTCCAATGTCCTTATTGTTTGATTTTAAATGTATTGTAATTGTGCCTTTTGGACTCTGAGGGCCGCTATAGGGCAGAATGTTCTAGTTAAGGCCATCTTGTGCAGAACCTCCAATCGTTTCAGTTAGATTTTGTTCTCGTCTATGGACGAGCGCATTGCATTTAACACGGAGCACGAAACACCGTGAAGCTGGATCGCTCTTTGTTTCTTTGGTTCAACGCGTACGCTGTTGTCGACGGGTAGAGACTGAGCATTTGTGGAATATTAAAGGCTCAAACGGATATTTACGTTTTCATGAGAATACAACGCCACGGTGGAAAGAACAATGGGACGTTACGTCGTGCTGCTTATATTTATCTGGATCTTCTGTCTCAACTCGGTGCTCGGTCAGGTCAGCTACACCATACCTGAAGAGATGGCGAAAGGCTCTGTAGTCGGTAATATAGCACAGGATTTAGGTTTGGATGTGAAGAGACTCAAGTCAGGTAAAGCCCGGATTTTTACCCGTGACAGCATCGAATATGTCGAGCTGAATAGAGAAAGAGGAGTCCTCGTTATCAAAGACAGGATCGACAGAGAGGCGATATGCGGACAAACGACGCCTTGCGCGCTCCACTTCCAGATCATATTAGAAAATCCGATGGAATTCTACAGTATAAGTATCGAGATTACAGACGTGAATGATAACTCCCCTGTCTTTGATAAAAGCGATGTGAAATTTCGAATCAGTGAGTCAGCTGTTAGTGGAGCTAAATTCATATTGGACAGGGCCATTGATCCTGACGTTGGGACAAATGGATTACGCACATATGTCCTAAAACCAACAGATAACTTCGCCCTTAAATTACACAGTCAAGCGGGAGATATTAAGAACATAGAAATGGTTTTAGAGAAACCTCTCGATAGAGAACAACACGAACACCTTTCTTTAGTGTTAACGGCAGTCGATGGCGGAGAGCCGCAGATGTCTGGAACAATGCAAATCCTGATCTCTGTTTTAGACGTCAATGATAACGCTCCCGTTTTTACGCAGTCTGTTTACAAAGCGTCTATTAAAGAGGGCGCTCCGTTAGGCACGACTGTCACTACGGTTACTGCGACGGATGCAGACGACGGAGAAAATGGAAAAATAACGTACTCAGTTTCAAATATGTTAGATCATACTCGAGGAGTGTTTGCTGTAGATAAAGAAAATGGGGATGTAACGTTGAAAAACAATATTGACTTCGAAAAAGCTCGAGCATTTGAAATAAATATACGCGCCAGTGACGAGGGAGGGCTGGTTGACTCGTGTAAATTAATTGTAGATGTCATCGATGTGAATGACAACACACCTGATATTCACATCATGTCTAAATCCAATGTAATATCAGAAGACGCTAAACCGAGCACAGTCGTCACCATGATCAACATAGAAGATGCAGATTCAGGTGTTAATGGCAAAGTGAAGTGCTCCATAAACGATGACATTCCTTTTGCATTGAAGTCCACCTCTAACAACTTCTACAGCTTAGTGACGGACAGTGATTTAGACAGAGAGAAAGCGTCCCAGTATAATATCAGTGTGACGTGTTCTGATGAGGGTGTGCCTTCGCTTTCCAGCAGCGTCACAATCGCCCTACAGATCCTCGACGTCAATGATAACGCGCCGGTCTTTTTCAAAAAGTCATACGAAGGACACATCGTAGAAAACAACGTACCGGGTGTCTCTATATTCACACTGAACGCAAGAGACGCTGACTGGAACCAGAACGCGCGTGTCTCCTACATATTAGAGGACTCCTCTTTAAACGGCGTGCCCGTCTCCTCTTACGTGTCTGTCAGTGCTGACAGTGGAGTTATACATGCAGTCCGCTCTTTTGACTACGAGCAGATTAAGGATTTTCAGTTCCGTGTTGGAGCTCAAGATGGAGGCTCTCCTCCCCTCAGCAGTAATGTGAGTGTGAAAATACTGATCCAGGACCAGAACGACAACGCCCCTCAGGTTCTGTATCCGGTCCAGACTGGTGGTTCTCTGGTGGCTGAAATGGTGCCTCGTTCAGCAGATGTGGGCTATCTGGTCACTAAAGTGGTGGCTGTTGATGTGGACTCTGGACAGAATGCCTGGCTCTCCTATAAACTCCAGAAAGCCACAGACAGGGCGCTGTTTGAAGTGGGCTTACAGAATGGAGAAATAAGAACCATCCGCCAAGTCACTGATAAAGATGCAGTGAAACAAAGACTGACTGTTATAGTGGAGGACAACGGACAGCCCTCTCGTTCAGCTACAGTCATTGTTAACGTGGCGGTGGCGGACAGCTTCCCTGAAGTGCTCTCGGAGTTCACTGACTTTACACATGACAAGGAGTACAATGACAACCTGACTTTTTACTTAGTCTTGGCTCTGGCTGTAGTTTCCTTTCTCTTCATCACGTGTTTAGTGGTGATTGTATCAGTGAAGATCTACAGATGGAGACAGTCTCGTATCCTGTATCATTCCAACCTCCCGGTGATTCCATATTATCCACCACGTTACTCAGACACTTTGGGGGGGACAGGGACTCTCCAGCACGTGTACAATTACGAGGTGTGCAGGACCACTGACTCCAGAAAGAGTGACTGTAAGTTTGGCAACGCTGGCAGTCAGAACGTTCTGATAATGGACCCCAGTTCTACAGCGACCATGCAGCGAATGCAGAGTGAAAAGAGCATCCTGGATGAACCAGACTCTCCACTTGAGGTTAGAAGTGATACTTCATTCTAAGTGTGTTGACTGCCAAATGTACATAATGGAGACATGTTAACTACATGAGCAGAAGTCATTTCAGAACCTTGGATAGCAGCAGTGCTGCTGAGAGTGATCTTTTAGTTACCTAACAAAGGTCATACCTGCATCATAGATAGCTTTGCTGAATGTTTTCACAATATATTTAACCTTAAAATTTATTTTAATGTTGATATGTATTCATTCAATCATGAATAATTGTATTCTATTTTTTGTAATCGTATCAGTACTATGGGAATATAAAAATGCGTGTCCGTCGTGAAATAAATAGGAAGATAAATTCGCTTAATTTCATGTTTCTGTAGTGTTGCGCTCTGGGCTCTTAGGGCCGCTGTTGGCCAGCGTGTTTCACTTTAGTTCAGATGTGAAGCTTCTTTTTTGTTGCCCAGACGCACAAAGCACCGCATTTCTGATAGAGAAGGACGACGATCTCGGGAACAAAGACCATCGGATATATTTCTTGGACTTTGGGAACATTATCTTTTATTTCGTGAGAGCATGTGCCTTTTTTAAACGGCCTTTGGTTCGGCGGATTGAAGCGTTGTTTCACCTTCTTTCGGAAATATCCAGGAAAACAATGGCGCAGCAAGTATTGCTCCTCGTCTCCGTCGTCTCCGTTTGTTCGGTGCTCGGACAGATCAGCTACACCATTCCTGAGGAAATGGCGATAGGGTCTTTAGTGGGAAATATAGCTCGGGATCTAGGCTTAGATATCAACAGACTCTCGTCAGGTAGAGCTCGTGTTTATTCCGGTGATAGCACCGTTTACATTGAATTGAATAAAGAACGCGGAGTCCTTCTGATCAAAGACAGAATAGACAGAGAGGGGCTTTGCAAACAGACGACGCCTTGTTCGTTACATTTTCAAATTATATTAGAAGATCCCATTGAATTGTTCAGCATATCTGTCGAGATCACAGACATAAACGATAATGCCCCAACCTTTGAGAAACCCGAAATGAAATTCAAAATTAGCGAAATTGCAGGCGTTGGATCGAAATTTGTTCTAGAAAGAGCTATGGATTTAGACGTTGGCAATAACGATCTGCAGAATTACGTACTGAAGCCTTCTGATAATTTCGTCCTTAAATTGCATAATCAAGCAGACGGATCGAAAAATGTCGAGATGGTTTTACAGAAAGCTCTCGATCGGGAAACACACGAGCATATGTCTCTCGTGTTGACGGCTGTGGACGGCGGACAGCCACAAATGTCAGGAACAATGCAGATTCTCATTACTGTGCTAGATGCCAATGATAATGCGCCTGTCTTTACGCAGTCCATTTATAAAGCGACTGTGACGGAGAACTCCCCCAAAGGCACGGTGGTGACCACGGTCAGTGCTTCCGATGCAGATCACGGATTGAATGGAAAAGTAATATATTCAATCACAAACACAATGGATGAAGTAAGGCGTGTATTTGAAGTGAATGAAGACAACGGAGAGGTGCGGCTAGTTGGTAACATTGACTATGAAAATGCACACACGTTCCAAATAAATGTACGTGCAAGTGATGAAGGCGGACTAACAGATTCCAGCAAAGTTATCGTTGATATAGTTGACATGAATGACAATATGCCTGTAATTAATGTAATGTCTAAATCAAACGTTATATCAGAAAACGCCAAACCCAACACTGTCGTAACAATAATTAACATTCAGGATCAAGACTCGGGAGAGAATGGGAAAGTCAACTGTGCAATTAATGAAAACATGCCGTTCATTTTGAAGGCGACATCAAACAGTTTCTTCAGTTTGGTGACGGACAACGATTTAGACAGAGAGAGAGAATCTGCGTATAATATCACAGTGACGTGTTGTGATCAGGGAGTACCCTCCCTAACCAGTAGCGTCACTCTCACGCTGCAGATCTCTGATGTAAATGATAACGTTCCAGTGTTTGAAAGACATTCTTACGAGGCATATCTCGTAGAGAACAACACGCCAGGTCTCTCTATATTCACGGTAAAAGCGAGAGACGCTGACTGGAACCAGAACGCGCGTGTCTCCTACATATTAGAGGACTCCTCTCTAAACGGCGTGCCCGTCTCCTCTTACGTGTCTGTCAGTGCTGACAGTGGAGTTATACATGCAGTCCGCTCTTTTGACTACGAGCAGATTAAAGATTTTCAGTTCCGTGTTAAAGCTCAAGATGGAGGCTCTCCTCCCCTCAGCAGTAATGTGAGTGTGAAAATACTGATCCAGGACCAGAATGACAACGCCCCTCAGGTTCTGTATCCGGTCCAGACTGGTGGTTCTCTGGTGGCTGAAATGGTGCCTCGTTCAGCAGATGTGGGCTATCTGGTCACTAAAGTGGTGGCTGTTGATGTGGACTCTGGACAGAATGCCTGGCTCTCCTATAAACTCCAGAAAGCCACAGACAGGGCGCTGTTTGAAGTGGGCTTACAGAATGGAGAAATAAGAACCATCCGCCAAGTCACTGATAAAGATGCAGTGAAACAAAGACTGACTGTTATAGTGGAGGACAACGGACAGCCCTCTCGTTCAGCTACAGTCATTGTTAACGTGGCAGTGGCGGACAGCTTCCCTGAAGTGCTCTCGGAGTTCACTGACTTTACACACGACAAGGAGTACAATGACAACCTGACTTTCTACTTAGTCTTGGCTCTGGCTGTAGTTTCCTTTCTCTTCATCACATGTTTAGTGGTGATTGTATCAGTGAAGATCTACAGATGGAGACAGTCTCGTATCCTGTATCATTCCAACCTCCCGGTGATTCCATATTATCCACCACGTTACTCAGACACTTTGGGGGGGACAGGGACTCTCCAGCACGTGTACAATTACGAGGTGTGCAGGACCACTGACTCCAGAAAGAGTGACTGTAAGTTTGGCAACGCTGGCAGTCAGAACGTTCTGATAATGGACCCCAGTTCTACAGGGACCATGCAGAGAATGCAGCGTGAAAAGAGCATCCTGGATGAACCAGACTCTCCACTAGAGGTTAGAAATCAATGACAAAATGCAGTTGTTGTTGTTGTTGTTGTTGTTTTTTTAGCACCATTGACAGTTATCATTATACACCTTTGTATTGTTGTGGGCTATCATATCCTCTTGAGGTTAGATATCACTGACAGAATGTTGTGTGTTAATTGCTTCATCATTTCACACATGCCTAGCACCATGGACAGCTACTGTATTGACTTTATGAATCGACAGGCTATTTCTAACTTGCCTATTGTTTTCTGCATTCAACGTATGCTTTTTCAAAGACTGAGTTAATGATTCACCCCGTTCACACATATATTTTCACTCAAATATTTGTTTAATGTGATAGTTAAGTTTGCTTGACATTTGTTTAATGCAAATTCACTTTGTCTTAATAAATATCACGTCAATAATTGGGCCTACCAGTCAAATTTCATTATTCTTTGATTTTAAATGTATTGTAATTGTGCCTTTTGGACTCTGAGGGCCGCTATAGGGCAGAATGTTCTAGTTAATGCCATCTTGCGCAGAACCTCCCATCGTTTCGGTTAGATTTTGTTCCCGACTATGGACGAGCGCATTGCATTTAACACGGAGCACGAAACACCGTGAAGCTGGATCGCTCTTTGTTTCTTTGGTTCAACGTGTACGCTGTTGTCGACGGGTAGAGACTGAGCATTTGTGGAATATTAAAGCCTCAAACGGATATTTACGTTTTCATGAGAATACAACGCCACGGTGGAAAGAACAATGGGACGTTACGTCGTGCTGCTTATATTTATCTGGATCTTCTGTCTCAACTCGGTGCTCGGTCAGGTCAGCTACACCATACCTGAAGAGATGGCGAAAGGCTCTGTAGTCGGTAATATAGCACAGGATTTAGGTTTGGATGTGAAGAGACTCAAGTCAGGTAAAGCCCGGATTTTTACCCGTGACAGCATCGAATATGTCGAGCTGAATAGAGAACGAGGAGTCCTCGTTATCAAAGACAGGATCGACAGAGAGGCGATATGCGGTCAAACGACGCCTTGCGCGCTCCACTTCCAGATCATATTAGAAAATCCGATGGAATTCTACAGTATAAATATCGAGATTACGGACGTGAATGATAACTCCCCTGTCTTTGATAAAAGCGATGTGAAATTTAGAATCAGCGAGTCAGCTGTTAGTGGAGCTAAATTCATATTGGACAGGGCCATTGATCCTGACGTTGGGACAAATGGATTACGCACATATGTCCTAAAACCAACAGATAACTTCGCCCTTAAATTACACAGTCAAGCTGGAGATATTAAGAACATAGAAATGGTTTTAGAGAAACCTCTCGATAGAGAACAACACGAACACCTTTCTTTAGTGTTAACGGCAGTCGATGGCGGAGAGCCGCAGATGTCTGGAACAATGCAAATCCTGATCTCTGTTTTAGACGCCAACGATAACGCGCCCGTTTTTACGCAGTCTGTTTACAAAGCGTCTATTAAAGAGGGCGCTCCGTTAGGCACGACTGTCACTACGGTTACTGCGACGGATGCAGACGACGGAGAAAATGGAAAAATAACGTACTCAGTTTCAAATATGTTAGATCATACTCGAGGAGTGTTTGAAGTAGATAAAGAAAATGGGGATGTAACGTTGAAAAACAATATTGACTTCGAAAAAGCTCGAGCATTTGAAATAAATATACGCGCCAGTGACGAGGGAGGGCTGGTTGACTCGTGTAAATTAATTGTAGATGTCATCGATGTGAATGACAACACACCTGATATTCACATCATGTCTAAATCCAATGTAATATCAGAAGACGCTAAACCGAGCACAGTCGTCACCATGATCAACATAGAAGATGCAGATTCAGGTGAAAATGGCAAAGTGAAGTGCTCCATAAACGATGACATTCCTTTTGCATTGAGGTCGACCTCTAACAACTTCTACAGCTTAGTGACGGACAGTGATTTAGACAGAGAGAAAGCGTCCCAGTATAATATCAGTGTGACGTGTTCTGATGAGGGAGTGCCTTCGCTTTCCAGCAGCGTCACAATCGCCCTACAGATCCTCGACGTCAATGATAACGCGCCGGTCTTTTTCAAAAAGTCATACGAAGGACACATCGTAGAAAACAACGTACCGGGTGTCTCTATATTCACACTGAACGCAAGAGACGCTGACTGGAACCAGAACGCGCGTATCTCCTACATATTAGAGGACTCCTCTCTAAACGGCGTGCCCGTCTCCTCTTACGTGTCTGTCAGTGCTGACAGTGGAGTTATACATGCAGTCCGCTCTTTTGACTACGAGCAGATTAAAGATTTTCAGTTCCGTGTTAGTGCTCAAGATGGAGGCTCTCCTCCCCTCAGCAGTAATGTGAGTGTGAAAATACTGATCCAGGACCAGAACGACAACGCCCCTCAGGTTCTGTATCCGGTCCAGACTGGTGGTTCTCTGGTGGCTGAAATGGTGCCTCGTTCAGCAGATGTGGGCTATCTGGTCACTAAAGTGGTGGCTGTTGATGTGGACTCTGGACAGAATGCCTGGCTCTCCTATAAACTCCAGAAAGCCACAGAGAGGGCGCTCTTTGAAGTGGGCTTACAGAATGGAGAAATAAGAACCATCCGCCAAGTCACTGATAAAGATGCAGTGAAACAAAGACTGACTGTTATAGTGGAGGACAACGGACAGCCCTCTCGTTCAGCTACAGTCATTGTTAACGTGGCGGTGGCGGACAGCTTCCCTGAAGTGCTCTCGGAGTTCACTGACTTTACACACGACAAGGAGTACAATGACAACCTGACTTTTTACTTAGTCTTGGCTCTGGCTGTAGTTTCCTTTCTCTTCATCACGTGTTTAGTGGTGATTGTATCAGTGAAGATCTACAGATGGAGACAGTCTCGTATCCTGTATCATTCCAACCTCCCGGTGATTCCATATTATCCACCACGTTACTCAGACACTTTGGGGGGGACAGGGACTCTCCAGCATGTGTACAATTACGAGGTGTGCAGGACCACTGACTCCAGAAAGAGTGACTGTAGGTTTGGCAACGCTGGCAGTCAGAACGTTCTGATAATGGACCCCAGTTCTACAGGGACCATGCAGCGAATGCAGAGTGAAAAGAGCATCCTGGATGAACCAGACTCTCCTCTTGAGGTTAGAAATCAATGACAAAATACAGTTGTTGTTGTTGTTGTTGTTGTTTTAGCACCATTGACAGTTATCATTATACACCTTTGTATTGTTGTGGGCTATCATATCCTCTTGAGGTTAGATATCACTGACAGGATGTTCTTTTTTAATAGCTCCATCATTTCACACATGCCTAGCACCATGGACAGCTACTATGTTGACTTTATATATCGACAGGCTAAACCTTGCCTATTGTTTTCTTCATTCAACAGCATGCCTTTTCAAAAACTGAGTTAATGATTCACCCCGTTTACACATATATTTCCTCTCAAATATTTGTTTAATGTGATAGTTAATTTTGCATAACATTTGTTTAATGCAAATTCACTTTGTCTTAATAACTACCACGTCAATAATTGGACCTACCAGTCAAATTTCATTATTCTTTGATTTTAAATGTAATGTAATAGTGCCTTTTGGACTCTGAGGGCCGCTATAGGGCAGAATGTTCTAGTTAAGGCCATCTTGTGCAGAACCTCCAATCGTTTCAGTTAGATTTTGTTCCCGTCTATGGACGAGCGCATTGCATTTAACACGGAGCACGAAACACCGTGAAGCTGGATCGCTCTTTGTTTCTTTGGTTCAACGCGTACGCTGTTGTCGACGGGTACAGGCTGAGCATTTGTGGAATATTAAAGCCTCAAACGGATATTTACGTTTTCATGAGAATACAACGCCACGGTGGAAAGAACAATGGGACGTTACGTCGGGCTGCTTATATTTATCTGGATCTTCTGTCTCAACTCGGTGCTCGGTCAGGTCAGCTACACCATACCCGAAGAGATGGCGAAAGGCTCTGTAGTCGGTAATATAGCACAGGATTTAGGTTTGGATGTGAAGAGACTCAAGTCAGGTAAAGCCCGGATTTTTACCCGTGACAGCATCGAATACGTCGAGCTGAATAGAGAAAGAGGAGTCCTCGTTATCAAAGACAGGATCGACAGAGAGGCGATATGCGGACAAACGACGCCTTGCGCGCTCCACTTCCAGATCATATTAGAAAATCCGATGGAATTCTACAGTATAAGTATCGAGATTACGGACGTGAATGATAACTCCCCTGTCTTCCAAAAGAGCGATGTGAAATTTAAAATCAGCGAGTCAGCTGTAACTGGAGCTAAATTTATATTAGACAGGGCCATTGATTCTGACGTTGGGACAAATGGTTTACGCACATATGTCCTGAAACCAACAGATAACTTTGCCCTAAAATTACACAGTCAAATAGGAGAAATCACAAACATAGAAATGGTTTTAGAGAAACCTCTCGATAGAGAACAACACGAACACCTTTCTTTAGTGTTAACGGCAGTCGATGGCGGAGAGCCGCAGATGTCTGGAACAATGCAAATCCTGATCTCTGTTTTAGACGTCAATGATAACGCTCCCGTTTTTACGCAGTCTGTTTACAAAGCGTCTATTAAAGAGGGCGCTCCGTTGGGCACGACTGTCAGTACGGTTACTGCGACGGATGCAGACGACGGAGAAAATGGTAAAATAACGTACTCCGTTTCAAGTATGTTAGACCACACGCTTGGAATATTTGAAGTAAATGAAGAAAATGGCGATGTGACGTTGAAAAACCATATTGACTTCGAAAAAGCTCGAGCATTTCAAATAAATATACGCGCTAGTGACGAGGGAGGGCTGGTTGACTCGTGTAAATTAATTGTAGATGTCATCGATGTGAATGACAACAAACCTGATATTCACATCATGTCTAAATCCAATGTAATATCAGAAGACGCTAAACCGAGCACAGTCGTCACCATGATCAACATAGAAGATGCAGATTCAGGTGAAAATGGCAAAGTGAAGTGCTCCATAAACGACGACATTCCTTTTGCATTGAGGTCGACCTCTAACAACTTTTACAGCTTAGTGACGGACAGTGATTTAGACAGAGAGAAAGCGTCCCAGTATAATATCAGTGTGACGTGTTCTGATGAGGGTGTGCCTTCGCTTTCCAGCAGCGTCACAATCGCCCTACAGATCCTCGACGTCAACGATAACGCGCCGGTCTTTTTCAAAAAGTCATACGAAGGACACATCGTAGAAAACAACGTACCGGGTGTCTCTATATTCACACTGAACGCAAGAGACGCTGACTGGAACCAGAACGCGCGTGTCTCCTACATATTAGAGGACTCCTCTTTAAACGGCGTGCCCGTCTCCTCTTACGTGTCTGTCAGTGCTGACAGTGGAGTTATACATGCAGTCCGCTCTTTTGACTACGAGCAGATTAAAGATTTTCAGTTCCGTGTTAAAGCTCAAGATGGAGGCTCTCCTCCCCTCAGCAGTAATGTGAGTGTGAAAATACTGATCCAGGACCAGAACGACAACGCCCCTCAGGTTCTGTATCCGGTCCAGACTGGTGGTTCTCTGGTGGCTGAAATGGTGCCTCGTTCAGCAGATGTGGGCTATCTGGTCACTAAAGTGGTGGCTGTTGATGTGGACTCTGGACAGAATGCCTGGCTCTCCTATAAACTCCAGAAAGCCACAGAGAGGGCGCTCTTTGAAGTGGGCTTACAGAATGGAGAAATAAGAACCATCCGCCAAGTCACTGATAAAGATGCAGTGAAACAAAGACTGACTGTTATAGTGGAGGACAACGGACAGCCCTCTCGTTCAGCTACAGTCATTGTTAACGTGGCGGTGGCGGACAGCTTCCCTGAAGTGCTCTCGGAGTTCACTGACTTTACACACGACAAAGAGTACAATGACAACCTGACTTTTTACTTAGTCTTGGCTCTGGCTGTAGTTTCCTTTCTCTTCATCACGTGTTTAGTGGTGATTGTATCAGTGAAGATCTACAGATGGAGACAGTCTCGTATCCTGTATCATTCCAACCTCCCGGTGATTCCATATTATCCACCACGTTACTCAGACACTTTGGGGGGGACAGGGACTCTCCAGCACGTGTACAATTACGAGGTGTGCAGGACCACTGACTCCAGAAAGAGTGACTGTAAGTTTGGCAACGCTGGCAGTCAGAACGTTCTGATAATGGACCCCAGTTCTACAGGGACCATGCAGCGAATGCAGAGTGAAAAGAGCATCCTGGATGAACCACACTCTCCTCTTGAGGTTAGAAGTGATACTTCATTCTAAGTGTGTTGACTGCCAAATGTACATAATGGAGACATGTTAACTACATGAGCAGAAGTCATTTCAGAACCTTGGATAGCAGCAGTGCTGCTGAGAGGGATCTTTTAGTTACCTAACAAAGGTCATACCTGCATCATAGATAGCTTTGCTGAATGTTTTCACAATATATTTAACCTTAAAATTTATTTTAATGTTGATATGTATTTATTCAATCATGAATAATTGTATTCTATTTTTTGTAATCGTATCAGTACAATGGGAATGTAAAAATGCGTGTCCGTCGTGAAATAAATCGGAAGATAAATTCGCTTAATTTCATGTTTCTGTAGTGTTGCGCTCTGGGCTCTTAGGGCCGCTGTTGGCCAGCGTGTTTCGCTTTAGTTCAGATGTGAAGCTTCTTTTTTGTTGCCCAGAGGCACAAAGCACAGCATTTCTGATAGAGAAGGACGACGATCTCGGGAACAAAGACCATCGGATATATTTCTTGGACTTTGGGAACATTATCTTTTATTTCGTGAGAGCATGTGCCTTTTTAAAACGGCCTTTGGTTCGGCGGATTAAAGCGTTGATTCACCATCTTTCGGAAATATCCAGGAAAACAATGGCGCAGCAAGTATTGCTCCTCGTCTCCGTCGTCTCCGTTTGTTCGGTGCTCGGGCAGATCAGCTACACCATTCCTGAGGAAATGGCGATAGGGTCTTTAGTGGGAAATATAGCTCGGGATCTAGGCTTAGATATCAACAGACTCTCGTCAGGTAGAGCTCGTGTTTATTCCGGTGATAGCACCGTTTACATTGAATTGAATAAAGAACGCGGAGTCCTTCTGATCAAAGACAGAATAGACAGAGAGGGGCTTTGCAAACAGACGACGCCTTGTTCGTTACATTTTCAAATTATATTAGAAGATCCCATTGAATTTTTCAGCATATCTATCGAGATCACAGACATTAACGATAATTCCCCAACCTTTGAGAAACCCGAAATGAAATTCAAAATTAGTGAATCTGCAGGCGTTGGATCGAAATTCTTTTTGGAAAGAGCTATGGATTTAGACGTTGGCAATAACGATCTGCAGAATTACGTACTGAAGCCTTCTGATAATTTCGTCCTTAAATTGCACAATCAAGCAGACGGATCGAAAAATGTCGAGATGGTTTTACAGAAAGCTCTCGATCGGGAAACACACGAGCATATGTCTCTCGTGTTGACGGCTGTGGACGGCGGACAGCCACAAATGTCAGGAACAATGCAGATTCTCATTACTGTGCTAGATGTTAATGATAATGCGCCTGTCTTTACGCAGTCCATTTATAAAGCGACTGTGACGGAGAACTCCCCCAAAGGCACGGTGGTGACCACGGTCAGTGCTTCCGATGCAGATCACGGATTGAATGGAAAAGTAATATATTCAATCACAAACACAATGGATGATGTAAGGCGTGTATTTGAAGTGAATGAAGACAACGGAGAGGTTCGTTTAGTGGGGAAGATTGACTTTGAGATGGCACAAACATTTCAGGTTAATTTACTTGCAAGTGATGAGGGGGGACTAACTGATACTTGTAAATTAATTGTTGATATAGTTGACATGAATGACAATATGCCTGTAATAAATGTAATGTCTAAATCAAACGTTATAACAGAAAACGTCAAACCCAACACTGTCGTAACAATAATTAACATTCAGGATCAAGACTCGGGAGAGAATGGGAAAGTCAACTGTGTCATCAATGAAAACATGCCGTTCATTTTGAAGGCGACATCAAACAGTTTCTTCAGTTTGGTGACGGACAACGATTTAGACAGAGAGAGAGAATCTGCGTATAATATCACAGTGACGTGTTGTGATCAGGGAGTACCCTCCCTAACCAGTAGCGTCACTCTCACGCTGCAGATCTCTGATGTAAATGATAACGTTCCAGTGTTTGAAAGACATTCTTACGAGGCATATCTCGTAGAGAACAACACGCCAGGTCTCTCTATATTCACGGTAAAAGCAAGAGACGCTGACTGGAACCAGAACGCGCGTGTCTCCTACATATTAGAGGACTCCTCTCTAAACGGCGTGCCCGTCTCCTCTTACGTGTCTGTCAGTGCTGACAGTGGAGTTATACATGCAGTCCGCTCTTTCGACTACGAGCAGATTAAAGATTTTCAGTTCCGTGTTAAAGCTCAAGATGGAGGCTCTCCTCCCCTCAACAGTAACGTGAGTGTGAAAATACTGATCCAGGACCAGAACGACAACGCCCCTCAGGTTCTGTATCCGGTCCAGACTGGTGGTTCTCTGGTGGCTGAAATGGTGCCTCGTTCAGCAGATGTGGGCTATCTGGTCACTAAAGTGGTGGCTGTTGATGTGGACTCTGGACAGAATGCCTGGCTCTCCTATAAACTCCAGAAAGCCACAGACAGGGCGCTGTTTGAAGTGGGCTTACAGAATGGAGAAATAAGAACCATCCGCCAAGTCACTGATAAAGATGCAGTGAAACAAAGACTGACTGTTATAGTGGAGGACAACGGACAGCCCTCTCGTTCAGCTACAGTCATTGTTAACGTGGCGGTGGCGGACAGCTTCCCTGAAGTGCTCTCGGAGTTCACTGACTTTACACACGACAAGGAGTACAATGACAACCTGACTTTTTACTTAGTCTTGGCTCTGGCTGTAGTTTCCTTTCTCTTCATCACGTGTTTAGTGGTGATTGTATCAGTGAAGATCTACAGATGGAGACAGTCTCGTATCCTGTATCATTCCAACCTCCCGGTGATTCCATATTATCCACCACGTTACTCAGACACTTTGGGGGGGACAGGGACTCTCCAGCACGTGTACAATTACGAGGTGTGCAGGACCACTGACTCCAGAAAGAGTGACTGTAAGTTTGGCAACGCTGGCAGTCAGAACGTTCTGATAATGGACCCCAGTTCTACAGGGACCATGCAGCGAATGCAGAGTGAAAAGAGCATCCTGGATGAACCAGACTCTCCACTAGAGGTTAGAAATCCATGACAAAATGCAGTTTTTGTTGTTGTTGTTTGTTTTTTTTAGCACTATGGACAGTAACCATTTAACACCTTTGTATTGATGTGTGCTATCATCTCCTCTTGAGGTTAGATATCACTGACAGAATGTTCTGTTTTAATTGCTCCATCATTTCAGACATGCCTAGCACCATGGACAGCTACTATGTTGACTTTATATATCGACAGGCTATTTCTAACTTGCCTATTGTTTTCTTCATTCAACGGCATGCCTTTTCAAAGACTGAGTTAACGATTCACCCGTTCACACATATATTTCCATTCAAATATTTGTTTAATGTGATAGTTAATTTTGCTTAACATTTGTTTAATGCAAATTAACTTTGTCTTTATAGCTACCACGTCAATAATTCGGCCTACCTGTCCAATTTAATTGTTTGATTTTAAATGTATTGTAATTGTGCCTTTTGGACTCTGAGGGCCGCTATAGGGCAGAATGTTCTAGTTAAGGCCATCTTGTGCAGAACCTCCCATCGTTTCAGTTAGATTTTGTTCTCGTCTATGGACGAGCGCATTGCATTTAACACGGAGCACGAAACACCGTGAAGCTGGATCGCTCTTTGTTTCTTTGGTTCAACGTGTACACTGTTGTCGACGGGTAGAGACTGAGCATTTGTGGAATATTAAAGCCTCAAACGGATATTTACGTTTTCATGAGAATACAACGCCACGGTGGAAAGAACAATGGGACGTTACGTCGTGCTGCTTATATTTATCTGGATCTTCTATCTCAACTCGGTGCTCGGTCAGGTCAGCTACACCATACCCGAAGAGATGACGAAAGGCTCTGTAGTCGGTAATATAGCACAGGATTTAGGTTTGGATGTGAAGAGACTCAAGTCAGGTAAAGCCCGGATTTTTACCCGTGACAGCATCGAATATGTCGAGCTGAATAGAGAAAGAGGAGTCCTCGTTATCAAAGACAGGATCGACAGAGAGGCGATATGCGGACAAACGACGCCTTGCGCGCTCCACTTCCAGATCATATTAGAAAATCCGATGGAATTTTACAGTATCAGTATCGAGATTACAGACGTGAACGATAACTCACCTGTTTTCCAAAAGAGCGATGTGAAATTTAGAATCAGCGAGTCAGCTGTTAGTGGAGCGAAATTCATATTAGACAGGGCCATTGATCCTGACGTTGGGACAAATGGATTACGCACATATGTCCTAAAACCAACAGATAACTTCGCCCTTAAATTACACAGTCACGCAGGAGATATCAAAAACATTGAAATGGTTTTAGAGAAACCCCTCGATAGAGAACAACAGGAACACCTTTCTTTAGTATTAACGGCAGTCGATGGCGGAGAGCCGCAGATGTCTGGAACAATGCAAATCCTGATCTCTGTTTTAGACGCCAATGATAACGCTCCCGTTTTTACGCAGTCTGTTTACAAAGCGTCTATTAAAGAGGGCGCTCCGTTAGGCACGACTGTCACTACGGTTACTGCGACGGATGCAGACGACGGAGAAAATGGAAAAATAACGTACTCGGTTTCGAGTATGTTAGATTACACCCTTGGAATGTTTGAAATTAATGAAAAAAACGGGGATGTGACGTTAAGTGGCAATATTGACTACGAAGCCGCTCGAACATTTGAAATAAATATACGCGCAAGCAATAATGACGAAGGAGGGCTGGTTGACTCGTGTAAATTAATTGTAGATGTCATCGATGTGAATGACAACACACCTGATATTCACATCATGTCTAAATCCAACGTGATATCAGAAGACGCTAAACCGAGCACAGTCGTCACCATGATCAACATAGAAGATGCAGATTCAGGTGAAAATGGCAAAGTGAAGTGCTCCATAAACGACGACATTCCTTTTGCATTGAGGTCGACCTCTAACAACTTCTACAGCTTAGTGACGGACAGTGATTTAGACAGAGAGAAAGCGTCCCAGTATAATATCAGTGTGACGTGTTCTGATGAGGGAGTGCCTTCGCTTTCCAGCAGTGTCACAATCGCCCTACAGATCCTCGACGTCAATGATAACGCGCCGGTCTTTTTCAAAAAGTCATACGAAGGACACATCGTAGAAAACAACGTACCGGGTGTCTCTATATTCACACTGAACGCAAGAGACGCCGACTGGAACCAGAACGCGCGTGTCTCCTACATATTAGAGGACTCCTCTTTAAACGGCGTGGCCGTCTCCTCTTACGTGTCTGTCAGTGCTGACAGTGGAGTTATACATGCAGTCCGCTCTTTTGACTACGAGCAGATTAAAGATTTTCAGTTCCGTGTTAAAGCTCAAGATGGAGGCTCTCCTCCCCTCAGCAGTAATGTGAGTGTGAAAATACTGATCCAGGACCAGAACGACAACGCCCCTCAGGTTTTGTATCCGGTCCAGACTGGTAGTTCTCTGGTGGCTGAAATGGTGCCTCGTTCAGCAGATGTGGGCTATCTGGTCACTAAAGTGGTGGCTGTTGATGTGGACTCTGGACAGAATGCCTGGCTCTCCTATAAACTCCAGAAAGCCACAGACAGGGCGCTGTTTGAAGTGGGCTTACAGAATGGAGAAATAAGAACCATCCGCCAAGTCACTGATAAAGATGCAGTGAAACAAAGACTGACTGTTATAGTGGAGGACAACGGACAGCCCTCTCGTTCAGCTACAGTCATTGTTAACGTGGCGGTGGCGGACAGCTTCCCTGAAATGCTCTCGGAGTTCACTGACTTTACACACGACAAGGAGTACAATGACAACCTGACTTTTTACTTAGTCTTGGCTCTGGCTGTAGTTTCCTTTCTCTTCATCACATGTTTAGTGGTGATTGTATCAGTGAAGATCTACAGATGGAGACAGTCTCGTATCCTGTATCATTCCAACCTCCCGGTGATTCCATATTATCCACCACGTTACTCAGACACTTTGGGGGGGACAGGGACTCTCCAGCACGTGTACAATTACGAGGTGTGCAGGACCACTGACTCCAGAAAGAGTGACTGTAAGTTTGGCAACGCTGGCAGTCAGAACGTTCTGATAATGGACCCCAGTTCTACAGGGACCATGCAGCGAATGCAGATTGAAAAGAGCATCCTGGATGAACCAGACTCTCCACTAGAGGTTAGAAGTGATACTGAATTCAAAGTTTGTTGACTGCCAAATGTACATAATGGAGACATGTTAACTACATGAACAGAAGTCATTTCAGAACCTTGGATAGCAGCAATACTGCTGAGAGGGATCCAATCGTCCAATCCAGTTACCTAACAAAGGCCATACCTGCATCATAGATAGCTTTGCTGAATGTTTTCACAATATATTTAACCTTAAAATTTATTTTAATGTTGATGTGTATTTATTCAATCATGAATAATTATATTCTATTTTTTGTAATCGTATCAGTACTATGGGAATGTAAAAATGCGTGTCCGTCGTGAAATAAATAGGAAGATAAATTCGCTTAATTTCATGTTTCTGTAGTGTTGCGCTCTGGGCTCTTAGGGCCGCTGTTGGCCAGCGTGTTTCACTTTAGTTCAGATGTGAAGCTTCTTTTTTGTTGCCCAGACGCACAAAGCACAGCATTTCTGATAGAGAAGGACGACGATCTCGGGAACAAAGACCATCGGATATATTTCTTGGACTTTGGGAACATTATCTTTTATTTCTTGAGAGCATGTGCCTTTTTAAAACGGCCTGTGGTTCAGCGGATTGAAGCGTTGTTTCACCTTCTTTCGGAAATATCCAGGAAAACGATGGCGCAGCAAGTATTGCTCCTCGTCTCCGTCGTCTCCGTTTGTTCGGTGCTCGGACAGATCAGCTACACCATTCCTGAGGAAATGGCGATAGGGTCTTTAGTGGGAAATATAGCACGGGATCTAGGCTTAGATATCAACAGACTCTCGTCAGGTAGAGCTCGTGTTTATTCCGGTGATAGCACCGTTTACATTGAATTGAATAAAGAACGCGGAGTCCTTCTGATCAAAGACAGAATAGACAGAGAGGGGCTTTGCAAACAGACGACGCCTTGTTCGTTACATTTTCAAATTATATTAGAAGATCCCATTGAATTTTTCAGCATATCTATCGAGATCACAGACATTAACGATAATTCCCCAACCTTTGAGAAACCCGAAATGAAATTCAAAATTAGTGAATCTGCAGGCGTTGGATCGAAATTCTTTTTGGAAAGAGCTGTGGATTTAGACGTTGGCAATAATGATCTGCAGAATTACGTACTGAAGCCTTCTGATAATTTCGTCCTTAAATTGCACAATCAAGCAGACGGATCGAAAAATGTCGAGATGGTTTTACAGAAAGCTCTCGATCGGGAAACACACGAGCATATGTCTCTCGTGTTGACGGCTGTGGACGGCGGACAGCCACAAATGTCAGGAACAATGCAGATTCTCATTACTGTGCTAGATGCCAATGATAATGCGCCTGTCTTTACGCAGTCCATTTATAAAGCGACTGTGACGGAGAACTCCCCCAAAGGCACGGTGGTGACCACGGTCAGTGCTTCCGATGCAGATCACGGATTGAATGGAAAAGTAATATATTCAATCACAAACACAATGGATGAAGTAAGGCGTGTATTTGAAGTGAATGAAGACAACGGAGAGGTTCGTTTAGTGGGGAAGATTGACTTTGAGATGGCACAAACATTTCAGGTTAATTTACTTGCAAGTGATGAGGGGGGACTAACTGATACTTGTAAATTAATTGTTGATATAGTTGACATGAATGACAATACGCCTGTAATTAATGTAATGTCTAAATCAAACGTTATATCAGAAAACGTCAAACCCAACACTGTCGTAACAATAATTAACATTCAGGATCAAGACTCGGGAGAGAATGGGAAAGTCAACTGTGTCATCAATGAAAACATGCCGTTCATTTTGAAGGCGACATCAAACAGTTTCTTCAGTTTGGTGACGGACAACGATTTAGACAGAGAGAGAGAATCTGCGTATAATATCACAGTGACGTGTTGTGATCAGGGAGTACCCTCCCTAACCAGTAGCGTCACTCTCACGCTGCAGATCTCTGATGTAAATGATAACTTTCCAGTGTTTGAAAGACATTCTTATGAGGCATATCTCGTAGAGAACAACACGCCAGGTCTCTCTATATTCACGGTAAAAGCAAGAGACGCTGACTGGAACCAGAACGCGCGTGTCTCCTACATATTAGAGGACTCCTCTCTAAACGGCGTGCCCGTCTCCTCTTACGTGTCTGTCAGTGCTGACAGTGGAGTTATACACGCAGTCCGCTCTTTCGACTACGAGCAGATTAAAGATTTTCAGTTCCGTGTTAAAGCTCAAGATGGAGGCTCTCCTCCCCTCAACAGTAACGTGAGTGTGAAAATACTGATCCAGGACCAGAACGACAACGCCCCTCAGGTTCTGTATCCGGTCCAGACTGGTGGTTCTCTGGTGGCTGAAATGGTGCCTCGTTCAGCAGATGTGGGCTATCTGGTCACTAAAGTGGTGGCTGTTGATGTGGACTCTGGACAGAATGCCTGGCTCTCCTATAAACTCCAGAAAGCCACAGACAGGGCGCTGTTTGAAGTGGGCTTACAGAATGGAGAAATAAGAACCATCCGCCAAGTCACTGATAAAGATGCAGTGAAACAAAGACTGACTGTTATAGTGGAGGACAACGGACAGCCCTCTCGTTCAGCTACAGTCATTGTTAACGTGGCGGTGGCGGACAGCTTCCCTGAAGTGCTCTCGGAGTTCACTGACTTTACACACGACAAGGAGTACAATGACAACCTGACTTTTTACTTAGTCTTGGCTCTGGCTGTAGTTTCCTTTCTCTTCATCACGTGTTTAGTGGTGATTGTATCAGTGAAGATCTACAGATGGAGACAGTCTCGTATCCTGTATCATTCCAACCTCCCGGTGATTCCATATTATCCACCACGTTACTCAGACACTTTGGGGGGGACAGGGACTCTCCAGCACGTGTACAATTACGAGGTGTGCAGGACCACTGACTCCAGAAAGAGTGACTGTAAGTTTGGCAACGCTGGCAGTCAGAACGTTCTGATAATGGACCCCAGTTCTACAGGGACCATGCAGCGAATGCAGAGTGAAAAGAGCATCCTGGATGAACCAGACTCTCCACTAGAGGTTAGAAATCAATGACAAAATGCAGTTGTTGGGTTTTTTTTAAGCACCATTGACAGTTATCATTTTACACCTTTGTATTGATGTGGGCTATCATCTCCTCTTGAGGTTAGATATCACTGACAGAATGTTCTGTTTTAATTGCTCCATCACTTCACTCATGCCTAGCACCATGGACAGCTACTGTGTTGACTTTATATATCGACAGGCTATTTCTAACTTGGTTATTGTTTTCTTCATTCTACGTTATGCCTTTTTGAAGACTGAGTTAATGACTCACCCTGTTCACACATATATTTTCACTCAAATATTTGTTTAATGTGAAAGTTAAGTTTGCTTTACATTTGTTTAATGCAAATTCACTTTGTCTTAATAAATATCACGTCAATAATTGGGCCTATACATGTCCAATTTAATTATTGTTTGATTTTAAATGTATTGTAATTGTGCCTTTTGGACTCTGAGGGCCGCTATAGGGCAGAATGTTCTAGTTAAGGCCATCTTGTGAAGAACCTCCTATCGTTTCGGTTAGATTTTGTTCCCGACTATGGACGAGCGCATTGCATTTAACACGGAGCACGAAACACCGTGAAGCTGGATCGCTCTTTGTTTCTTTGGTTCAACGCGTACACTGTTGTCGACGGGTAAAGGCTGAGCATTTGTGGAATATTAAAGCCTCAAACGGATATTTACGTTTTCATGAGAATACAACGCCACGGTGGAAAGAACAATGGGACGTTACGTCGGGCTGCTTATATTTATCTGGATCTTCTGTCTCAACTCGGTGCTCGGTCAGGTCAGCTACACCATACCCGAAGAGATGGCGAAAGGCTCTGTAGTCGGTAATATAGCACAGGATTTAGGTTTGGATGTGAAGAGACTCAAGTCAGGTAAAGCCCGGATTTTTACCCGTGACAGCATCGAATACGTCGAGCTGAATAGAGAAAGAGGAGTCCTCGTTATCAAAGACAGGATCGACAGAGAGGCGATATGCGGACAAACGACGCCTTGCGCGCTCCACTTCCAGATCATATTAGAAAATCCGATGGAATTCTACAGTATAAGTATCGAGATTACAGACGTGAATGATAATGCTCCAGTGTTTGAAAAGAGCGATGTCGAATTTAAAATCAGCGAGTCAGCGGTTGCTGGCGCTAGATTTATATTAGATAGAGCCATTGATCTCGATGTGGCCACTAACGGGTTACAAAGGTATGTCCTAAAGCCAACAGATAATTTCGTCCTTGATGTGCATAACCAGGCAGATGGCACTGAAAATATAGAAATGGTTTTAGAGAAACCCCTCGATAGAGAACAACATGAACACCTTTCTTTAGTGTTAACGGCAGTCGATGGCGGAGAGCCGCAGATGTCTGGAACAATGCAAATCCTGATCTCTGTTTTGGACGCAAATGATAACGCTCCCGTTTTTACGCAGCGTATTTACAAGGTCTCTCTAAAAGAAAATGCAGAATTGGGAACAATTGTTGCTACAGTCACTGCAACCGATGCAGACGATGGCTCGAACGGTAAAATCGCGTACTCTGTATCACGAATGTTAGATCACACACGGGGAATGTTTGCGGTAAATGAGAAAAGTGGCGAAGTGAAGCTACAGGGAATTATCGATTACGAAAAAGCCCGAACATTCCAGATAAACATCCGCGCCAGTGATGAGGGAGGGCTGGTTGACTCTTGTAAGGTCATTGTGGATGTCGTGGACGTTAATGACAACAAACCTAGTATTCACATTATGTCTAAATCCACAGTAGTGTCAGAGGACGCTGAGCCCAACACAGTGGTGACCATGATAAGCATTGAAGATGCAGACTCAGAGGAAAACGGCAAGGTAGACTGCCGAATTAACGATCGACTTCCATTCGAATTGAAGTCCACATCGCACAATTTTTACAGCCTAGTGACGCACAGTGATCTAGACAGAGAGAAAGCGTCCCAGTTTAATATCACAGTGACGTGTGATGATCAGGGAGTGCCTTCGCTTTCCAGCAGCGTCACGATCACCTTGCAGATATCTGATGTGAACGATAACTCGCCCGTCTTTGAACGACGTTCGTATGAAGCAGTCATTGCAGAAAACAACCTACAGGGACACTCTGTATTAACAGTAAGCGCAAGAGACGCCGACTGGAACCAGAACGCGCGTGTCTCCTACATATTAGAGGACTCCTCGTTAAACGGCGTGCCCGTCTCCTCTTACGTGTCTGTCAGTGCTGAAAGTGGAGTTATACATGCAGTCCGCTCTTTTGACTACGAGCAGATTAAAGATTTTCAGTTCCGTGTTAAAGCTCAAGATGGAGGATCTCCTCCCCTCAGCAGTAATGTGAGTGTGAAAATACTGATCCAGGACCAGAACGACAACGCCCCTCAGGTTCTGTATCCGGTCCAGACTGGTGGTTCTCTGGTGGCTGAAATGGTGCCTCGTTCAGCAGATGTGGGCTATCTGGTCACTAAAGTGGTGGCTGTTGATGTGGACTCTGGACAGAATGCCTGGCTCTCCTATAAACTCCAGAAAGCCACAGACAGGGCGCTGTTTGAAGTGGGCTTACAGAATGGAGAAATAAGAACCATCCGCCAAGTCACTGATAAAGATGCAGTGAAACAAAGACTGACTGTTATAGTGGAGGACAACGGACAGCCCTCTCGTTCAGCTACAGTCATTGTTAACGTGGCGGTGGCGGACAGCTTCCCTGAAGTGCTCTCGGAGTTCACTGACTTTACACACGACAAGGAGTACAATGACAACCTGACTTTTTACTTAGTCTTGGCTCTGGCTGTAGTTTCCTTCCTCTTCATCACGTGTTTAGTGGTGATTGTATCAGTGAAGATCTACAGATGGAGACAGTCTCGTATCCTGTATCATTCCAACCTCCCGGTGATTCCATATTATCCACCACGTTACTCAGACACTTTGGGGGGGACAGGGACTCTCCAGCACGTGTACAATTACGAGGTGTGCAGGACCACTGACTCCAGAAAGAGTGACTGTAAGTTTGGCAACGCTGGCAGTCAGAACATTCTGATAATGGACCCCAGTTCTACAGGGACCATGCAGCGAATGCAGAGTGAAAAGAGCATCCTGGATGAACCAGACTCTCCACTAGAGGTTAGATATCACTGACAGAATGTTCTGTTTGTATTTATCCATCGTTTCACACATTTATAGCACCATGGACAGCTACTGTTTTGACTTTATGAATCGACAGGCTATTTCTAACTTGCCTACTGTTTTCATTATTCAGCGTTCCAAAGGGTGAGTTAATTAATCACATCTTCCCCAGATATATTTCAGTACAAATCTATTCTTAAAGAATTCAAAACTTTGCTACATTATATAGGCCTAAGTAAATTTTGCTCCAGAATCTTGTCCTGCCAAAACAGCGTTTTCTTAATTCATATCACATTAGTTGTTAGGATTATTACCAGTCCAGTATGGTTATTGTTTTACTTCAATGTATTGTAATTGTGCCTTTTGGACTGTGAGGGCCGCTATAGGGCAGAATGTTCCAGTTAAAAGGCCATCTCTTGCAGAACCTCCTACCATATTGGTTAGATTTTTGTTCCCGTCTATGGACGAGCGCATTGCACTTAACACGGAGCAAGAACCATCGTGAAGCTGGTTCATTCTTTCTTTCTTTGGTTCTTTGGTTCAACGTGTACGCTGTTGTCGACGTGTAAAGACTCAGCATTTGTGGAATATTAAAGCCTCAAACGGATATTTACGTTTTCATGAGAATACAACGCCACGGTGGAAAGAACAATGGGACGTTACGTCGGGCTGCTTATATTTATCTGGATCTTCTGTCTCAACTCGGTGCTCGGTCAGGTCAGCTACACCATACCCGAAGAGATGGCGAAAGGCTCTGTAGTCGGTAATATAGCACAGGATTTAGGTTTGGATGTGAAGAGACTCAAGTCAGGCAAAGCCCGGATTTTTACCCGTGACAGCATCGAATATGTCGAGCTGAATAGAGAAAGAGGAGTCCTCGTTATCAAAGACAGGATCGACAGAGAGGCGATATGCGGACAAACAACGCCTTGCGCGCTCCACTTCCAGATCATATTAGAAAATCCGATGGAATTTTACAGTATAAATATCGAGATTACAGACGTGAATGATAACTCCCCTGTTTTCCAAAAGAGCGATGTGAAATTTAGAATAAGCGAGTCTGCTGTAACTGGAGCTAAATTCATATTAGACAGGGCCATTGATTCTGACGTTGGGACAAATGGATTACGCACATATGTCCTAAAACCAACAGATAACTTCGCCCTTAAATTACACAGTCAAGCTGGAGATATTAAGAACATAGAAATGGTTTTAGAGAAACCTCTCGACAGAGAACAACATGAACACCTTTCTTTAGTATTAACGGCAGTCGATGGCGGAGAGCCGCAGATGTCTGGAACAATGCAAATCCTGATCTCTGTTTTAGACGTCAATGATAACGCTCCCGTTTTTACGCAGTCTGTTTACAAAGCGTCTATTAAAGAGGGCGCTCCGTTAGGCACGACTGTCACTACGGTTACTGCGACGGATGCAGACGACGGAGAAAATGGAAAAATAACGTACTCGGTTTCAAGTATGTTAGACCACACGCTCGGAATATTTGATGTAAATGAAAAAAATGGCGATGTGATGTTAAGCGGCAATATTGACTTCGAAAAAGCTCGAGCATTTGAAATAAATATACGCGCTAGTGACGAGGGAGGGCTGGTTGACTCGTGTAAATTAATTGTAGATGTCATCGATGTGAATGACAACACACCTGATATTCACATAATGTCTAAATCCAATGTAATATCAGAAGACGCTAAACCGAGCACAGTCGTCACCATGATCAACATAGAAGATGCAGATTCAGGTGAAAATGGCAAAGTGAAGTGCTCCATAAACGATGACATTCCTTTTGCATTGAGGTCGACCTCTAACAACTTCTACAGCTTAGTGACGGACAGTGATTTAGACAGAGAGAAAGCGTCCCAGTATAATATCAGTGTGACGTGTTCTGATGAGGGAGTGCCTTCGCTTTCCAGCAGCGTCACAATCGCCCTACAGATCCTCGACGTCAATGATAACGCGCCGGTCTTTTTCAAAAAGTCATACGAAGGACACATCGTAGAAAACAACGCACCGGGTGTCTCTATATTCACACTGAACGCAAGAGACGCTGACTGGAACCAGAACGCGCGTGTCTCCTACATATTAGAGGACTCCTCTTTAAACGGCGTGCCCGTCTCCTCTTACGTGTCTGTCAGTGCTGACAGTGGAGTTATACATGCAGTCCGCTCTTTTGACTTCGAGCAGATTAAAGATTTTCAGTTCCGTGTTAAAGCTCAAGATGGAGGCTCTCCTCCCCTCAGCAGTAATGTGAGTGTGAAAATACTGATCCAGGACCAGAACGACAACGCCCCTCAGGTTCTGTATCCGGTCCAGACTGGTGGTTCTTTGGTAGCTGAAATGGTGCCTCGTTCAGCAGATATGGGCTATCTGGTCACTAAAGTGGTGGCTGTTGATGTGGACTCTGGACAGAATGCCTGGCTCTCCTATAAACTCCAGAAAGCCACAGACAGGGCGCTGTTTGAAGTGGGCTTACAGAATGGAGAAATAAGAACCATCCGCCAAGTCACTGATAAAGATGCAGTGAAACAAAGACTGACTGTTATAGTGGAGGACAACGGACAGCCCTCTCGTTCAGCTACAGTCATTGTTAACGTGGCGGTGGCGGACAGCTTCCCTGAAGTGCTCTCGGAGTTCACTGACTTTACACACGACAAGGAGTACAATGACAACCTGACTTTTTACTTAGTCTTGGCTCTGGCTGTAGTTTCCTTTCTCTTCATCACGTGTTTAGTGGTGATTGTATCAGTGAAGATCTACAGATGGAGACAGTCTCGTATCCTGTATCATTCCAACCTCCCGGTGATTCCATATTATCCACCACGTTACTCAGACACTTTGGGGGGGACAGGGACTCTCCAGCACGTGTACAATTACGAGGTGTGCAGGACCACTGACTCCAGAAAGAGTGACTGTAAGTTTGGCAACGCTGGCAGTCAGAACGTTCTGGTAATGGACCCCAGTTCTACAGGGACCATGCAGCGAATGCAGAGTGAAAAGAGCATCCTGGATGAACCAGACTCTCCATTAGAGGTTAGAATTATCTGACAGAATGTTCTGGTTGTATTAATCCATCGTTTCACACATTTATAGCACCATGGACAGCTACTGTTTTGACTTGATAATGAATCGACAGGCTATTTCTAACTTGCCTACTGTTTTCTCTATTCAGCTTTCCAAAGGTTTAGTTAATTAATCACATCTTCCCCACATATATTTCAGCCCAAATCTATTGCTTAAGAATTCAAAACTTTGCTACATAATATAAGTAAAGTTTGCTCCAGAATCTTGTCCTGCCAAAACAGCGTTTTCTTAATTTATATCACATTAATTGGTAGGATTTTTACCAGTCCAGTATGCTTATTGTTTGACTTCAATGTATTGTAATTGTGCCTTTTGGACTGTGAGGGCCGCTATAGGGCAGATTGTTCTAGTTAAAGGCCATCTTGTGCAGTACCTCCCACCATATCGGTTAGATTTTTGTTCCCGTCTATGGACGTGCGCATTGCATTTAACACGGAGCACGAACCACCGTGAAGCTGGATCGCTCTTTGTTCCTTTGGTTCATTGGTTCAACGTGTACGCTGTTGTCGACGGGTAGAGGCTGAGCATTTGTGGAATATCAGTGCCTTTAAAGGATATTTACGTTTTCATCAGAATACAACGCTACTGTATAAAGAACAATGGGACGTTACGTCGGGCTGCTTATATTTATCTGGATCTTCTGTCTCAACTCGGTGCTCGGTCAGGTCAGCTACACCATACCTGAAGAGATGGCGAAAGGCTCTGTAGTCGGTAATATAGCACAGGATTTAGTTTTGGATGTGAAGAGACTCAAGTCAGGTAAAGCCCGGATTTTTACCCGTGACACCATCGAATATGTCGAGCTGAATAGAGAACGAGGAGTCCTCGTTATCAAAGACAGGATCGACAGAGAGGCGATATGCGGACAAACGACGCTTTGCGCGCTCCACTTCCAGATCATATTAGAGAATCCGATGGAATTCTACAGTATAAATATCGAGATTACGGACGTGAATGATAACGCCCCTGTTTTTCAAAAGAGCGATGTGAAATTTAAGATCAGCGAGTCAGCTGTAACTGGAGCTAAATTCATATTAGATATGGCAAATGATCCTGACGTTGGGACGAATGGATTACGAACATATGTCCTGAAACCAACAGATAACTTCGCCCTTAAATTACACAGTCAAGGAGGAGATATCAAGAATATTGAAATGGTTTTAGAGAAACCTCTTGATAGAGAACAACACGAACACCTTTCTTTAGTGTTAACGGCAGTCGATGGCGGAGAGCCGCAGATGTCTGGAACAATGCAAATCCTGATCTCTGTTTTAGACGTCAATGATAACGCTCCCGTTTTTACGCAGTCTGTTTACAAAGCGTCTATTAAAGAGGGCGCTCCGTTAGGCACGACTGTCACTACGGTTACTGCGACGGATGCAGACGACGGAGAAAATGGAAAAATAACGTACTCAGTTTCAAGTATGTTCGGTAATACTTTACAAATATTTGAAGTAGATGGAAGAAATGGTGATGTGACGTTGAGCGGCAATATTGACTTCGAAAAAGCTCGAGTATTTGAAATAAATATACGCGCTAGTGACGAGGGAGGGCTGGTTGACTCGTGTAAATTAATTGTAGATGTCATCGATGTGAATGACAACACACCTGATATTCACATCATGTCTAAATCCAACGTGATATCAGAAGACGCTAAACCGAGCACAGTCGTCACCATGATCAACATAGAAGATGCAGATTCGGGTGAAAATGGTAAAGTGAAGTGCTCCATAAACGATGACATTCCTTTTGCATTGAGGTCGACCTCTAACAACTTCTACAGCTTAGTGACGGACAGTGATTTAGACAGAGAGAAAGCGTCCCAGTATAACATTAGTGTGACGTGTTCTGATGAGGGAGTGCCTTCGCTTTCCAGCAGCGTCACAATCGCCCTACAGATCCTCGACGTCAATGATAACGCGCCGGTCTTTTTCAAAAAGTCATACGAAGGACACATCGTAGAAAACAACGTACCGGGTGTCTCTATATTCACACTGAACGCAAGAGACGCTGACTGGAACCAGAACGCGCGTGTCTCCTACATATTAGAGGACTCCTCTTTAAACGGCGTGCCCGTCTCCTCTTACGTGTCTGTCAGTGCTGAAAGTGGAGTTATACATGCAGTCCGCTCTTTTGACTACGAGCAGATTAAAGATTTTCAGTTCCGTGTTAGAGCTCAAGATGGAGGCTCTCCTCCCCTCAGCAGTAATGTGAGTGTGAAAATACTGATCCAGGACCAGAACGACAACGCTCCTCAGGTTCTGTATCCGGTCCAGACTGGTGGTTCTCTGGTGGCTGAAATGGTGCCTCGTTCAGCAGATATGGGCTATCTGGTCACTAAAGTGGTGGCTGTTGATGTGGACTCTGGACAGAATGCCTGGCTCTCCTATAAACTCCAGAAAGCCACAGACAGGGCGCTGTTTGAAGTGGGCTTACAGAATGGAGAAATAAGAACCATCCGCCAAGTCACTGATAAAGATGCAGTGAAACAAAGACTGACTGTTATAGTGGAGGACAACGGACAGCCCTCTCGTTCAGCTACAGTCATTGTTAACGTGGCGGTGGCGGACAGCTTCCCTGAAGTGCTCTCGGAGTTCACTGACTTTACACACGACAAGGAGTACAATGACAACCTGACTTTTTACTTAGTCTTGGCTCTGGCTGTAGTTTCCTTTCTCTTCATCACGTGTTTAGTGGTGATTGTATCAGTGAAGATCTACAGATGGAGACAGTCTCGTATCCTGTATCATTCCAACCTCCCGGTGATTCCATATTATCCACCACGTTACTCAGACACTTTGGGGGGGACAGGGACTCTCCAGCACGTGTACAATTACGAGGTGTGCAGGACCACTGACTCCAGAAAGAGTGACTGTAAGTTTGGCAACGCTGGCAGTCAGAACGTTCTGATAATGGACCCCAGTTCTACAGGGACCATGCAGCGAATGCAGAGTGAAAAGAGCATCCTGGATGAACCAGACTCTCCACTAGAGGTTAGATATTTCATAGTACACAAATAGGAAGGTTTAATGATGTGCTCAATGATGTACAAATCAACAAGTCATTACTGATATTATACAGGTATAAGGCTTTGAATATCCGTGATATTATTTGAAACCTTTCAATACCTGTTGGAAAACATTGGCAATATGAGCATTTTGTCATTTGAATCTTCAGCACCATGGACAGTAACAACATGTGAATGTTATAGATATCAGCATGTCTTCTATGTGAAGATATATCATATTTTGTTGGTTGTTGCAGTATTATTTCTGGTCCCTAGGTGCCACTGTGTGTTAGTTTGAGGAGGGTGGTATCGTTCTGTCAGTCCTCCCTTTATTTCGCAGAGCGAAACAATGTCGGCCTGCCACATATGACTCGCAATATTCATACAAAGGAGCCGTTTTGGAATAATTGTCAGCCTTTTCCCTTTGTTTGATTTACCATTTTTAATATTGAGCCCTTCCGCTTTTGCGTGGATTTTAAAAGGATGAGCCGTCCTCATCGTGGATTACAAGGACCCGCCTGTCTGCTCCTCGTCCTGTCTGTCGCTGATGTGTTGCTCGGTCAGGTCCGTTATTCGATTCCCGAGGAACAGGCGACGGGTTCCCTGGTGGGGAACATCGCTGTGGACCTTGGTTTGGACACCAGCAGGCTGAAGTCCGGTCGTGCTCGGATATTCACCGAGGACGGTAGTGAGTACGTCGGGCTGAATCCTGACAAAGGGACGTTGGTCGTCGCCAAAAGAATAGACAGAGAAGTCCTGTGCGCTCAACTGTCTCCCTGTTCTTTACATTTTCAGATCATATTAGATAACCCTATGGAGCTGCATCGTATAGATGTGGAAATTGTCGATATAAATGATAACGCCCCGGTTTTTGCAAAGAAAGAGATGAGTTTTCAGATCAGCGAATTGGCTGTAAAGGGCTCCCGTTTTTCTCTTGATAGTGCGATAGACCCAGATGTATCCTTGA
Source organism: Urophycis tenuis (assembly GCA_036785325.1). Classification (NCBI taxonomy): domain Eukaryota; kingdom Metazoa; phylum Chordata; class Actinopteri; order Gadiformes; family Phycidae; genus Urophycis; species Urophycis tenuis. Next base: position 5,983,910 of record JAXIVH010000016.1, on the reverse strand, counting down.
ATACGCTTCAGACATACAGACTAAACCCTACCGATACGTTTAAATTGAACACACATTCTCGCCCCGATGGTACAAAGTATGTTGAAATGGTTCTGGAGACGTCCCTGGACAGGGAAAAAAAAGACGAACATAAATTACTACTGACAGCATATGATGGTGGAAATCCTCAGAAATCGGGGTCCGTTAAAATAAACGTTATTGTTATGGACGCAAACGATAACGCTCCGGTTTTTAGTAAACCGATTTTCAGGGTAAATGTTCCAGAAAATGCGTTGAAAGTGGGTGTCATTCTAAAAGTCAGCGCCACTGATATGGATCAAGGAACAAATGGAGAAATCCTCTATTCTTTCTCTCAAAACACAAACAGTGCATTGTCTCTATTTAATATAGACACCAATACTGGGGAAGTCACTATGAATGGTGGATTAGATTATGAAAAAGCTAAACATTATGAAATTGATGTAGAAGCCAGAGACAAAGGTGGCTTAACAGATACAAGCAAGATTCTGATCGACGTAACTGATGTCAACGACAATGCGCCCATCATTAACATCATATCGTTCTCAAATCCCATCCCGGAAGATTCTGCGCCAGAGACCGTCATAGCAATGTTCAATATCAAAGATTCAGACTCCGGTAAAAATGGTCAGGTTAAGTGTTTCATCAGCCCAGATTTACCTTTCAAAATCAAGTCGGCGTCGTCTAATTTCTATAGTTTGGTGACTGATGACGTGTTGGACCGTGAAATAGTGCCGGAGTACAACATAACGGTGTCAGCCACCGATGAGGGGTCACCCCCTTTCTCTGTCCACAAGACAATTACTCTGAAAATATCAGACGTCAATGACAACACCCCGTCGTTCTCACAACAGTCGTTTATTGCATACGTCAGTGAAAATAACTCACCAGGAAAGTCAGTTCTCTCCGTCAAAGCCAACGACAAAGATTTTGGGAACAACGCACGCATTTCATATTTCCTTAATGACGACAGGGTTAATGAACTGTTCACTTCAGCTTACTTTTCAGTGAATGCAGAGAGTGGGGAGATAATGGCTGTGCGATCCTTTGACTTTGAGCAAAGAAAAGAGTTTACAGTTAATGTTAAAGCTCAAGATGGAGGCTCTCCTCCCCTCAGCAGTAATGTGAGTGTGAAAATAGTGATCCAGGACCGGAACGACAACGCTCCTCAGGTTCTGTATCCGGTCCAGACTGGTGGTTCTCTGGTGGCTGAAATGGTGCCTCGTTCAGCAGATGTGGGCTATCTGGTCACTAAAGTGGTGGCTGTTGATGTGGACTCTGGACAGAATGCCTGGCTCTCCTATAAACTCCAGAAAGCCACAGACAGAGCGCTGTTTGAAGTGGGCTTACAGAATGGAGAAATAAGAACCATCCGCCAAGTCACTGATAAAGATGCAGTGAAACAAAGACTGACTGTTATAGTGGAGGACAACGGACAGCCCTCTCGTTCAGCTACAGTCATTGTTAACGTGGCGGTGGCGGACAGCTTCCCTGAAGTGCTCTCGGAGTTCACTGACTTTACACACGACAAGGAGTACAATGACAACCTGACTTTTTACTTAGTCTTGGCTCTGGCTGTAGTGTCCTTCCTCTTCATCACGTGTTTAGTGGTGATTGTGTCAGTGAAGGTCTACAGATGGAGGCACGAGCGTCACGTGTACAAGTCGGGTGTGAACCTCCCGGTCATTCCTTATTATCCACCTCTGTACGCTGACGTGGGGACCGGCACTCTGAAGCACACGTTCAATTACGACGTTTGCGGGACGAGCGACTCTCGCAAGAGTCAGCCGGCCGAGTGTGAGCAGGCCTTCGGTCAGCCCCTGGGTGACCGCCAGGACGGCCAGACTCTGACCAGGTCCACCACGCGCTCCATGGATCTGATCACAGAGGTGAGACCTGGAGATGTCTCCACTCCTCCGAGGCCTTGTGCATCATCTCACGTTGTCACCCGTTTGATAGGATTTGAGTTTGTGGTGGTCAGAACTTCTGTCATGCTCTGCTTTGATTCAGAGCCCCTAGGCCCTTGATATACAGTATCTTCAAAGGCAGCAGCAATACAAACAGGGACATACCAGAATACAGACTGTATTCTCTGGTATTAATTAGGTTTGGTTAATGCATTTTCTTCTGTCTGCACAAGTGTTGTGGCTCGGTCTCTCTCAAAGCATGCAGACCCTGCGGTGGTTCCTTTGTTGGATCCTGATGTTAGTTCAACAACGTTTGAACATTTTTAAAAAGTGTCACAGTCACACTTAATAGTGTGACTGTGTTTGGTTTAGATACGGCTCTGAGTGAGTTCATGTTAAATTCGTATGTGTCATCTTGTTTATACCGAATGCAGAATATATATATTCTACATCGAGCTAGTCTATTATTGAATATGATTGTGTATTGTGAGCACCATTGCGCACAGAGATCTGTTGTGAATGCAGAGGAGAGCTGCAGCATTGAGCCGTGCTGCTGAAGCATCACTGCAGTGGAACATTTCCTTCGCGTATGGACACCACACCGCGTCTCTCTCATGCACACGCACGCACGCACGCGCACATACACACACACACACACACACACACACTCCCACTATACATTCCCTGACCTAGTTCACTGCTTTACACGCTGCCGCCATTTTCACTCTTTTGCTATGCTAAGTCTTTCATGAAGCCTGCAGTGACAGATTGTGAAAATCCAAGGTTGAGAATTACAACAATCTCACATTTAGTAATAATATCGAATGGACAGAACAGACAAAAGCTGGAGGAGGCTGTGAATACAATGCAAGGGTGAGGCGATGGAGAGAACGTGGGCAGACGCGATGGAGAGCCTGTGAAAGAGGGAGGGAGGGAGGGAGCTGCAGAGAGGCAGAGAAAGGAGCAGGAGGGGGAGGGGAAGAGAGACACGCTGTAACTGGCTCAGCCTCCACCAGCCCCGGCACAGCATCCGCCTTGGTGATGCGAGGGAGCCATTTTGATCAGCCTCTCTCTCTCCCTCTCTTTGTCCGCTCTGGTGGGTGTCATGTGTGTAGCAGGGTGAGGGGGGGCTGGGGGGGGGGGGAGGTCCATAACAAGATGTGGTGTGAAAGAAGAGGAAATGAGATTAGAGACAGAAGGCACTGCTGTAGTGCTGTGCGATACACGCGTGATAATGGAGTGAATATTGTGCAAACAGCAGTCAGACCAGCATCAGACCAGAGTATATTGCATTCTAGCATGCGAGCGAGAAGCACTACATTCTGGTCTGACTCTGAATGGTGCTGCATACACCCAACCCTCCTTCTGTTCATTTAACACAGCCTGGTTTGAAATGGGTTCCTGCTGGTGTCTCCTCCATGAGTTTATATCTACCAGAGGACACAAGTGACGCTTGACGCTTGCAGAGGCTGGCAAATGCTTCCATGACCAACATTGCTTCCTGCTGTGGATGGATACAATAGGAATGTCAAATGATTGGTGTTGTTACCTCATTGTCAATGTTACAGCATGCGCCTTGAGAAGCACATGTAGTGTACTTTCAGTAATAACAGAAGAGCCATGAATGTAGTCTGTGTGTGTGTGTGTGTGTGTGTGTGTGTGTGTGTGTGTGTGTGTGTGTGTGTGTGTGTGTGTGTGTGTGTGTGTGTGTGTGTGTGTGTGTGTGTCTGTCTGTCTGTCTTTCTGTCTATTTGTCTTAGTGTGTGTGTGTGTGTGTGTCTGTCTGTTTTTCTGTCTATTTGTCTTAGTGTGTGTCTGTTTGTCTGTGTGTGTATGTCTGTCTGTCTTTCTGTCTATTTGTCTTAGTGTGTGTGTGTCTGTCTGTTTTTCTGTCTATTTGTCTTAGTGTGTGTCTGTTTGTCTGTGTGTGTGTGTGTGTGTGTGTGTGTGTGTGTGTGTGTGTGTGTGTGTGTGTGTGTGTGTGTGTGTGTGTGTGTGTGTGTGTGTGTATTGTTTCCGTGGGATTGGGATTGTTTGTTACTTTAATGTGCCATGAGGAAACAGTGGCGGGCGGGACCCTCATAAAGGTCCACCAGAAGTCAGGAAGTGAGACGTACTGCAGAACCCCCGTGGAGGCCCTCCGTCTTAATGAGACTAATCCTGCACACATGTGTGCTTTACCTGTTGGGACTCCAATAGGTCGCAGTTTCTCATGACTTGTTTGCAGGGCGAGGGTTTTACCGAGGACTGTAAATCCTGGTGGTTAATAGTGTCCCCACAGGGGGTCAGAGTTCATAGTCATCTGAAGGTTTCATCCGGTTTCTAGTTTTTATTCACACCAGGTGTTCACAGATCATGTTAGTTCATAAAAACTAGAAGCAACATCACTAACTCAAACTCTAACGGCTTGCTGCAAGATGCAGATGGAAACAATACAGCAATGTTTTGTTAATGAACTTTTAGGGGTAAATAAATGTGCTCCAGGTCAAAAGTTGAAAAGATCAACAGGTCCCAGATGTTTGTCCTCCAGCCTTTTTTACTGCCATCTTGTAGCAACAGTTTGTCTACTAAGTCTTTGTGTTTGTTCACACGTTTTCAACCAAGTGGTGTGCAGCTCCTCGTGTCTGCAGGGATTCTCTGCAGGATGTCCGTCACGCGGCTGTGAACAAATACAAGGATGTGAGGTTTCCATCGGCACTCACTTCAAAAGGCACCTAAAAACATACCTATTACACAAGGCCTATGGTCTTAACTAACTGTCAGCCAACTGTGTCACCTGTGTCTTTTGTTCTTTGTTCTTGTTTGTCCCCCTCTTATGTTAAGTGTCCTGGGGTGCCGTGAACGGCACTATATAAATATCAGTTATCATTAATATCATTATGATTATTTTTATTATTAAAGCGAGAAGGCTTGAGGTCTGTGGCGCTGTGATCCAGTACTGTGGCAGTTCTACCGTGGTCACCGGGGCCTTGCTGAACACCTGGATGAGGTGTTCATGTGGGTGATTGCCCTTCATCAGCTGGTTCTGGTTCTGCTCCTTAAAGAAAGGAGCAGAATCAGAGGATGCCCCCCCCCCCCCCCATCTCAATGTGGGCTTTCCCTTTTCCTTTGGGACTCTCAGTGCCTCCATGCGCCTCTTCAGGGCATGTGATTCGGATTGCCAGTTGGACTGTGGGATTGCAAATGTGTTGAAGGGTTATGTTGGGTAACTGGGCCTGACTATCGCCTCGCTAGAGTTGGTTTGGGGTTTTGGAGTTAGCTGGCTGATGGCATCTGGAAACTTTTTGCTAGCTGATTATTTCGGTAGCAGGACCGACAAGGTCATTTAAAAGCAGTTTGGCAGCCAAACATTGAAATCATTCACAACAGAGGTGCTGTAGCAGTACTGTACTGTACAGTACTACTGGCGGCAGTAACTCAGTGGGAAGAGCGGGTGGACAGAGCGGGTCGTCCACTAACCGTAGGGTCGGGGGTTCGATCCCCTTGATCCCCCCCTCCAACTGTCCACATGTTGAACCCCACACATGTACTGTTTGTAAGTCGCTTTGGACAAAAGCATCTGCTAAATGCCCCCTTTACCTTTTAGGTGCTGATGTTAATTGTGCCTTTCAGACTTGGAAACAGTGAGAACGTAGCTAGTATGCTAATGTCAGTAAGCGAAAGTGAAATTTCAGCGCGTAGGACAACACGACGCATTGCCTTTTGAATTGAAAGCAGAAGCGTTTGTTTGTCAGCCATCGGCTGGTTTCAGTGGAAGCGGGACTGTGTAGGTCTGTCCAGTCTGATCCCGTCAGAAAGGATTAGACCGGGATTATTTGGAACAGTGGGACGTGACGCAAAGACACACACATGACGACAGACTGATACAATCAGGAAATAGACACGAATAATTACAGTTGACGAACAAACAAAGTGTGTGTGTGTGTGTGTGTGTGTGTGTGTGTGTGTGTGTGTGTGTGTGCATGTGCGTACGTTTGTGTGTGTGTGTGTGTGTGTGTGTGCGTGCGTGTGTGTGTGTGTGTGTGTGTGTGCATGTGCGTACGTTTGTGTGTGTGTATGTGTGTGTGTGTGTGTGTCCTTGATTTTGCTGCAATCAGAAAGCAGGACAAGTCATTATCTCACTCTGTTCCCTATTATCTTATCCCTAGTATACAGCAGTACACTAGAGATGAGCCCCATGGACATACGTTATGGTTGATGTGTTGTAACCTACAGGAACAGTGGTGCTGCTGTATATAAGGGTTACTGTACATGTGAGTGGGTGCTGGTTTTACTGCTCAGTCTGCTGCTGCAGACACTCTTACTTTGAGTCAGTCCCTCTCCTTTTTCAGCCTCCCTGATGTCATTCTTTCTCTGCATCCTTCCCCTCCCCCTCCCCAGCTGCTCCACACTGCTGCAGAGAGAGAGAGAGAGAGGGAGAGAGAGAGAGAGAGAGAGAGAGAGAGAACCATGTCTGCTGCTTATAAAGCAATACACTGCCTTCATATTGTATGATATTTGCTCATGAATTACCTTTACCAGATCATCATGAACAGTGTTCACATACATGAGACACAAGAAAGGTGTTTTGAATCTCACAGAGTCTGTGATGCACAACCATTTCTCTATCCTCCATCTTTTTTTCTAGCCCTCTTTTTTTCTCCATCATATCTCCCAGGAAGCAAGGTGGGCTGTGTTGCCACAGCAACAAGCTGACTCACTGGCAGGATTGTACCACTTTACGCTGTGGGACAGGGGGGGGTGGCAGTAAATGTAGCGGCAGTGTGGGATAAGCCCCTGCATGTGTTGGTGGAGAGAAGGGAGGAGGCGCCCCTGTGTGTTTGCCAGGAGGGGCGTGGTCTTGAAGCTCGAGGCTGGATTGGTAGGAGATGGGGAGGGAGACAGTGATATCTGGGCTATTTGGGTTGCTGTGCTGTGAGCAATGGGGGGGGGGGGAGTTTAAAGAGAAATGGACCCATTTTCTCATCATCGTGTATAAAATAACTTACACTCACATCTACTGCACATGATGTCTACATTTGTTAGAATGAATTTATAATAGAATTAATTCAATAGAATTTATTTTGATGGGGAAAGCATTAGAATGCTTGTTATTATGCTATGCTTGTTTTGACATTTTGAATTTTTTTTAATTTTGTAAAAGGTAAATGTTCTTTCTGTGAATTGGATTTCTTGGTGCCTCATTGTTATTATGGTTAGATCGCAGTCCCCATATATTACGGTAAAGAAAGACATTTCAAGGCACATATGTGGGTGAAGCCTCCTTTGAGGCGTGTTGCTGTGCTTTGTCTGAAACGATGAGCAGGCACACCCTCCTGTCTGAGATGCACAGGGCTGCACAGCATGCGAGCGGCTCATTAATAAGGGATGGGAGCGGACCGGCCATCGCCTCCAGGCCCTCTGCTGTCTCTATGCGGTAGTGCCTTGCTTCAGTGTCGGGGCTGCGTTACGGCTCTGCTACTGCGCCGCCCTACAGATAACCTAGGCTTCTGGAAGGACGGATTAATCAATGCGCTCATGATATTGCTATTGTAGAGCCTACCACTCAGAGTCAGACTATAACGGTGTTGGTGCAGTTCTGATGTTGTTTTTTTTGTTTTTATTTGTGATTGAGCCAAAACACTATAAATCAGCATTTTCTGGAATCAGCACAATACTACTAATAATAATAATAATAACACAGCCATCTCTCCACCTTTCTTTAGTTATGTGTGTATCTCTGTATTTTTATCTCCCTAAGTCTTATTATATGATATAATATTAACAACATCTCTTTATCCCTGTTCCTCTTTTATTGTATCATTCAATCTCTAATGTGCCATCTCTTGTATTTTATTTCTGTGCTGTACTGAAGTTGTGCTGTTCTTTTTGTTTTAAAGAAAGAAATGTATAAAATGTACATCTCACATTGATAACAAACGAGAATAACACAATTGAGACACATTTCTGTAACATGTTGCTGTTCAGTTGCTGACAGGATTTACATCATCAGCATTTGTTGTACTGCAATACTGTATACCACCTTATTATTTATTACTGTACTACACTGTAACACTGTACTACCCATACTCATCTATGCTGCTTGATAATTACTACCTCTATGATTACTACCTCTACTATCTGTTTATTGTTTATTGTCTACTGGTTACTCCTTGCACTCTGTTTACTTCTGTTTACTTTACAGGGCCACTGTTTACTTACTACTGTCAGGTTACAACTGTCCACTCATATTGCACTACTCATGTACACACTGCACCTTAATCGCTCCTTTGCACTTCTAGGACTACATTTTGTTGTCTCTGTACTTGTACTCTGCTCAATGACAACAGAGTTGAATCTAATTGAATCAGACAAGCAGCACATAGCACAGGTCACCTCAACACCCTCCGCCTTCCCCCTGGATGGACCAGCTGCTCTGGGCAGCGCTGGACAGCCCCGACCAAAGACTGATCCTGTGTTGGCATCACCAGTCTCACCAAGATGTCTTTTTCTCTCTTGTTTTTTCCCTTCCATGTTTCCTCCCTGCTCCTGCTCCTGCTTCTCCTCCACCACCACCACCCCTTGGTACATCCCTGTGTCTCCAAACAAGGTAAGACACGTTCCCTCCGCGCATATCCAGACCCTGACAACACATACTGATAAGAAGCACGAGTGTGCAGCCACACACTACTGACCACGCAATATCACCACAACACTGCCTATCGCCACTGACCTTCATTTACGTAGGAAGAAATGCAGTGAACAAAAAGTGCCGCATCACAATTCAAACATGAACATGTGATGGATGTTTTGGCTCTGTACTTTTACGGGTTGTGAAATGTGAGGATAATGTGAGAATTGAATTGGACGGGTAGTTAGGATCCAACGTTTGTTTTCTAAAACGTTATGCAGAGATGTCCTTTGAGACGGATACAACAGTAGAACCGACATAGAAAGGATTAGTCAAACATTTTAAGATAGTAACCAAAGTATAAAGCCAAAACATGAGCTGAATTCACATTTGAGTTCAATGTGTTTTTTGCCAACCTCCCATGAGGACTCCTACAGACAGAGAGCCCCCCCCCCCCCCCCCCCACACCGCCGTGAGGCTGAGCGGTCGGGGGTCTCGATGATTTACCCCTCCCGGGGCAGGGAGCAAGTAGTTTGTCATCGCTGGGTTCACAAGCAGGCAGGTGCCTCAAGAGACATTGTGAGGTTCGATGATTTGCTGAAATAAGTCACCGATTTGGTGCAAAAACACAAGCAGTGTGCCTCCAAAGCAAAGCAGGGCATCACTTGAGGTCAGGGGATGTAGTGGTCGTATTCCCGGTCCAAAGCGACCTCTTCAGCTCTATATCTTTATTCATATCTCTATATCTCCATACTTTCAGTGATTTGAGCATCTATTTATTCTGCTCCTTTTTTTTTTAATTCTCTCCATCTGTCTTTCAATCATGATCGTGGAACGAGCACATTCAGTTTACCATCTCAGAATAAAAATGTTTTTGACAATGCTTTGTCTTCCTTTGAGCAATTACAGTGTTGTCATTCTAACCAATGAGAACGGTGTCCTGTTAAGGAGGGTAACATGCTCTGAATGCCATGGTGGTCAATTCTATTGTCTAACTGCATTGTATTTTACATGTACTTTTTTTTCCCAGAGAAACATAATTTTTTTAAATAATATTTCTATGTAATATAAATAACAAATACTGAGTCACTGAGAGAGAGCGAATGAGTCGCCATTGCTGTTCAGGTCCAGTGCCTTCCGTAGTGACAGCTGCAGCGGCGCCGCTCTGCCGCCTGTGTGGCGCTGTCCACCCGCGTGGTGCTGAAGTGCGCTCCGTGCTTCTCTCAGAGCGGCAGCTCTCCCCCCCTCCCTTTCCCTCTCCCCGTCTCTCGCGCGGGCTCTCTACGTCTCCCCCTGTCGCCCGTTTTTACTCAGAGCAGATGAGCATTAAAACAGTTAATACTGAATAATTGTTCAGTTTAAATAATATGTGTATTCCACCGTCGTATCTCACATCCCCATTGTACCATCGACCTTTTAGCCGGCAGTCAGTTGCATTGTCAGCGGAAAAATGAACACTCTAATTGTACCTTTGATTAATAGCATCATGACGGTTTTCTTGACCGTTTTGTGAAGTAAACATGGCCCTACGATCTAAATGATTGTGTGTGTGTGTGTGTGTGTGTGTGTGTGTGTGTGTGTGTGTGTGTGTGTCTGTGTGTGTGTGTGTGTGTGTGTGTGCGTGTGTGTGTGTGTGTGTGTGTGTGTGTGTGTGAGTGAGTGAGTGAGTGAGTGAGTGAGTGAGTGAGTGAGTGAGTGAGAGTGAGTGAGGAAGAGTGAGCGAGGAAGCAGGGATGGAAGAGAGACCGGGAGGGAGAGATAGAGAGCCAGTGAGCTCTACTTGCCTCCATGCGGGTGCCTCATGATGCTGCTGACGGACTTGTTTCCTCCGTGCGTGTCTCTGTAGCTCTCTATGACGTAGGAGTAGACTGCACTAGCTCGTCACGACCACAGGAAGGCAACGAAGAGCCTTGTCTGCCTGAAGCGTTCACTGTACATGCAGACAAAAGATGGTAGAGTGATATATTGCACATACCTATGTCGATCCATTTGGATGATTTTTTAATGTGTGATAAAATAGCGATAGACACCTTGATTATATTATATTATATTATTATAATATATTATTTTATTTTATTATATTGTTTTTTCTATGTGGTCATTGATTTGATGTAGTCATTTATTTCCAGGATGTTAGTTCTACCTGTAGAGATTAGACCTCATGTGGATGTGATTACGGCTAAATAAATAATACACCGAATGAACATAAGGTTAACTGATGGATATGAGCCATCCAGGGAACAACATGCTGTAAAATGAAAACGTGGTGTCTGTGAGGCAGTAGACGCTGTATTACACGTCACTATTCTCCGGGCGCTTGCTGAAGCCACGATTGGTAGAACACTGTGCACCAATCAGGGACAGAACTGTACAAAGAGATCTACTGCATCTCTCCCGTGAAGCCACATCACCGCCAGCGTAGCAACGGTTGGCGAAAGAAGGGGAGACACAGACAACACATGTATCGCTGCAGAATATGAGGGTTTATCGGCATTGGATTGCATGCCTCGTCATATCCACGGTCCTTTGTGAGGAATTAAATGGAAAGCAATGCGTTTCATAGATCGCGGGACAATGTGGAGGAGACTACATGCATGGCAGGTGCTTTTGTGGTGGCATCATTTCTTTCTCTTGTGGAGTACAATAGACGGCCAGGCTCGCTACACCATCCCGGAGGAACTAAAACAGGGCTCCGTGGTTGGGAATATTTCGAAAGATCTCGGATTGGTTACATCTGAACTCTACCAACGTAAATTACGGATAACGTCCGAGGCTGGGAGGCAGTATTTCTCCGTGGACTTAACGAAGGGAGAGCTGGTGGTGAGTGAGCGGATAGACAGAGAAGGGCTGTGCGGATCAAAGTCACCGTGTCTGTTACCTCTGGAGGTCGTCATAGAAAACCCTTTGCAGCTGTATCATGTCGACATTGAAATACAAGATATTAATGATAATTCACCCGAGTTTGCTACAAAAGAAAAGATACTAAAAATAGCCGAGCTTGTAAATCCAGGTGCGCGGTTTCCATTGGAGAGCGCACGCGACCCAGACGTGGGCTCTAATTCAGTGCGCTCTTACGCCATCAGCAAAAACGACCATTTTAAATTGAACGTAAAAAACCACAAAGATGGGAGTAAAATCCCTGAGCTAATTCTCGATAAGCCACTCGATAGGGAGAAACAACCTGTGCACAGGCTCATTCTGACTGCCGTAGACGGTGGAGATCCGGTGCGATCAGGGACTTCGGAGATTATCGTCACAGTGATTGATATTAATGATAACGCACCGCAGTTTGAGAGGCAGCTCTACGAGGTTAACGTCACCGAAAACGCAACACCTGGAACTGAAATAGTGCGTGTCAAAGCTACGGACGCAGACGAGGGTTTAAACGGAGAAATTGAATATTTCTTTGAAGAACAAACGAGTGATTCCATTTCTGCATTGTTTGATATTGAACATGCAACTGGGGCTATTGTGGTAAAGGGGGATTTGGACTATGAGCAAACGAATCTACATAAATTTGATGTTGTTGCTAAAGACAAAGGTAACCCTGAGATGGATGGGCATTGTGCCGTTGAAATAAGAATAATGGACACCAATGACAACACACCTGAGGTGATTGTGACGTCAATAACGACCCCAATCCAGGAGGACTCGGCCATAGGCACGGTTGTGGCGCTGATCAGCGCTAGAGACCCAGACTCAGGTGACAACGGTAAAGTGAAGCTGAGTGTTTCCTCCAACTCTCCGTTCAAACTGAACCCGTCCGTCTCCAACCACTACACGCTGGTGACCAGCGGTGCGCTAGACCGTGAGAACAACAGCCATTACAAGGTTAGGATCAGCGCAGTCGATCTGGGCAGACCCTCGCTGTCCAGTGAGAGGGTGATAGGCGTTGACGTGTTGGACGTGAATGACAATCCCCCGGTCTTCTCACAGGCTTCCTACACGGTTCATGTGAAGGAGAATTGTGCCCCGGGTAAAATACTGTACTCTGTGTCCGCTACTGATTTAGACCAACATGAGAACGCCAAGATATCCTACTCCATCTTGGATTCTAAAGTGCAGGACGTGTCTGTGTCCTCCTACGTCTACATCAACTCTGACAACGGCAGCATCTACAGCATGCACTCCTTTGACTATGAGAAGCTGAAGGTGTTTCAGATTCAGGTGCAGGCAAAGGACCACGGCTCTCCGTCTCTGAGCAGCAACGCTACTGTTCATGTCTTTATCCTGGACCAGAACGACAACGCCCCGGCTGTTATCTACCCCTCCTCCGCCATCCACGGCTCCCTGTCTCAACAGAGGACGCCCCGTTCTTCCAAAGCGGGCCACTTGGTTACCAAGGTGACAGCCGTAGACGCCGACTCGGGGCATAACGCCTGGATGTCCTATAGACTGGCAGAGGCCACAGACGCCTCTCTGTTCACTGTCAACCTTTACACAGGGGAGGTAAGGACTAAACGTGCTGTGTCTGAGCAGGACGACTCCTCTCAGAGACTGCTCATAGAGATCAAGGACGACGGGGATCCGGTCCAGTCCACCACGGTCACAGTGTCCATCCTCTTAGAGGACGGGCTCCACGAGCCCATTCTGGACCTCAGACAGAACACGGACGAGTCCAACAAGAAAACGGGTAGAATCACTCTCTATCTGATTCTCTCCCTGGCCTCAGTGTCTGTGCTCTCTCTGGTGACCTTCCTCATTCTAGCTGTTAAGTGTCTTAAGAGCAGCAGAAGCAGTGGTAGCTGCTGCATGAGACGGGGCGACAGTGAGGACTACAAGAACCCCAACAGAAACCTCCAGCTCCAGCTCAACACTGACGGGCCCATTAAGTACGTGGAGGTACTGGGAGGAGACATGATGTCTCAGAGCCAGTCCTTCAGGTCCTGTCTCTCCCCCATGTCAGAGTACAGTGATTTCACCTTCGTTAAGCCCAGCAGCACCACAGACTTTAAAGACATGATCAACGTCTTAGACGCGTCTTTACCTGACAGCACCTGGACCTTTGAGAGCCAGCAGGTGAGCGATTGTGGTTGATTTTGTGCAAGATAAGTTTGATGTTTGATGTTTGCTGGTGCACATTTGGCCATAAGAACAATGGTTTTCTTTAAGCAGGCTGGTGTCCTACTTTATGTGATCTTATTTTTATGTAGCTATGTTTTGATTATTAGTAATATTATCATTGAGTTGACTAACTGAATGGTTTCCCCTGCCCATGAGATGGGAAACTTAATCACACATTTTACATAACAAAGTATTTTAAACAGAAAGAAAAACAATGCATTTCATTTCATTATTATATATATTTTAATCAGATGTCATATCAAAAAGTATGCATTTAAATCCTAATTTTATTCAGGGGAGTAAATATAGCAAATATATTATTCAAATGAGATACATGGCAGTGATCTGATAAAAAGGCGCTGTAGTCAATTTGTCGGAGGCTGAAATAACATGCTGCTGTGACTTTAAGCGACTAGCTCAGTGTGTCTCTGATTGGCTGTGAGGGTTTGAGGATCTGCACCAATAGAGTGCAGCACTGTACAAAGAGATCGCATCTCTCCTTCTACAGCTCGCATCTCTACAACCCTGGAATAGTCGAAATTGGAAGACAGCGGGATATATACTCACAATGAATACTGCCCTCATGATTCAATATTATTCTGCATTCAAAGTGCATGGTGTCGATCCTTGTGCTGAATGACATAATGCATGATGGATTGTGACGTTGAATTGCTGAGGATGAGCATTATAACTATTGGATATATCATCGTTTAACAGACGACGAATGACAAAGACAATGAGGTACCGGGACTGGAGGTGGCAGGCTCTGTGGTGGCATTATTTCTTTCTCTTGTGGAATACAATAGACGGACAGACTCGCTACACCATCCCGGAGGAACTAAAACAGGGCTCCGTGGTCGGACATTTAGCCAAAGATCTGGGTTTGGGATTATCTGAGATTTTCGACCGTAAACTGCGCGTTACCTCTCAGGCTGGTAAGCAGTATTTCAGCGTGGACACGGGGAAGGGAGAGCTGGTGGTGAACGAGAGGATAGACAGAGAGGCGTTATGCGGACAAAGCGCGAGTTGTGTTTTACCAATTCAGGTTGTCGCTGAGGATCCACTGCAGCTCCACCGCATTGAGGTGGAAATTAAAGACATTAACGATAATTCACCTACTTTTCAGACAAGCGAATTACAATTAAAAATATCAGAATTAACAATTGCTGGTGCGCGTTTTTCTTTGGAGAACGCGTTGGACCCAGACGTCGGCAGCAACTCTCTTAAATCGTACACCCTGAGTAAAGATGAATGTTTTAGTTTGAAAGTAAAGGATGCAAGCAACGGGAGGAAAATTCCTGAACTGGTATTGGAAAAGCCCCTAGACAGAGAGAAAAAGCCTGTGCACGAGTTGCTATTAAGTGCTTTGGATGGAGGCAGTCCGGTAAGATCTGGAAATTCAAAAGTAATTGTAACTGTCCTAGACGGCAATGACAACGTTCCCCAATTTGAAAAAAATATTTATAAAACCACGATCAGTGAAAATGCTGCAAAAGGTTCTATCATTTGCCAAGTTAAAGCGACGGATATTGATGAGGATTTGAACGGAGAGATAGCGTATTCATTCGGTGAACGCACGTTGGACGACGTGTTGGCTACCTTCGATATAGATGCTGTCACTGGAGAAATTGTGCTCAAAGGGGAATTAGACTATGAGCGATTTTCGAATTATGAATTTGATATCAGTGCCAAAGACAAAGGCTCTCCGGAGATGGAGGGACATTGCACTGTGCAAGTAGAGGTGTCAGACGTGAACGACAATGCCCCGGAAATAACACTGACCTCCAAGCCCAGCAGGGTACCAGAGGATGCTGCGAGTGGGACGGTGGTGGCGTTAATTAGCGCACGAGACATTGACACAGGTGACAATGGAAAAGTGACGTTACAACTCCCAAAAGGTATTCCTTTTAGTCTGAAGCCGTCGTTTACCAACAATTATGTACTGATCACCAGCGGTGTGTTAGACAGGGAAAGTGTGTCAGAGTATAATATTGAAATTACAGCCACTGACGCAGGTTCTCCTCCACTGACAAACAGGAAAACTATACCAGTAAGCATCACTGATGTGAATGACAACACTCCCCTGTTCTCTCAGCCATCTTATAATGTGTATATCAAAGAGAATGGCATTGCAGGCTCTATACTGTATTCAATATCAGCCTCTGACTTGGATTTAGGAGAGAACGCCAAGGTGTCCTACTCCATCTTGGATTCTAAAGTGCAGGACGTGTCTGTGTCCTCCTACGTCTACATCAACTCTGACAACGGCAGCATCTACAGCATGCACTCCTTTGACTATGAGAAGCTGAAGGTGTTTCAGATTCAGGTGCAGGCAAAGGACCACGGCTCTCCGTCTCTGAGCAGCAACGCTACTGTTCATGTCTTTATCCTGGACCAGAACGACAACGCCCCGGCTGTTATCTACCCCTCCTCCGCCATCCACGGCTCCCTGTCTCAACAGAGGACGCCCCGTTCTTCCAAAGCGGGCCACTTGGTTACCAAGGTGACAGCCGTAGACGCCGACTCGGGGCATAACGCCTGGATGTCCTATAGACTGGCAGAGGCCACAGACGCCTCTCTGTTCACTGTCAACCTTTACACAGGGGAGGTGAGGACTAAACGTGCTGTGTCTGAGCAGGACGACTCCTCTCAGAGACTGCTCATAGAGATCAAGGACGACGGGGATCCGGTCCAGTCCACCACGGTCACAGTGTCCATCCTCTTAGAGGACGGGCTCCACGAGCCCATTCTGGACCTCAGACAGAACACGGACGAGTCCAACAAGAAAACGGGGAGAATCACTCTCTATCTGATTCTCTCCCTGGCCTCGGTGTCTGTGCTCTCTCTGGTGACCTTCCTCATTCTAGCTGTTAAGTGTCTTAAGAGCAGCAGAAGCAGTGGTAGCTGCTGCATGAGACGGGGCGACAGTGAGGACTACAAGAACCCCAACAGAAACCTCCAGCTCCAGCTCAACACTGACGGGCCCATTAAGTACGTGGAGGTCCTGGGAGGAGACATGATGTCTCAGAGTCAGTCCTTCAGGTCCTGTCTCTCCCCCATGTCAGAGTACAGTGATTTCACCTTCGTTAAGCCCAGCAGCACCACAGACTTTAAAGACATGATCAACGTCTTAGACGCGTCTTTACCTGACAGCACCTGGACCTTTGAGAGCCAGCAGGTGAGATGAATGTAACTCAAAATAACTATTCAAAAACAATTGTGAATACATTATTGTGTCATAAGGTTTATTGATTGCACTAAATATCGTAATTTGATCTGTTTTTAATTCACAATGATTAATGCTGAACCCATTTTATTAGTACCTTTCCCTGGCAACTTTTAACATTTTATAAATGGCTTCGAAACTGATAGAGAATTGTGTATTTAGACTGTTCATGTTCATGTTCATGTTTTTATCACAACGCCATAATGCACAACACGACCACCTGCTTTGAATGTTTTTTTTATTGAGTTCATATTTTAGTTGACTTCCCTTAATGACTCCTATAATGGCTATTGTCTTTCATAATTCATACCCAATGGTAAAATCAATTCTTATTGTTAAAGAAATACTTGATGTGTGTGACATCGTAGACAATATAGGTTTCAGAATCAGTTCTGCATTTACAGTGTGTGTGTGTGTGTGTGCGTGTGTGCGTGTGTGTGTGTGTGTGTGTGTGTGTGTGTGTGTGTGTGTGTGTGTGTGTGTGTGTGTGTGTGCGTGTGTGTGTGTGTGTGTGTGATGTAGTTACAAAATGCTCCTTTCTAATGAGTAAGTAGCTCAACTAGATGCTTGAGGAAGGCAGAGGCTGCAGTGCTGCGGTGGCTTTAAGAGCGCTCTCCAGGTAACCTCCGATTGGATAGTAGGCAGCGATGCTCTGCACCAATAGAGTACTGAGCTGTACAAAGAGATCCCCTCTCTGGTCCATAGCCCTGCCAATACAACAGTTATGGTGCACAGTATATGGAGAGAGTAAGGCTGTCGTTATCCTCTCGTAACAACATGAATAACATAGTAATATTCGTCCATCGATCGCATGGATATCTCACAATGTATTTTTCTGGAATATAATTTTCGGCGATGGTTTGTAATACGGTGAATCCTTGGCTATGGTTGATTTAGATATTTGGAATAATGTCGTCTAACAGACCGGGAATGACAAAGGGAAAGCGATATCGAGGCTGGAGGTGGCAGGCTCTGTGGTGGCATTATTTCTTTCTCTTGTGGAATACAATAGACGGACAGACTCGCTACACCATCCCGGAGGAACTAAAACAGGGCTCCGTGGTCGGACATTTAGCCAAAGATCTGGGTTTCGGATTATCTGAGATTTTTGACAGAAAACTGCGCGTCGCCTCGGAGGCTGGTAAGCAGTATTTCAGCGTGGACACGGGGAAGGGAGAGCTGGTGGTGAACGAGAGGATAGACAGAGAGGCGTTATGCGGACAACGAGCGAGTTGTGTTTTACCTCTCCAGGTTGTACTGGAGAACCCACTCCAGCTGCATCGCATTGAGGTGGAGATACGAGACATCAATGACAACTCGCCTCGTTTTGTTATCAATGAGCTTGCATTGGAAATAGCTGAATCTACTGTTGTCGGAGTTCGTTTTCCGCTGCAAAGTGCGGAGGATCAAGATGTAGGAACGAATGGAGTGAGGACATATGTTCTCAGTAAAGATGACTGTTTTAGTTTAAAAATGAAGCAGATCGAGGACGGGAGGAATGTCCCCGAGCTGGTTTTAGACAAAGCGCTTGATCGAGAAACGAAGTCCGTACACGAGTTATTACTAACAGCTTTGGACGGGGGCAATCCTGTCAAATCAGGAACAGCACAAATAACTATTACAGTTCTTGATAATAATGACAACAATCCTATTTTTCAAACTTCGTTGTATAAGGTGGCAGTTAGGGAAGACATTACAAAAGGCACGTTGATCGTTAAAACTCAAGCGAGTGACGCAGACGAGGGCGTAAATGGAGACGTTGAGTACTCATTTGGCATACACACTCCAGAAAACGTTTTAGGATTATTTGATATAAACTCCGTTACGGGTGAAGTGTTCCTAAAAGGTACATTAGACCATGAAACTGCCGTGACATATCGAATAGACATAAGTGCCAAAGACAAAGGCACCCCAAAAATGGAGGGTCACTGTCGCGTTCAGATTGATGTCATTGACGTGAACGACAACACCCCAGAAGTTATCCTCACCTCTCAGCCCAGCGACGTGCCCGAGGACGCCCCGGGGGGCACGGTGGTGGCGCTGCTCAGTGCGCGAGATCTGGACTCGGGCGAAAACGGCAAAGTAACGTTGAAACTCCCCATGGGTTCGCCGTTCAGCCTGAAGCCCTCGTTCTCTAATAATTATGCGTTAGTCACTAATGGCGTCATAGACAGAGAAATCATGTCGGATTACAACGTTGAGGTAAGCGCGACAGATGCAGGCTCCCCTCCACTAAACAGTAGGAAAATAATACCTGTTAAGGTCTCGGATATAAATGACAACGCACCTGTATTCAGTCAACCCTCATATAATGTATACACAAGAGAAAATGGAAGAGCAGGCACCATAATATATTCTGTATCAGCCTCTGACTTGGATTTAGGAGAGAACGCTAAGATATCGTACTCCATCTTGGATTCTAAAGTGCAGGACGTGTCTGTGTCCTCCTACGTCTACATCAACTCTGACAACGGCAGCATCTACAGCATGCACTCCTTTGACTATGAGAAGCTGAAGGTGTTTCAGATTCAGGTGCAGGCAAAGGACCACGGCTCTCCGTCTCTGAGCAGCAACGCTACTGTTCATGTCTTTATCCTGGATCAGAACGACAACGCCCCGGCTGTTATCTACCCCTCCTCCGCCATCCACGGCTCCCTGTCTCAACAGAGGACGCCCCGTTCTTCCAAAGCGGGCCACTTGGTTACCAAGGTGACAGCCGTAGACGCCGACTCGGGGCATAACGCCTGGATGTCCTATAGACTGGCAGAGGCCACAGACGCCTCTCTGTTCACTGTCAACCTTTACACAGGGGAGGTGAGGACTAAACGTGCTGTGTCTGAGCAGGACGACTCCTCTCAGAGACTGCTCATAGAGATCAAGGACGACGGGGATCCCGTCCAGTCCACCACGGTCACAGTGTCCATCCTCTTAGAGGACGGGCTCCACGAGCCCATTCTGGACCTCAGACAGAACACAGACGAGTCCAACAAGAAAACGGGGAGAATCACTCTCTATCTGATTCTCTCCCTGGCCTCGGTGTCTGTGCTCTCTCTGGTGACCTTCCTCATTCTAGCTGTTAAGTGTCTTAAGAGCAGCAGAAGCAGTGGTAGCTGCTGCATGAGACGGGGCGACAGTGAGGACTACAAGAACCCCAACAGAAACCTCCAGCTCCAGCTCAACACTGATGGGCCCATTAAGTACGTGGAGGTACTGGGAGGAGACATGATGTCTCAGAGCCAGTCCTTCAGGTCCTGTCTCTCCCCCATGTCAGAGTACAGTGATTTCACCTTTGTTAAGCCCAGCAGCACCACAGACTTTAAAGACATGATCAACGTCTTAGACGCGTCTTTACCTGACAGCACCTGGACCTTTGAGAGCCAGCAGGTGAGCATGAATTGAGCACAAAGTCCCTTTGTGATTTTATACCAGATTGTTTTTTAGACCAGGTATTTATATTGCAGATACGAGTGTGGGGCCAGTCGATGGTAACATGCACCTTACCCACATGTAATATATATATATAATATATAACATATAATTAAAAAAAATCAAAAAGTAACAAAATCCATACTATGAGATAATGAAATCTGAAAATACTATTTTTTCTCATAATTTTCACAAAGACAGCTTTTCACAGTATAGGCCTAACACTGCTGCTCACATGACACTTGTTATTGGCCCTAATTAAACATTAACTTGTTTATTGTGTAAAGAAGTATGGAAGCTATTGTTTCGAATGCTGTCGCCTGTCTTCGCTTTACTGATGTGTCTATGTCGGCCTAAACAGCACCCATGCAGTCGTAAGCAGGCCTAAATATTTCAGCACCGGTCTGTTGGACAGCGACACACAGGGCCCTGCTCCGTGGGAAGAGCAGCGTTTGGATTCAATGAATTGGTAGTTCTTGGTGGCCAGTGATGTCATGACATTGTAAAACAGCATTTCTATATAAATGGCACCTTTTTATCATCAGCAGGAATTCAGGCAGTAAAAGGAACGCCTTCTATAGTGCCATAGTGAGTGCATGTTTTTTGGGGAAAAGAGTTTTGTTAGTTTACAATGTCGGTTGGAAATAATTTCATGTGTTTGTGTGTGTGTGTGTGTGTGTGTGTGTGTCTGTGTGTGTGTGTGTGTGTGTGTGTGTGTGTGTGTGTGTGTGTGTGTGTGTGTGTGTGTGTGTGTGTGTGTGTGTGTGTGTGTTTGGTAATGTTCTAGTTTGTGTTACAGAAAGCATTAATTAAATGATTGTGCCATAGTCTTATGAGAACATCTATTCCTCCCCTTTGGCTTATTTATAGGCATTATGGTGGCATATACGCGAGCGCTGTGCCTTTAACAGCGGTGGCTGGCTCCTATTGGATGTGAGAGGGAGTTTATTTGCACCAATAGCTTGCAGAACTGTACAAAGAGATCTACTCCCGACCCCCGCTGCCTTGCTACCATCAACGTTAAAATGCTCATCGCTGGAGCAGTGGAGATACGCTCATAGAGACACGATGACACATTTTCAAGGATATATCTGAATGAGTCCTTTGAATATCCTGAAATACATATTTTTGCACTCTCATGCAATGGATGTGAACATGGAATGGTTTATAAACAGTACATCGACAGGAAATACTGCAATATAGCGCGTCAAGGATGACAAAGAGAACGAGGTACCGGGACTGGAGGTGGCAGGCTCTGTGGTGGCATTATTTCTTTCTCTTGTGGAATACAATAGACGGACAGACTCGCTACACCATCCCGGAGGAACTAAAACAGGGCTCCGTGGTCGGACATTTAGCCAAAGATCTGGGTTTGGGATTATCTGAGATTTTTGACAGAAAACTGCGCGTCGCCTCGGAGGCTGGTAAGCAGTATTTCAGCGTGGACACGGGGAAGGGAGAGCTGGTGGTGAACGAGAGGATAGACAGAGAGGCGTTATGCGGACAAAGCGCGAGTTGTGTTTTACCTCTTCAGGTTGTACTGGAGAATCCATTACAATTACACAGGATAGAGGTGGAAATAAGAGACATCAATGACAACTCACCCAGTTTTTTGACGAAAGAAATAACATTAAAAATCGCAGAATTAACGATAGCAGGGGTTCGTTTTCCGTTAGAAAGCGCAGAGGACCCCGACGTAGGTAGTAATACACTGAAATCATATTCACTAAGCAAAGACGAATGTTTCAGTTTGAAACTCAAAGAAATTGAGGACGGTAAGAAAATTCCGGAATTGATTTTAGAGAAGCCTTTAGATCGAGAGAAAAAGGCTATCCACAACTTACAGTTAATAGCAGTAGATGGGGGGAATCCAGTTAGATCGGGGACATCGCAAATTACAGTGATTGTCGTGGATAACAATGACAACCGCCCCGTTTTTGAAAAATCCTTGTATAGAGTGTCCGTAAGTGAAAGCAATGCAATCGGAACTGTCGTTTTAACGCCAAAAGCAACGGATGCAGATGAGGGGCTAAACGGAGAGATCGTATTTTCATTTGGAGCGCGCACGCAGGACTCGGTGCTGTCTACATTTGACATTGATCCCGTGACAGGGGGAATCAGTCTGAAGCGACAACTCGATTATGAAAATGTGACTTCATATCGAATAGACATTGTTGCAAAAGATAAAGGCATTCCTGAAACGGAAGGTCACTGTCGAGTACAAATTGACGTGGAAGATATTAACGACAACGCGCCAGAGATTATTCTCACCTCAGATCCACAGGCTGTGCGTGAAGACGCGCCGAATGGCACAGTAGTGGCTTTGATAAGTGTCCGAGACCGTGACTCCAGTGACAACGGTCGAGTGACGCTAAACCTTCCAAAGGGTTCTCCGTTTAACCTGAAGCCCTCGTTTTCGAACAATTACGCTATGGTTACCAACGGTGTTTTAGACCGAGAGCGTTTCGTAGTTTATGATGTTGAATTAACAGCGACCGATTCGGGCTCCCCACCCCTAACGAATACGAAAATTATACCAGTCACCATCACAGACGTGAATGACAACGCTCCGATATTTACTCAAAAGTTGTACGGTGTTTATGTAAAAGAAAATGGGATACCGGGCTCTATATTGTACTCTGTATCAGCAACTGATCTAGACTATGGGGAGAACGCCAAGATATCCTACTCCATCTTGGATTCTAAAGTGCAGGACGTGTCTGTGTCCTCCTACGTCTACATCAACTCTGACAACGGCAGCATCTACAGCATGCACTCCTTTGACTATGAGAAGCTGAAGGTGTTTCAGATTCAGGTGCAGGCAAAGGACCACGGCTCTCCGTCTCTGAGCTGCAACGCTACTGTTCATGTCTTTATCCTGGACCAGAACGACAACGCCCCGGCTGTTATCTACCCCTCCTCCGCCATCCACGGCTCCCTGTCTCAACAGAGGACGCCCCGTTCTTCCAAAGCGGGCCACTTGGTTACCAAGGTGACAGCCGTAGACGCCGACTCGGGGCATAACGCCTGGATGTCCTATAGACTGGCAGAGGCCACAGACGCCTCTCTGTTCACTGTCAACCTTTACACAGGGGAGGTGAGGACTAAACGTGCTGTGTCTGAGCAGGACGACTCCTCTCAGAGACTGCTCATAGAGATCAAGGACGACGGGGATCCCGTCCAGTCCACCACGGTCACAGTGTCCATCCTCTTAGAGGACGGGCTCCACGAGCCCATTCTGGACCTCAGACAGAACACGGACGAGTCCAACAAGAAAA
Source organism: Urophycis tenuis (assembly GCA_036785325.1). Lineage (NCBI taxonomy): Eukaryota > Metazoa > Chordata > Actinopteri > Gadiformes > Phycidae > Urophycis > Urophycis tenuis. Next base: position 5,960,381 of record JAXIVH010000016.1, on the reverse strand, counting down.
CGGGGAGAATCACTCTCTATCTGATTCTCTCCCTGGCCTCAGTGTCTGTGCTCTCTCTGGTGACCTTCCTCATTCTAGCTGTTAAGTGTCTTAAGAGCAGCAGAAGCAGTGGTAGCTGCTGCATGAGACGGGGCGACAGTGAGGACTACAAGAACCCCAACAGAAACCTCCAGCTCCAGCTCAACACTGACGGGCCCATTAAGTATGTGGAGGTCCTGGGAGGAGACATGATGTCTCAGAGTCAGTCCTTCAGGTCCTGTCTCTCCCCCATGTCAGAGTACAGTGATTTCACCTTCGTTAAGCCCAGCAGCACCACAGACTTTAAAGACATGATCAACGTCTTAGACGCGTCTTTACCTGACAGCACCTGGACCTTTGAGAGCCAGCAGGTGAGAAGAGACCATCTCCGTCTTTGTGAAATGAAACAAATAATGTGAAGTTTTGGAATGATGTTATGAATTAGGTCCATGTGTTGATTATCAAGGAAGCAAAACAGCTACAAGAGACTCAGCTACCATCAGATTGATGTTGTTACTCCGGTGTGAAATCTGGTCTTTGTAGAAGAATGCAGGCCACGAGTTGTTGGACATTGGAAAATGTGCAATGGCATTTTGCAACATATATTGTATATTTTTTTACTTTTTTTTCATTAGCCACACACACGCACACACACACACACACACACACGCACACACACACACACACACACACACACACACACACACACACACACACACACACACACACACACACACTCTCTCTCTTTTTCACTGGCGACATCACGGCCTACAATAAGTGTCCTGTTGAACTGAATCGACAGCCGTTCGTTCTCATCCACGCAACTAATGACGAACACAACAAATTACGTCACGTGACATGGTGAAACATGTATCTCACTTCTCAAGTTCTTAGTGTAACTGCGTCTGTGTGTGTGTGTGTGTGTGTGTGTGTGTGTGTGTGTATGTGTGTGTGTGTGTGTGTGTGTGTGTGTGTGTGTGTGTGTGTGTGTGTGTGTGTGTGTGTGTGTGTGTGTGTGTGTGAGGCGGGGGGGGGCGGGTTCTCTTTATCGCGTGAGACGGTATTTGTCGGGCTCCGTTTGACCTAGCGAGTGTGTCATAGAAAGCTGAACACTTCGGTCATCAACCTGAATTAAGCAAAGCTGTTCATGTGGCGTTTAAAAAAAAAGCGGATCAGGCCGCAGTGTGAGTAACGGGCCGCTCTGCTAGTGAGAGCCCTGCACGTGGAATAGGCAGCAGGTGAGACACGGGACGGTTCATTATTGTTGATAAATAGGTCAGGATACCTGGATATTGACAGTTAGATAACGGGACCCTTATTTTTATTTTTCTAAGCATACAATGATAGATGAGCAAGCGGATACAGGTGAAATATGAACATCCTATAGCTTCCGACCGTGCGTTTGTGTCAATTTCATGTCGGCCGAACAAAAGGTACATTTAAATTAAATAATTTATTTAAATCTATTTGTTTGTTCGTTCATATTGTAATTTATTCTGATATAAATAACGTTCACACCAACGTAAACGATGTCCTAATGGTGTGAAATAATAATGTTATAAGACCGAGTACAGGCCTATAGGCGTTACGGTAGAACAGGTTAAATAACCGATGTGTATGCTTTCAATAATTTTACATTGTTCTTTTTTAATGCTAAACAATTTTATTATTCAGTTTATATTTTCTTAAAAATAACTAGATTTGTTCAGGGCTGGCGGGGTGTCTAGATATGGCCCTGCGCCCGGCTTTGTGTCTCCCCCAGTGGAAGGGCCCTGGCAGGTATGACAGCTCTGTCCTCGGAGATACAGCCCTTCCATCCTATTGGCTCAGAGAAAAATCCCGGTGCACCAATAGCATGCAGAACTGTACAAAGAGATCTAGTCACCCTCGCCGTGGTGTTTCACCAACGCGGCGGTTACATCGCTCAGAGCTGCAGGAGAGACAAATGCGCTTAAGACAGGGAACATTTCCTATCTTGGAATTAAGCAGACCGTTGCCTACTTGGGAATTCCTATGGATATTTTCGTTATAAAAATGAGAATTCACATATGAGCTTTCATATGGAATCATATTTCGGTTGGAAGTATGATATTCTAAAGCATCAAAGATGACAAAGACAATTGGATATCGAGACTGGAGGTGGCAGGCTCTGTGGTGGCATTATTTCTTTCTCTTGTGGAATACAATAGACGGACAGACTCGCTACACCATCCCGGAGGAACTAAAACAGGGCTCCGTGGTCGGACATTTAGCCAAAGATCTGGGTTTGGGATTATCTGAGATTTTCGACCGTAAACTGCGCGTCGCCTCGGAGGCTGGTAAGCAGTATTTCAGCGTGGACACGGGGAAGGGAGAGCTGGTGGTGAACGAGAGGATAGACAGAGAGGCGTTATGCGGACAGCGAACCAGCTGTGTTTTACCACAGCAAGTTATTATTGACAATCCATTGCAGTTATTCAGTGTTCAAGTCGAAGTACAGGATATAAATGACAATGGACCCGTATTTCTCAAGACGGAGCACGTTTTGAATATTGCGGAGCACACAGTTACTGGCACGCGTTTTCCACTCAAAAGTGCTGTAGATCTGGATGTAGGGGCAAATGCTTTAAAATCGTATCAACTTAGTCAGAACGAGCAGTTTTCATTGAACATCAAAACTGATAAAGACGGAAGCAAGGTTCCAGAATTGGTCTTACAGAAAGGGTTAGACAGAGAAAAGCAACCGCTTTATAAACTCGTTCTCACTGCATTGGATGGTGGCAATCCGGTGAAAACAGGCACATCCGATATCATTGTTAACGTGTTAGACATAAATGATAATGCGCCTCAGTTTGAGAAATCCCTTTATGAAATCCAACTCAATGAGGACACGTTAAAGGGAAGCGTCATTTTGAAAGTGAGAGCGGTGGATCCTGATGATGGTGAAAACGGAGAAATCGTTTATTCTTTTGCTGAAGACACATTAGAAACAATACTTCAGACATTCACAATAGACATTGAGACCGGCGAGATATCAATAAATAACGGGCTGGACTATGAACAAGCGAGAGAATATAAATTCCACATCCGAGCGACCGATAAGGGAACGCCTGCGATGGATGGCCACTGTACAGTGCAGGTGGAGGTTTTGGACGTGAATGACAACCCTCCTGAAATTCACATCACTTCTCTCTCGACTCCGGTCAGGGAGGACTCCCCGATAGGCACCGTAATTGCTCTAATAAACGCCAGAGATATTGATTCGGGTAAAAATGGTAAGACGAATTTAAGTTTAGGTAAAGAGTGCCCCTTTAAATTAAAGCCATCGTTCCTCGACCATTACGCAGTGGTTACAGATACTGTATTGGATCGGGAAAAATATCCACAATATAAAATACGAATATTAGCCTCTGATACAGGGTCACCACCACTAACAGCTGAAAAGGACATTTTAGTTGACATATTGGATGTAAATGACAATGCTCCTGCATTCCTGCAGCCACTTTATGTCATATATGTCAAAGAAAATTGTGCACCTGGTAAAGTATTAGGCACAGTGTCAGCAACAGATCCTGACTCAGGAGAGAACGCCAAGGTGTCCTACTCCATCTTGGATTCTAAAGTGCAAGACGTGTCTGTGTCTTCCTACGTCTACATCAACTCTGACAACGGCAGCATCTACAGCATGCACTCCTTTGACTATGAGAAGCTGAAGGTGTTTCAGATTCAGGTGCAGGCAAAGGACCACGGCTCTCCGTCTCTGAGCAGCAACGCTACCGTTCATGTCTTTATCCTGGACCAGAACGACAACGCCCCGGCTGTTATCTACCCCTCCTCCGCCATCCACGGCTCCCTGTCTCAACAGAGGACGCCCCGTTCTTCCAAAGCGGGCCACTTGGTTACCAAGGTGACAGCCGTAGACGCCGACTCGGGGCATAACGCCTGGATGTCCTATAGACTGGCAGAGGCCACAGACGCCTCTCTGTTCACTGTCAACCTTTACACAGGGGAGGTGAGGACTAAACGTGCTGTGTCTGAGCAGGACGACTCCTCTCAGAGACTGCTCATAGAGATCAAGGACGACGGGGATCCGGTCCAGTCCACCACGGTCACAGTGTCCATCCTCTTAGAGGACGGGCTCCACGAGCCCATTCTGGACCTCAGACAGAACACGGACGAGTCCAACAAGAAAACGGGGAGAATCACTCTCTATCTGATTCTCTCCCTGGCCTCAGTGTCTGTGCTCTCTCTGGTGACCTTCCTCATTCTAGCTGTTAAGTGTCTTAAGAGCAGCAGAAGCAGTGGTAGCTGCTGCATGAGACGGGGCGACAGTGAGGACTACAAGAACCCCAACAGAAACCTCCAGCTCCAGCTCAACACTGACGGGCCCATTAAGTACGTGGAGGTCCTGGGAGGAGACATGATGTCTCAGAGTCAGTCCTTCAGGTCCTGTCTCTCCCCCATGTCAGAGTACAGTGATTTCACCTTCGTTAAGCCCAGCAGCACCACAGACTTTAAAGACATGATCAACGTCTTAGACGCGTCTTTACCTGACAGCACCTGGACCTTTGAGAGCCAGCAGGTGAGATGAACAATAATGATCCGAGTGTCGTTTTTTCTGAGATCATGATATCCTAATGCTAGGTAGAAGAACTACATTTTTCCTAATAATTGTGCAATACTGTATCAAAAGGTGATACAGTTAACTAAACTCGTTTCAATTAATCTGTTTGATAACTAGTTATCATTTTACATTGTAGGTAAGGTATGCATCTTAATTATATCTCAGAGCAAGCAATCCCTTAAAAATGTTTTTTGGATCAATTGTAGTTTTTTCTGGACTGTTTGCTCGGGTAAGGCTTTGTTAACACGCTGCGTGATCAAAGCCCAGGATTTCAGCACCAAGGCCAGGGACAGCGACACACGCCGGACCTCCTAATCGCTCCGTGTGTGTGTGTGTGTGCGTGTGTGTGCGCGCGTGTGTGTGTGTGTGTGTGCGTGTGTGCGTGTGTGCGTGCGTGCGTCTGCGTGCGTGTGCGTGCGTGTGCGAGTGTGTGTGTGTGTGTGTGTGTGTGTGTGTGTGTGTGTGTGTGTGTGTGTGTGATAAAGCTATTAATTGAGCGCTACACAGGACTCTTATTAATAGCTCTCACTTGTTCTGCAATAGCAGTTCAGTTGACCATGTGGCTTTAAGAGCGCCTCAAAGCCCATCTCTTATTGGGTAGCATGGATGATGCGGTGCACCAATAGCAGGCATAACTGTACAAAGAGATCTACTCCCTCCCTCCCCGCAGCCCCTACACGGCGGCGTTACAATTAGGAATTGGAGCAGAGAGGGATGCACTCATACACTTGGACATATTTAAATATGATTTTTTAGTGTTCGCTTTTGTCAAGAACGAATGTTTTGTGATGCGTGTCGTGCAGTATGTTGCAATGGCACGGGGAGGATGATGACATTGGCCATTACATTTCTCTTGATGGGATACCACGTATTTTAGCGCAACATGACAAAGAGAACGAGGTATCGGGACTGGAGGTGGCAGGCTCTGTGGTGGCATTATTTCTTTCTCTTGTGGAATACAATAGACGGACAGACTCGCTACACCATCCCGGAGGAACTAAAACAGGGCTCTGTGGTCGGACATTTAGCCAAAGATCTGGGTTTGGGATTATCTGAGATTTTTGACAGAAAACTGCGCGTCGCCTCGGAGGCTGGTAAGCAGTATTTCAGCGTGGACACGGGGAAGGGAGAGCTGGTGGTGAACGAGAGGATAGACAGAGAGGATTTATGTGGACAACGAGCAAGCTGTGTTTTACCTCTTCAGGCGGTTCTGGAAAGCCCTTTACAACTGCATCGCATCGAGGTGGAGATACGGGATATTAATGATAATGCACCAATATTTCCTTCAAATCATTTGTATTTGAAAATATCCGAATCCGCGGCCGTTGGCACACGCCTCCAGTTGGAGAGCGCTGTGGATCCTGACGTCGGAAGCAATTCACTCAAAACCTACACTTTGAGCAAAAACGAGTGTTTCTCTCTCAAACTAAAGGAGATCGAGGATGGTAAGACTGTTCCAGAACTGTTTTTGGAGAAGCCTCTTGATCGAGAGACGAAAGCCGTCCATAACATATTATTAACTGCATTAGATGGAGGAAACCCGGTCAGATCTGGGATCTCTGAAATAACCATTAGCGTTCTTGACATAAATGATAACCTTCCAGTTTTTGAAAAAAATGTCTACAGAGTAACGTTGGTGGAGAATAGTCCAAAAGGTACCGTTATCATTCAACCTAAAGCCACCGATGTCGATGAAGGTTTAAATGGAGAAATTGAATTTTCCTTTGGAGTTCGGACGCCAGACACAGTTTTAAATATATTTGACATTAATTCTTTGACGGGTGAAATAATTCTAAAGGGTGATTTGGACTATGAGACCACTGCATTATATGGCATTGACATAACCGCAAAAGACAAAGGGACCCCTGAAATGGAGGGCCACTGTCGCGTGCAGGTAGAAGTCGTTGACGTGAACGATAATGTTCCAGAAATTGTGCTTAATTCTCCGCCGAGCCCCGTGCGTGAGAACGCTCCGAACGGCACAGCGGTGGCTTTAATTAGTGCGCGGGACCTCGACTCGGGGGACAACGGTAAAGTGTCCTTACAACTCCCGCAAGGCTCTCCTTTTAGTCTCACCCCCTCCTTTTCTAACAACTACGCACTTGTAACTCGCGGTGCTTTAGACAGAGAGATTTCCTCAGTTTATAACATAGAAATCACTGCCACTGATATGGGCTCCCCTCCTCTGAAAAGTGTGAAAACTATACCCGTAAGCATCACTGATGTAAATGACAACACTCCCCTGTTCTCTCAGCCATCTTATAACGTGTACATCAAAGAGAACGGCATTGCAGGCTCTATACTGTATTCAATATCAGCCTCTGACTTGGATTTAGGAGAGAACGCCAAGATATCCTACTCTATCTTGGATTCTAAAGTGCAAGACGTGTCTGTGTCCTCCTACGTCTACATCAACTCTGACAACGGCAGCATCTACAGCATGCACTCCTTTGACTATGAGAAGCTGAAGGTGTTTCAGATTCAGGTGCAGGCAAAGGACCACGGCTCTCCGTCTCTGAGCAGCAACGCTACTGTTCATGTCTTTATCCTGGACCAGAACGACAACGCCCCGGCTGTTATCTACCCCTCCTCCGCCATCCACGGCTCCCTGTCTCAACAGAGGACGCCCCGTTCTTCCAAAGCGGGCCACTTGGTTACCAAGGTGACAGCCGTAGACGCCGACTCGGGGCATAACGCCTGGATGTCCTATAGACTGGCAGAGGCCACAGACGCCTCTCTGTTCACTGTCAACCTTTACACAGGGGAGGTGAGGACTAAACGTGCTGTGTCTGAGCAGGACGACTCCTCTCAGAGACTGCTCATAGAGATCAAGGACGACGGGGATCCGGTCCAGTCCACCACGGTCACAGTGTCCATCCTCTTAGAGGACGGGCTCCACGAGCCCATTCTGGACCTCAGACAGAACACGGACGAGTCCAACAAGAAAACGGGGAGAATCACTCTCTATCTGATTCTCTCCCTGGCCTCAGTGTCTGTGCTCTCTCTGGTGACCTTCCTCATTCTAGCTGTTAAGTGTCTTAAGAGCAGCAGAAGCAGTGGTAGCTGCTGCATGAGACGGGGTGACAGTGAGGACTACAAGAACCCCAACAGAAACCTCCAGCTCCAGCTCAACACTGACGGGCCCATTAAGTACGTGGAGGTCCTGGGAGGAGACATGATGTCTCAGAGTCAGTCCTTCAGGTCCTGTCTCTCCCCCATGTCAGAGTACAGTGATTTCACCTTCGTTAAGCCCAGCAGCACCACAGACTTTAAAGACATGATCAACGTCTTAGACGCGTCTTTACCTGACAGCACCTGGACCTTTGAGAGCCAGCAGGTGAGCATCAAAAACCAGGCAGAACATTGACTGAATCATGCATATGCATTGCAGACATAAACTCAAAGGCAAATATTCCAAAGCATTTATTCCACACAATATATTTGACAAAGCCAAATCAGTCTATGATAATGTTTTATAGCCAAAAACATTACTGAATTGACAGGGGAAGTATATCCTTGATATATTATTCTGTTGTCATGGAAGTGGGTGGTTGATTAAAAAAAAAACTACTATTGCAATGGGTTAATTTTAAATTCAGCTGAAAGCCAACGTTGCAAAAATATTTCAAAGCAATATTATAAATATCATGTCATATACAGTTAATGTGTGTGTGTGTGTGTGTGTGTGTGTGTGTGTGTGTGTGTGTGTGTGTGTGTGTGTGTGTGTGTGTGTGTGTGTGTGTGTGTGTGTGTGTGTGATCTGATTCACATCTACGATCAGTTTGACATTTGGAGATATATTTCTATAAGAACAAGCCTGGATGGATTGTCCAAAAGAGAGCAGGGGAACTCCGTTTGGTAACCATGCCTCCTTGCGGATACAAAACGCAACGCTGAGTGGGAACAGAAAGTGTGTGTGTGTGTGGGGGGGGGCTACGCACTAAAGTTTGTTCATTTTCCTTTCTTCTACTACGTAGGACTTGATGTGTCCACATGTTTACCCGGAAGGGTGGGGGGTGTTTTGTGTATGATTATAATTGTCGTGGTGTCGTGAGGACGTGGTTGATCTGCTCTCTGAATGGGTTATTAGCATAACTATTAAAAAAAAAAAAAAAAAAAAAAAGTTCACTCTTGCCTGTCGGCGGGGCCCGTTCAGCCCCGGCCGGCCAATGGGAAGCGGCCCTGTCCTGCCTGGCCCCGCCCACCAGGCGCGCCAGTCAGGCGAGCCCAGGGAGGGCAGAGCAGCAGCAGGGGAAGTAGAGCGCCTCTCAAGTTTTTTGCGTTCTTCTCTTCCTTAACTTATTTAATCCATCATGATTACATCGAAACTTCCCATCGCGTTATTTTTAAAAAGAAGATGTTCACTTATCACGCGACTGAGTCGTTGAATGTGACTATGGATGTATTCCGGTGAGCGGAGAACTTTAATCTACCCTGTCCACCGCCCGGGGACCGCAGCACAATGGAATCCAGAGCGAGGAAGCGCTGGGCAGGACGGCCGGCGCTGGGGCTCTGGTTGTTCCTGGCCTGCCTCTCGTGTGCGTCGGCCCAGCTCCGCTACACCGTTTCGGAAGAGCTCGGCCTGGGTTCGGTGGTCGGGGACATGGCAAAGGATCTGGGTCTCACAGCACAAGGGATAGTTCATAGGAAATTAAGCATTGAGGGAACCACGGCGGAGTATTTCAGGATAAACCAGGCGACAGGCGAGTTGGTCATCAAACAAAAAATGGATAGGGAACAAATATGTGAATTGAGCTTAACTTGTTCGTTACATCTTCAAATCCTTCTGCAAAACCCTTTGGAGTTATTTCGCGTTGAAGTGGAGATTTTGGATGTGAACGACAATGCGCCGCAGTTTTCAACTAAGAACATCTCTTTGGAGATATCCGAGGCGGCTGCGCCTGACACGAGGTTTCGTCTTGAGAGCGCACAGGACCCCGACGTGGGGACCAACTCTTTAAGCGCTTATCACCTCGCACCGAACGACTGTTTTGTTCTGAAAGTGGAGACAAAAAGCGACAACAGTAAGTTCCCCGAGCTGGTCGTAGGTAAACCCCTCGACAGAGAGAAGCAGGCTTCTTTTCGCCTGATGCTCACGGCGGTGGATGGGGGCCAACCTCAAAAATCGGGCTCAACCCTCCTGCTCATTAAAATTCTGGACGTGAATGACAATGCGCCCGTCTTTGACGAGCCCGTAAAGAGAGTGAGCCTACTAGAGAATGTAGCACCAGGCACTTTAGTGACCAAACTGAACGCAACGGACGCAGACTCGGGCCAGAACGGAGAAATCTCCTTCTTGTTTAGTAAGTATACACCAGAGCGCGTGACCAAGTTGTTTAGCGTGGACTCGAAAAGCGGCGAAATACGCGTGAACGGCGACGTAGACTACGAGGTGTCCAGCGTGTATCACATCACGGTGCAGGCCAGGGATGCGGGCTCACCGGCCATGGAGGGGTCATGCAACGTCATCGTGGAAATAATCGACGTGAACGACAACACGCCGGAAGTGACGGTGACGTCACTGACCACTCCCATCAGAGAGGACTCCAAGCCTCAGACTGTGATCGCGCTCCTCAGCGCCAGCGACCTGGACGCCGGGGAGAACGGCGAGGTCACGCTCAGCGTCCAGCCCGGCCTTCCGTTTAAGCTCAACTCGGCCTTCGGCAAGCACTACAGCCTCACCACGGACGGGCCGCTGGACCGCGAGAGCGTCTCGCAGTACACGGTGGTCATCGTGGCCACGGACAAGGGCTCGCCGCCGCTGTCCTCCCGCACCACCTTCGTGATGGAGCTGACGGACGTCAACGACAACGCGCCCTCCTTCTCCCAGCCGTCCTACTCGGTGGACGTCCCGGAGAACAACGCGCCCAGCGCCCCCATCGCCGAGGTGTGGGCCTCGGACCCGGACCAGGGGGACAACGCGCGCGTCTCCTACGTCCTGCTGCCCGGCACGGTGCAGGGCTCGCCCGTGTCCTCCTACGTGTACGTCAACGCCGAGACCGGCCAGATCTTCAGCCTGCGCTCGCTGGACTACGAGCAGCTCAACGCCTTCCGGGTGGAGGTGCAGGCGCGGGACGGCGGGAACCCGCCGCTGGCCACCAACGTCACGGTGCACGTGTTCGTGGTGGACGTCAACGACAACGCGCCGGCGCTGGTGCACCCGGCCCGGCCCGACGGCGCCGGGCTGGCCCTGACGGTGCCGCAGTCGGCGGCGCCGGGCCACCTGATCAACAAGCTGGTGGCGGTGGACCCGGACAGCGGGCACAACGCCTGGCTGTTCTACGCCATTGCCCCGGGGCCCAACGCCGGCCTGTTCCGGGTGGGCAGCCACACGGGCGAGCTGCGCACGGCCCGCAAGCTGGCCGAGGAGGAGAAGGGCGTGTCCTACGACATCGTGGTGGTCATCCAGGACAACGGCGAGCCGGTGCTGTCCACCAGCGTGGCGGTCTCGGTGACCGTGGAGGAGACGGACGGGGCCGCCGCCGCCGCCCCCCCCGGCCCGCGCCACACGCCCTTCTCGCGGCGCACGGGGATGACGGACATCACGCTGTACCTGGTCATCGCGCTGGCGAGCGTGTCGGCCGTGTCCTTCATCACCTTCACGGCACTGATGATCCGCTGCCTGCGGCGCCGGAGCGCCGGGCTGGACGAGTCGGAGTGCTGCGGCGGCTGCTGCTTGGGGCGCCAGCGGCCCGGCCGGTACCACCAGCGGCCCGGCAAGGACCTGCACCTGCAGCTCAACACCGACGGGCCTATCCGCTACATGGAGGTGGTGGGCGGCAACCAGGACCCCAACACGCGCACCTACAGGCCCTGCTACCCGCCCACCCTGTCCCGCCCCAGTGACTTTGTGTTCGTCAAGACCCCCATGATGAGTCACAACAACACGCTGAGCATGACGCTCAGCAGGAAGCACCTTATGAACTCAGCCAGCGAGGTGAGGGGGGGGGCGACTCACCCACTGGGTGTGGAGAGAGAGACACACACACTGTCTGTCTGGTCACCCTTAAACACACAGCTATACGTTACAGGTTGTACATATATTCTGAGGACTCACAGGGCGAGGGAGCACGTTCTCCTGAATACCTTCCACTGTGAACCAGGGCGTGAGCGAAGGTTGGGCAGCATCAGAGGCAAACCGAGACATGTCATATTTAATCTCGACACTGAAGGCTTGGAAAATGTGGTTCCTATTTCTGACTCCTTATGACTCACAGGAGCCGACAGCGAAACAACGCCTCAGAGAGAGGCGGTGAGCGGGGGAGCAGTGGACGTTTGTTGTGACAGGGTGAAAGGAGAGGTTGGACTCATTGCTTGTGACACAGAGACAGGGAAAGAACAGCGAATGAAAATGGCTTCTGGGGGGCTGATGAGCAGAAGGGAAAGGCAGGGGGGGGCAGCTTGGGGGAATGGGGGAGGAAAGGAGAAGGAGAGGAAGAAATTAGCTTTGTTTTTGGGGGGTTGGGGGAAGATAGGTGGTAAGAGGAGGTGATATCTCCACAACAGGAAGTCAGGGGTCACTTCCCTGACTCCTTACTTCCTGTTGTCTTCCAAGCGTTTGCTGATTGGCTGCAGGAATGTGCATGATGGGATCCAACAGAGGGGCTGAAAGCCCTCCTTGTATCAAGTGCTATGTATAGCCCATCTTATTAATCCTAGCCATCTTTTTAAAGAAAGCCATTAATTCCAAAGGGGGGGGGGGGGTACTTGGCTGAAGAAAACATCAACACATCATCACTTGTTTTCCTCAAAGAGGTGTAGGAGTCACATGTAGTGGTTTTTCAGCACAGCTAAATAACAGAGTCGACACAATGAGCTTTCAGGGAACTTTCAATACTGATTTTAATCAGACATGGCTGAAGTGTAAATGGTAGGTGTGGGACGAGAAGAGAGCTCTATTGTTTCATACTACTAAGGGTACTAAGGTTTGTTACATAACGTTGAGGTCTGCGTTGTTATAGTTAACATCTCGTTGGTTTTGCTTTCCCTTTTGTCTAAGTTGTAGAACAGGAGGTGGAACGCGGTCTCGATATACAATGAGATCATTTCAGGCCTGTTGTGTTTACCATCATGCCTATCATGTTAGCCTGCCCTCTCCTCCTCCATCTTCTGAATTAGTTTGACCCTCTGCTCACCAGGGTACCATCTGTCTCCCTGCTCTCGTGACACGTGTGCAACCAGGGAGAGAAAAAGGAGGGAGGGTGATGGAGGAGAGAAAGCGAGAGGGATGGAGAGAAAGAGGAGACAGAGGGCTAGAGATGGAGTGGGGGATGGGGGAGAAAGGGCTTAAGAGAGGCAGGCTTGTGCGTGTGCCTGTATGTGTTTGTGTGTCAACGTGCACAAACACACACAAAGCATCAGGCACAGGGATGTGTTGATTCAGCCGGGAGCAACATGTCTGTTACATGGCAGTTAACCGCCTCACGCGCAGGCTAATATTGGTCGAGTAGCCGTGGCCGTGGCTTCTGTCAGTCCAGGAACACAAGAACGTAATGGCGCCGGTCATCGGTCGCATATTACTCCTTACTCTCCTTCTTCCTGACCGCTTGAAGCTGCCCTGAAGAACCGAAGGCCCAAAGGTTCGGCTGCTCAAGCCAAGCGTGTGACTGTGGTGTACGTTGGGAGCATTCTAATTCCTCCCACGCACGACCAAGCGACACATGCGAGGAATAGGGGCTGCGTGGCCACTTCCTCCTTCATTCAGCAGAAAGCCGTTGTTGGCGCGTCAACCATAACGAAGGGTAGAGCCATGGGCCTTCCCATGACCTCACTATTTGCTCCTGATAGGGGACACTATAGGGCCAGAGAGCTCTGAGTGAAGGACGTAGGTGGAAGGATGCTAAAGCTGAAAACAATGACTTCCACAGATGGGGGGAAAAAGGTGTGAGGGGGTATTTTTGTAATGGTTTCCATATATGTGTGTCTGTGTGTGTGTGTGTGTGTGCCTCCACCAAACCTGAATGCAGCTACACAGAATAGAATCGACTTCCTTCGCTTCAGACTGAGGGCCAGGTGCAGTCTAGCCAATGTGTTTGTGTGTGTGTGTGTGTGTGTGTGTGTGCGGCTCTGTACGAGTGTGTGTAACTAAATCTCCACGGGGGGGGGGGGGACACAACACAGAGCACCAGATGGAGTCTGCATTTCACTGAGCCCACGTCTCGGAGGCGGCTGGCCGACCGCTCGCTGCTGCTGCGTGTAAATGAGACGTGTTGTGTGAGAGAAGCAGAACCTCACTTTCAATCAGCAGCACCCCGGTGTTGACAGGGCGACGTGGTGGTGATGACGTGTTTTTGACACTACGGTCAGCGTAGGGTCTTCCTAAACCCCCCCGGGTACCGTGGCGGGACGCGGCGAGGGCGCGGCGGTCTAGCGGCGTGTCGCTTCAACACACGCTTTGCGATGGCGCCCATGGTTCACCCCCAGAGAGCGTAACCGTAGCAACGAGCCGCGCTTAAAACGCCGGCTCCCCCCCCCCAACTGGGTCCAGGGGTCCCCGTCACAGGACCAGACTGGAGGTGTACCCCCTGGAGCGCCGTGTCCCGCGCCCGCCCCCCCCGGGGCTGAGCCACTCTCGGTCGTAGGGAACGCGTTGTCGGGGCGCCCACCTGAGATCACACGGCAGCGCTGGACGGCGTGAAGGCCGGCCGCTGGCGTCAGCCTCCACGCCGCGCTGCACGCGTGCAGTACGGGCGCCGAGAGAGAGGGAGGGGTTCTCAACGGGGAAGCATGCATGTCACAGGCCGGCCGCTGGTTCGAGGCACGCCGTGGGCGGGGATGGGGGCGTCGCCGCGGGGCCCTTTTTCCCCCTGTTTCCCCCGGCTGTGTGGGGGCGCTCCAGGAGAGAGCGAGCATCCCTGTGAATGTCCCTCGCCCTCACAGGCATGTGTGTGCGTGTTGTCCAGCCGTGCGTGGTGTGACTGCACTGCGGGGGGGGGGGTTCACCTGAAACCAAAAGCCTTAACTTTGATATGCCTACTCACACACACCCACATACGTGTGGATGTGTGTGTGTACGTGTGGGGGAGGGGATTCTCTGTAGATGTGTGCCCCTCACAGCTCTACTGTCTCTGCTTCACCAGACACACACCCACATCCATAGAACAGCATTCCAGTCCATTTTTAGACATGAAGTCTCCTCAGAAAAGGAAGAAGATGCTAAATTCCTTCAGCCCTGCTCTCATTAGTCTCCCGATGCTCCTCCGAAGTGAGCTTGGCTGTAATGGATGGCTGTGTTTTGTCTCCATGTTCAGTATCTGTGTTTGGGTAAAGGCTGGTGGTCTCTCTGAAGCACCACTGGAACACCCACGGTTCAAGAGGCTCGCGTTGGTTTTGGCTGCCAGGCGAGTGGTGCCGTCTGTGTGCTTGGTATGGCTGAGAGGGTAACGGGCGAGCAGAATATTCTCGCTCCCTCTCCCTCTCTCTCTATCTCTCTCTATCTATCTCTCGCCCCCCATCTCCCGGTATCTCACCCTCTCGTTCTCTGGGGCAGAGCAGATCTTTTAATAATGCAGCAGCTCGTCCCACTGTCCTCTCCCCAGGGTGTTCTTGTTGTGTCGATTAGCCGACCGGAGAGTCTGGAGCCAGGCCAAGGGTCTATTCCCCGCATCGCTGCACAGCGGGGGGGGGGTGTGTGGGTGTGCGTGGGTGTGGGGTGCATGTGTGTGTGTGTCTTTGCCCTCACAGAGATGAAGGCAGAGAAAGGGGCTGAGAGGGGAACACACCGAGTCTGTTTTCATGGGGGATTCAAGAGAGGGGGAAAGAGAGTGGAATGCCGGAGGACCGTCCCTCTCCAGTCGGAGGCAGTGGCCTTCCTCTCTTCAAAGTTAATATCACAGCGGCAACGCCACTAAAGCTCTGCCCCGCTCCAACAAGAGGCTCTTTGTGAGCCCCCCCCCCCCCCCCCCCCCCCCCCCACCAATGACACAGTCGTTCAATTAGCGGTACCCGGAAAGCCCCCCCCCCCCAACACGCCTGTCAGACTGCCAAGTCCTGAGATGGTGGAGGCTCCGTTTGTGTCGTGGTGGCCTTCAGCCTGCCTGGCAGCCGCTGCTCAGTCAGCAGTAAGATATGTGGCTGACGTCACTCCTGTGTCTTCACTTATTACGCAATGGAGTCGAGTGTGACTGCGTCTGCACTACCTGTTCACCCCAACGTGAACACAAAGCCTTTTAACTGCCCGGCGCCACCGGCCGCTTCTGTCGTTGAGGGACAGCTCCTCATGTGGAGTCCTCTGGGTTTGGGTGTTGTGATGTCCTTCCTGTGGATCTGCAGCGTTGTCACGCTCCACAGCCCCCAAACTACATGGAGGTGTGCTGCGAATCTTATTGTTCACTGCATTTTGGTCAAAGCCTCACTGGTACACACCTAGACACATGCACACGCGCATGCACACGCACACACACGACATGGGTATCGCTAACCCATGGCACGCTCCCCGCACCCCCTCTGGTTTTAATGAATCAACTCATAAAGTGTTCTGTTCTCTCCACAGCAAAAGCCTCCCAACAACGACTGGCGTTTCACTCAGGGTCAGAGACCTGGACCTAGCGGGTGAGTACACACACACACACACACACATACACATAGGACACACACACACACATTGAAAGACAGGCACGCACGTACACACATGCACACGCACACACACACACACACACACACAGACACACACACACACACACACACACACACAGAAAGATGTACACCGAAACACACACCAAGGCCAGATTCTCAGTCTCCTCATGGATGAAGCCATGCAGCCTTAATGGAGGTGGAGATGGAGGGGGGAAGAGAAAAGAGATAAGAACATGGTCAAAGCCAAACAACACACCACTCCCCCAGCCTGTGGAGCAGCAAGCAGAGTGCACAGACCAGATTACATCATCCCTTTACCTACCCCCCCCCCCCCCACACACACACACACACACACATACACACACACACACACACACACAGACAAAATGATCAGAATCAGGAAATATATGGCCTGTGGATATACATGTTTTTGTACAAGATATTTATCCAAACTAAACACATATTCCAAAGGATCAGGCTATGATCTTAGTGCTCCATTCCATCCTCTTCTGCAGGATGCTATTTTACAAAATGGCTGCCGCAGTGCCTGCCACCAGCACACAGCCCCCTCCCCCTCCTCCTCCGCGCTCCCTCTCTCTCAGCCTGCGCTCTGAGCCTGTGTGCCATCACTCAGGACTGCTGATGAGGGAGCAGAGTGTGGGGGGATGGGCGGCTCTCTGCCTCTCCTCCGCTCCTCCCTCGTCTTCCTCCCTCCCAGGCCACCGCCACATCGATTGATTAGATATCGATCAATCGATCGCCCGCCCGGGCCGACAGTCACAGTGCATGCCGGTAGAAGGCTGACCGCACAGGCCCACTTCAGACTGTGAGCGGGTGTGTGACCTGACCGGGCTGGACTGCGTGTGCGTTGGGGGTTCTGCCGGCGCCGGCCCACTGGCCCTGTTTAATGCGTGTGCACCAGGGCTGTGCATAAACAGTTACAACAACACATTCCATGAGTCAAGTCTTCTCTCGGAGCTCACTTACTAGGAGCCTGAGGGGGGGCGGGGGGCTTTGCTCGCTCCAGGGGAATGATCCACACACACATGCGCACACACACGCACACGCACACACAGACACAGACACAGACACACACACAGACACGCACACACACAGACACAGACACAAACACACGCACACAAATAATTAAATATTAGCTGTGGAACAAAAGCATGAGCAGCTGCCATTTTGGAATGCTACATGGGCCTGAAGTACATACACATTGGTCCGAATCCAAAAGGGAAGAGGGAGCTAGCTTCCCACCTCTGGAATGTTTAGATGGATGTGACAGACTCAACATATTTCTCCCCCCCCCCTCCAAGTTTAAAACCAATGCATTTTCCTCCTGGCTAGTCTGGCTTCAAGCGGGAGCGAGGATTTGTTGTGGGACTTCATAACCTGTTGTGTTTCTCCTTAGTCCTCAAATGCCATACGCCACACACATACGATGGACAACGAAGGATGGCACAAGGTATACAAAACATAGTGACTGCTTACTGTGGTCTCTCTCTGCCCATAACAACTGATCTATATTCAGACACGAGTCTCCGCTCGGCTGTGGCTTTCTTCACGGCAAAAAAACTAACTAATGGCATTGGTGAAGGGAGCTTCCCTTGGTATGGGCAGAGGGGGGCCACCATGGTGTTTGGGGGTAGAGCTGCAGTGCAGTGTTGTGTTGTGCTTGGACATGTTGTAGTTGTAGCTTCATAGCAGTGCTCTTCGACGGGGTCCCCTGTTCCTCACTGTCACCTTTAGGCCACAATGCTCGCTGTGGCGTAGGATGAGGACTGTTGACTGATCATTGATTTGGTTTTTCTGTTTCTGTGTCCTGGTCTGTTGTTGTTTTCTCTGTGTGCCCCTACATCCAGCCATTAGTCAGAGAGCTTTGTTCTATCTGGGCTTGACCGTGTTTCAGAGGAATGGCTTTCCATATGGTGTCGCCTTTGTTGTGCATCTGTGACTTGAGCGGTGACTGCTGTGGACCAGACGTCCTCACGTGTTCTCTGTGTGATTTATTGACCGGAAGACATTCTTCCAGGCAGACGACAATGAATATGGCCGTTTGATGTTTGACTCATTCAACTGACAACAAATCAATTGAAGCTATTCAAAATGTGCTCTGTTTGCCAACACCGACGGAAACAATACACTGCACGGCATATCTGGTGGAGAGGTATTGATGGTTTAACATTACAGAGAAGTCCCTCACAGGTCAGAGAAACCATTTCCCCAGATGAACCAGGATATGGCGGGCTACCCCTCTGCTCTGACCACAGCGCACACAGTTTACACACAGGAAGCGATAAGCCAGACCACAGGAAGTGTCTAGCGAGACCACAGGATGTGATTAGCGCACGGAGACGAAAATTAGGAGTAAACTAAGCGTTCCCTGTTATCTCTCCGAGGCTGTGAACAAACACAAAATGGCCTCCCCGGATACATAGACCGCACTCCCACCCTGTCTGCTTTTAATTGGCTGCTGGGCAAGCATCTCGCTCTTTCACTGGAGTAGAAAGAAGAAAAACACTTCAGACATGTTGGCAGTGAGTCTTGGAAAGCAGCGTTGGCTCACAAATGCTCTCCCTTGGGATTTCTCTGGTGAGGGACATTTCTGGTTAGGAAAAAAAAAAAAAAGCCAAGGGACAGGTTCTGGACATGCACATTCATTCCCTCTGTGTTGTTCAGGTTCTGCAGGAAGCAGGATGGGAGACCCCGTGCCCATTTAACCCCTCAGTTAACCCCTTAGCTTCCCCTCTCCGAAACTTAGCACTGGAGCAGAACTCCTTTACCCACAAGCCCCCGGGGCTGCTTCAGTACCTAATACACATGCACATGCACATATGATTGTAAGCACACAAAAATGATATTTAGGAGCAATAGTGGTTCAGAATCTCAATTTTAATTAGAAGGCTTTGAACCATAAATCAAATAAAGTTTATTCAATATTGATGTCCAACTATCAAAAATACTCTACATCTGAAAGTTGGTTTTATTGGACACCACAAGATGTGAGTGAGTGGGTGTTAGTGTAAACGGTATGGGTATGATTAGTACTAGGTGATGGTAATAGTTAGCAGGTCTGCTTTTTCCTTTGTTCCCTTCACATGCAAATTCCCAGGTTTACACAAACAAGCCTTTGAAGGGTTTTTTTCTCCCAGATGGAAATGTTTCCTCATTCAGTTATACATTTGTACGTTTGTGCATATATGATGTCTGTATGCGTACACAAGTTTACATACAAGTTAAAGTAGTTTGGTTTTGTATATGTACGTAATCGTTGTTAGCCATTCTGCATTCCCCGGGTCTGTTTGCCTTCGTCATTCACCGCTTTACACTGTTCCACACCAACTGTCAACAAAACACACACACACACACACACACACACACACGGCTCTCCAGAGCGTGTACACAAAATGGCTCCCGGTTGTTGACGCTCTCTTCCATTGGCTGCAGGGCGGCTGGAGGACCCGAGGTTGCCATGGGAACCGGCCCCTGGCCTCAGCCTCCCACCGAGGCCGAG